>CM076578.1:1027743553-1028151995 GCA_034641835.2 Pinus albicaulis
ATCTAGTTGAACATATAGCCAGGAAGCTGAACTTGGAGAAGAGATACTATAGCTAGATAATCGCTATCGAGAAGATAGAACCAAGGAGAATTCCGTAGAGAGAGCCCCATCTGAATTCCCGGTAAGCTTTTGTGAGACGCACTCCGCTAGAACCCTATTGGAGGAGACTGCAACATCAAAGCTTGGTTGTAACCTTCCTTCCTTTCATTAATATACTCGACTATGGTATTGGTTCCATCATTGTGTTGTGTTTATTGATGCAATTGATTTAGTCTTCTTCGACTGACTGATAATTACAGATGCGAAATAGTATGTTGTATATTGTATTTGTTTCTTGTGTATGTGCAAGTATCCGAGCGTGAGAGCGAGTGGATCGTGATCTATCAAACCAGGAGCGAGAGGCATCCACTCTTTCGACGACAACAACAACGCAGGATATACAGTAAGTTATCTATCGAATCTCCATCCATTCGTTAACTAGGAATTGATGTCATAGCATCTCTTGTTTGTGGCTAGATTCACTCTAGGGCTAGTGGGATCGCCTCTATCTGCAGAGGGGATTTACCTCACCAACAGAATGTGACCCTTATACTAAGTTAAATATGGTCTCCCAATAACTAGATCTCGGCCAATAGGTATCTCTGCCTCAAAGAAAGCGAAGAATCATCCTTTGAGCTAGGACTTTGACCCACATTAGATGAGAAATGATATGTTCCTCTCACTGAATGAACTCGACCTCAAAATCCACTGAATCAACCCAAAATTTATGGCAGTGTATGGCTCTCCATTTAATGGCATAATCGACCCCAACTTGGCTTGAAAACTTGTTGCTCTTATGGGTATTATCCAGCTTGTAAAATTGAGATGGAAAATAATATATGAGGAGGTAAAATAAACTAATAAGACCTCTTCACTTCAGTATCTTCTGCATTGAATTCCCATGGTGAAATTTGAATGATCTCACTCCTTGAAGCAACTAGGGTGTTCAGTTTCAACACCAAAGCTAGTTATAGTGGCTAGGGTTTTTCAAACCCTAATCTTCTCTCCCAAAAACTCTCAAGAGCTTATTTTATCAAAATGAAAGTGAAAGAATGAGGAAAAACTCCTTGCTTTTCTCTTTTTATAATTGAGTGGCCACTTTTGTCATCTTTTTACCCTTTTAATATTTTATTAAGTCATTTTAGGATACTTTCACTTTATAATATTAAAGTGACTTTTCATTAGCCTATGATATGTCCCCTTTTCACCCCTTAGGAAATTATAAAGTTTCTCCTTAGTGAGTCATGCTCTCTTATAAAAAAAAATCCCCACCTTAGCCTACAGGAACTTATTAGGCTAGTGGAACTCGTCTTATTTCTCCTAAGTAGTCGAGGACATTACAGTCCTCCCTGCCCAAGTTTTCTCTCCTTCAAGAAATCTAAGCTATGGATGTTTGAGCACCTATTCGCTTTCCCATGTGGCATCCTCAATTGGTAGATCCTCCCATTTAACCATGTACTCTCTCACAAATTTTTTCCTCAACTTCCACTCCCTTGTTTCTAAAATCACCTCCAACCAGGATTAGCTCTTCTTCCTCGTCCAGTGGAGGGATATTAATGGAGGTGACTACCTGCTTATCCAAGGCCTTCTTGAGGCACGATACATGAGGGACGCTATTAATTTTACATCCTTTCGGGAAGTGCAAGCTCATAGGCCACTTCTCCAACTCGTTTCACAATTTTGTATAGCCCATAGAACATGGGTTCCAGGTTCTCTGCCCATTTTTTTTAGTGATGATCATCAATGAGGTTGAAGATGAAGGTATACAATATCCCCCACCTCAAAAATACGCTCCACTCTATGCTTATCTGCATACATTTTTTGTTGGTTTTGATCCATTTACAGGTTGTCCTTGAGTAATTGTAAGATATCTTAGCTCTCCTTAATCCAGTATTTACCCAAAGGGGCATAATCATCCCCAAATATTCAATCTACAAATGTTGGGGCATCATATCCATATAGTTATTTGAAGGTAATCATACCAATGGACATGTGGAAAGTGGTGTTGTAGCAGTGCTCCCACAGATGCAACCATTTAACCCGTGCCTTTTATTGGCCAGAAATGTAATTTTGGAGACAACTCTCCCCACTTGTTGATTATCTTAGTTTGAACATCAATATGTGGCAGATCAGTTCCCACAAGTCTAAATAAATCCTATCAGAAGCCACCCATAAATTTTTTTCCCCTGTCGCTCACTATGGTCTTTGGTAAACCACACAAACAGAAGACCTCCTTGAAGAATAGTTAGGCCACCTGTGGTGCTGAATATTTGGATGGCATGGCGAAGAAGTGTGCAAAATTCGTGATTTGATCCACCACTACATATATGCATTCCTTTCCCTATACCAAAAGGTAGCCCGGTAATAAATTCCATGAAGATAATTTCCCACTTTTGCTTAGGGATAGGGAGTGGTTGTAGCAACCCTGTCAGATGAGTATGTTTGGCTATGTTGTGCTGGAATGTGTTGCATTATTTCACAAATATCAACTCACCTATCTGGAGGCCCTTCCAAGTGAACCTCTCCATAATTTTCTTGTAGGTTTTCAAGTAACCTGGATGTCCTGCCAACAGTGAGTTATGAGTTGCTTGCATAATTTTTTCCTTCAATTGTGACTCTGGTATAAGATAGATCCGATCCTTATAGTAGATGATGTCGTCCATGACCTGATATATGTCATCTTGTATCAGTCCCTCTAGGATCTCACATGCAAAAAAAATAATTGGAATATTCTGCAAGCAGCAACGACTTCCATTAATATGTTATCTCCATAAGTGAGAGGGTGGATGGCATCCTTGAGAAGGCATATGCTACTATGTTGTTTTTTCCCTTGAAATATTTGATCTCGAATTCATAGGCTTGCAATTTGTTGATCCATTTTTGTTATCTCTCACTCAAATCCTTATGTTCCAAGATGAATCTCTGGTTGTTATGATTTTTATTTACTTTGATCATGTTCCCCACTAGATATTGTCATAATTTGGCCAATGCATGCATGATGGAAACCATCTCCTTGTCATAAATTGAGAAATTTCACTCATAATTTCTGAGTTTTTGGCTCTCAAACACTATGGGGTGGTGATATTGCATCAAAACTAATCCTATCCTAGTCCCCAAAGCATCACATTCCAGCATGAAATGTTGGGTGAAATATTGTAATGCAAGCACAAGGCACAAACTCATCACCTACTTCATTTTCTCAAATGTCTATTGTTCCTTCTTCGTCCAATTGAAAGCCCCCTTATTAGTGAGATTTGTAAGAGGTGTTATTAACTGGGAGAACCCCTTAACATACTTCTTATAGTAAGTGCAAAGGCCAAGGAATATTTTTCAGTTCGGTTATATTTTTCAGGGTAGGTCATTCAATGATTGCCTTGATTTTCTCCAAATGGACTTGAACCACATCATTCCCAATCACATGCCCCAAGTATAGAATATATGTCATGTCGAACTCACACTTGGAATCCTTACACATGTAGTTCCTACTCCTGCAGAATTCCCAACACCTCGCTCAAGGGCATTAAATGGTCCTCCCAATTCTTGTTGTAGACCAATATATCATCAAAGAAAACTAGCAAGTACTTCTACAACTATTTATTAAACACATAGTTCATATAGGACTGGAAAGTTATTGGGGTGTTAGTTAGCCCAAATAGTATAACCAAGAACTCATAGTGCCCATAGTGGCACCTGAAAGTTGTCTTCGAGATGTCCTGCTCCTGAACCCATATCTGATGGCAGTCTGATCAAAGATTAATCTTTGAAAAATATTTGGCTCCCCTCAATTCATCCATCAATTTTTATATCTTTTGGATAGGGTATCTTTTTTTTATTATTCTTTTGTTAAGAGTTTGATAATCAATACACATCCACAAGGTATCATCCTTCTTCTTATCCATGACAACTGAAGAAGAAAAAGGACTGGAACTAGGTCGAATGTGACTCAACCTCAAAAACTCCTCTTTGTAAACCTTGGAATGTTGGTAGGGGATAGTAAGGACCGCCTATACACCATTCTCTAATTCTGTAACATGCTCAAATCCATTGTCTAGTGTTCGACCAGGAGGAATGCTAGAAAAAACTTTCTGGTGTTTGTGAAGCAATACTTGAATGTCGCTGAAATGTTGTCGTCGTTGGTCCAACTATTGGTTTTCTATAATAAGGCACTCAACCGCCCACTTGATATCACCCCACCTCAATATATCTTCCATTTTGTTAGATGATACTATCTTTAATGGGTATTGATGCACAACCCTGAAAACTACCTTTCTGCCATCCACTAAATATTTGAATTACATCTCCATGTTTCGTTGATCTGCAATATACTTCTTAATGTAGTAGAACCATTGAACTCCTAACACAACATTAAGTGTATGGCACATCCACCACGAAGAAGTCCTCAGTCATTGTGTAGTTCCCCATGTTTAGCTACAACTTGGGGATATATCTATTGTAGTCTATTTGATGGACACCAAGTATGGAAACCACAAAAAATTAAACTCCTCGGTAGGAATCTCTCTCCGTTCAACCATGCCTAGATATAGGAATTTGTGTGAAGCTCCACTATCGATCAATATTTTCACCTTGTGGCTTGCTAGAACCCCTATGAATTTGAAAGTATGATACCTGGATAATCTTGACATGGATGCAAAGATAGGGGCTTTTCCCTCTGTATGTGAAGTATAACTCCCAACTATCTGATATATTCGTCCCTGCACCGAATCCTCATCTCCATAATCATTGTCATTCTTGGAGTACACTTTAATATAATGAGCCTTGATCACCTTGTCCTTAATTTCACACATGTGCCTTGGTGCCCATTTATCTTGATAACTTAAACAAAGCTTCTTCTTTCTTAACTCCTTATAGGTCTTCTCATCCATCTTTGGTTTCGTGGTCCACTCCTTCTGAAAGGGTTTGACCTCTTTACTCTTCTGAGGGAAAGATGGCTTAAGAGTGAATTTTATAAGCAACATCGTGTATATCCATGGTATTGTTAATTTCCACACGAAGAGTGTTGGTGTCAAATCCTTTGACCCATCTACATAGAGGCTCTGACAACCCCTCTATAAATATCATCACCATTTTGGCCTCTGATATATCTGTGACCATAACTTCTAGTATTTGAAACTTTGAAATGTAAGCCTTTGGACTTCATGTCTGTCTGAGTTGGGCCAAATCTCTAAAATGAAGCTTTGGGTCTGTTATCACTGGAAAATTGGACAAGAAAAGATGACATTATTAAATGCCAGGCAGAAGGATTTACAGGGCTGAGGCACATTAGAGGATCTAAAAAATTTCAAAAATCTCTAAGGTCAAGATGAAAAAATCAAATTGTGCACCAAGAACACAAGTGAAATGCACCTTTATGCAAATTTTCCTTCGATAAGCGTGCTGGTCTGGGCGACTTTCCCTCAAAAAGTCTCGCAGTCCTAGGAATGGCGGAAGTCACTTTCTGGGACCACTTGACACGCTTCAGGAAATGATCCTAAACTTGAGGTCGTCTAAGGACAGTCGCCTAAGCCACCTTGACACCTCAAGGGAGCACACAAAGGAATTAAGTGGCACACAAAGGAAGAAACCCTCTCTCTTGGGTCACCATTCACCAATGTACCAAGAGAGGGAAGGAGAATTTGAATTCACCTATAAATGGCCACCAAGAGATGAACAAAAGGAGAGAACATTATTATGCTGGCCAAATTACCCATGAGAAATCCAGCAGTGTATAATCCAGAGCAGCAGTAGCGAGAGGATTCGGTTGTTGGCCACCCAAAAAATTCAATCCTTTGGAGTAGAGAGAGAGACCTTGCGACATCAGCTAAAGGGTAAAAACGTCCTTGCACTGGGTCTTAGAACTCCATAGTTCTAAGGGTCCTTTGGCAAGAGTGTAACGTAGTATCTTTATTCCTAACAGTGAGAAATAAGAGGGGACTTTGATTCCACCGTTTTCATTATTGTTACGTTTGACTCTTTATGATATTTTGTGTTTATGTTTAGTTTAGTTGTGTTTTCTCTCTATATATGCATACTATACCATGATTTAGTGTGTTTTATATTTTATAGCATGTGTTCACTAACTTGCTAACCATCTTTTTCTGCCTGTGACCATAGCTTGGAGGCAGCGACCACTCCTCCTAAGCATCAGTGGATTGGTACACCTGTGCACCAAAACCACAACTATGGGATTGGCGACTCCACTGTTAAGTGGCTGTGCTTGTTGCAGGGACCTTCTCTTTGCTTAGAGTGTTGCTGGGACAACTCCCCTTCTTTTCTTCTCCACTCATTCACCCATTGTGAAAGTCTGAAGTTCAAAAGTTCCGGAAATTCCATTTACAGGAAAATCGTGTGCTATTTTCTCAAACAGATGCGGCGAGTTGCGCGAGTTCAGCTCTGACCTGCGCACGAGTCACGCGCCTGTGTAAAGCTTTTCCACGGGGAAACTAGAGACCAAAATTCTTCGCTATTTTCCTTAATTTCCCAATTGTAAAGTGGCTGGAAGCCCAGAGCAAAACTGCCAACACTGTGTATGGTGTCCCACGACTGTTTAGAACTTTCTTTTGGCTGCGTTTTAGTATTGCTAGTTGCTAGTTTTAAATTTTAAAGTTTATATTCACAAAAAACCACATAGTTTAAGTAGGAGGCAATTTACTTGAAATCTTAAATAACTTACTTTTGTGAAAATAGACACCAAAAACACATAGATAATAAGCTAGAGTAAGTGGCCCTAATCCACATATGCTTAGCTAGTTTTCATTTTTCCTAGTTAGATCATCAATTTTAGTTTAAATTTTTGCACTAGGAGTTGGGACCAGGAATTAATTATCTTAAGAGAAGAAAGTAATGTATGTTGCCTTTGCACGTTTTGGTGACCCTAGGCAAGCATATGAAAGCTCTCTTCTGATAATTTTCCATCTCGCTTTAGTTAATCACTTATATTAATTAGGCAAAAGTTGTAAGCGGGCTACTATCCACACATGATTTGCTTATAGCAAGGAACAATCAAACATAGATTAATAGGGGATGTGTAAAGGATCACTGCGTATCCACATCTTAAAACTATGTGATTGTTGACTTTTTTCTCACACACTTCCACACCATAAGTGAAGTAAAGACTCCTTAAAACTAACCTAACTGAACTCACTAAATTTCCCCACAGGGGCTATAAGAAAAATTATAGTTCAGGTTAGGACCATGGGGGTAGGCATCCAATAAGCCGCCATGGTTAGTTTACATGTCAAGACATAGAAGTTGACTTAATAGGGAACCTTAAAATCCATCTATTCACCCCCGAAAAAGAAAATTCAAGCGCCACAAAGACCCAATTCAGAGGGGGTTAAGATTAGGCCCAATGCGTTTGGTATTATTTGGGGCTACCTAACCCATCTAATGCTCAATACTGGTAGTTGATTTACCAAGAAGCTCAAGACTCGAATGCTCACGTGGGATGATGGTACTTAGTGGCAAAATCAGGGCATCCTTCACTATAGGTGACGGTGCATGTAACACTACATCCTCTACCCATTACCTTGGTAGATTCTTCAGCTGCTGGAAGGCATCGTCAGTTCTTTCGGGACGTTAGCCCCAGTACCCACCAGAAGATATCTTCGCAAGGCCCAGTTACAATTGAGAGTGTGAGGACGTTTTAGGTCTTTAGGATTTTGAGTATCACATGCAAAAACAACCAAATCCACTTTTTGATTGATTGATCACATAGAAATAACTTAAAGTTTTTTTTTTTTTTTTTTTTTTTTTGTCGCTTTGTTTTATGTATGTGCACCATTTTTTCTTTGATACTTCACCTCTCATAGAACTGAAGATAATTTCCAAAACCATACCTATTCGACATCATAGCGGACCCAACAGGACCTCATCAATTTAGACATCTTTTGTACCTCCCCCCATTATCGGGAGGAGTTCCAGGTCTTTCGCCATTTAGGCATCAAAGACGGAACACCGCCACCCCTATTGGTTCATCCTTTATCGGGGCATCTTTAGTTGGGAACCCCCGAGGGTCACCTAATGCCACACTAGTGGAAACCCCCACAGGTTCACCACATACCACTACTCCCACAACCCCTAGGGGGCAAAGGAGCGCTACCCATTCGGGGAGCCAAGTGAACGCAAAATCGGGTATGTATAGACAAACCCCATATCTAACTAGAATGATGTGTCTTCACAGTCTGCAATGGCTCTCAACCCCCTATCACCATTCTTATCATCGTTAAACTTACCCAATCTAACCAAGTTAACAAATGTCCCTATTGCACACAACCCAACATGGCCCCCCATGCCCACGAAGCTCCCTTCGGACATCCCAAAGTTCGAAGGGAAGCAAGTGGAAGACCCAGGAAATCACATAATGACTTTCCACTTGTGGTGTTCGTCAAACAAAATCCACCTTCTTCTACACATGGAACCTTTAGCGCCCTCGCTACCGCGTTTAGTTACCCATCCACCATGATTTTGGGATAGAATTACTGACACATTTTAGATAGACACCAGTCGTCCATATCTCGGACCACCTCCATGAATGGTGGCGACGTTGTAGTTTGTGAAAATCCAAACTCGACGATCGAGTTCTGCTGGACCTATTCCTGAAAACTCTCACTACAGAGATTTCAAACTATGTAGCGATCAAAAAACCTACATCCGAAGAGGATGCCATCAGTAAAGCCCAAAAACTCGAGTTGATTTACATGCAGTCAGGATACATTTATAACAGTTTCTTAACACCCCATGCCTGCAAACTTATAAAGAATTTCCAGACGCGTCAAACACTGCAAACAGATTGATTGGGTCACTGACCCAAAATCACCTAGGCATCAATAGTTAGTACCCTGGTTACATGTATGATCCTAACCAGAACATGCCGCAACCTGACTACCAAATTCATCATGCACCTTTGCAGAACATGACCAATAGGGCGCAGTTGTACCATCATCAGCAAGGAGGACCATACCCTCATGCGCAGGGGACCCAGTACGCAGCTAGAAATGTTGACGGAAGAGCTCCCCCCCAGCAGTCATTCACAAACCAAGGACATGGGGACCCGGTTGCCTCACCCTCTTGAGTTGTCAAACTTTCTACCCAGGGAGTTTTCAGGCGCATAGAATATTGTAGACGGTTTGATTGGGTCTTTGGCCGAAGGTCACCTAAGCAACAATAATTAGTACATAGAAGACTCAAGGAGTTATCATGCGTGACGAATACTGTAGATGGTTTGATATGGGTCTTTGGCCCAAGATCACCTAGGCAGCATTAGTACCCATGATACTCAGGGAGTTACCAGGTAGGTCGAATACTGCATACGGTTTGATACGGGTCTTTTGGCCCAAGATCACTTAGGCAGTAGCAGTACCCATGATACTTACGAAGTTACCAGGTAGGTCGAATACTACAGACGGTTTGATTGAGTCTTTGGCCCAAGATCACCTAGGCAGTAGTAGTACCATGCGCGTCGATACTGCAAACAGTTTGATCGGGTCTTTTTCCCAAGATCACCTAGGCAACAGTAGTACCATGCATGTTGATACTGTAGACGTTTTGATTGTGTCTTTGGCCCAAGGAAACCTAGGAAGTAGTAATGAGTACCTTAGATACTCATACGATTCTACTCAAAACACATCACAACCTGGCTATCATGAAAGTCACCTAAGCATTCATATACCAACCAGGGACAAGGGAACCAATATCCCCCATTCCCCGCACAGAATGGACCACCGCCACAGCATAATGTGTAGGTCACTCTAGTGCAACCTTCTTAGGCTCATCAACAACCATAAAACCAGGAGAATTATGACAATCCTTCAAATGCTACAAAAAGAAGCCAAGGAGAAAACAAAAGGGAGATCCTGGACAAGGGGCAGTAACCAGCAACACCCCCCTCAATCCTGGTATGGAGATAACCCTAACCAAAATAAAAACCAAGAGGCAAGTAACAAATCCCAAGGGAGAATTGGAGCTCAGAGTATATAATCAAAAAACCGAAAGAAACACAGTGATAAACACCTCATAATGCCCAAAGGAGGCTCCTCACATTCACACCCCCGAAAAAATAAATTTTCATTGCCGACAAGTATGCCCTTTCTTATCTTATGTTCATTCAGTGCATATTTTCAATAATATTCGAATGAGAAGATGCTTTCACTTGGGGTATTTTGTTGCAGGTATTGTACCAACCATCCATCATCCCATGTACTGAAGGTTCCAGAGCAGGTATCATTCTACCCTAACCATGATAGAGTCCCAGAAAAACTTTGCATATCTTGACATCATTTCTCCACGAGAAATTAACCATAGGTTCCAAACACCCGAACATGTTTATCATCTCCCCACCTTGCACATGATAAACATCCTTGTTGGTCGGTAGAGCCTCCCCCCCTCAATGGCATCTGTCACTCAAAGTAGACCACACATCAAAAATCATGATGCCATGGCCATACCACTTTAGTCCAGGAATAATTTTATGCCCCTTCATCCACCATGCATCAAGTCAAGTTTTACCATATCGAAATAAAACCCCTTTCCTGGAATACCATTTTTTTGAAAGTAGATCGAAAGTGCACCACCACGTCTCGCATTTGGCCTACCATCCCCCCATCAACATGTCCCATCTGCGATATTTTCCATCTGCTTCATCACCCCCACACAAGAGACCAACCAATGGGGGCCCCACCCTCATCAAAAACACCCTCCTCACGTCATCAGTGAGTGAAGATTTTCATGTTTTGGGGCACCAATCTCTGTGTTTTGTACAATCCAATCCCATTGTTTCATTATTTTGGTAAGTGTACAAAGACCTCAAACAAAAAATAGTCCCCCACTCATCCATCCATTTTTTCTAACATGGCAGCAGTCCCTAGTCACCCTTGGTTGGAGCATCATACCCCTCACGCAAGTCCACCACGACATTCATAACCAACATATACCCACCTTGGATGTCCTACTGACTCCAGGGATTCCCTCATCAGAAATAGTTATGACTGCTGCTAAGATGCTTTTTTATGCTTCGACCTTGGGCCACTGAATCCCCATCATCAGTTTTCAGTCACCTCTCACCATCATGCCTATGTTAAACCTAGAAAGTCTGTGAACTTGGTCCCTTGCATCAACAACTCTCTCATTTGGTTGAGGCTTCCTTTTTGTCGACTTCAACTCAGATTCTCAAAAAAGGAAGCAGTACCTTGGATGGATCCTCACAACAATAGGGGCATTCTCGGGTGGCATTGTGGAAATCATCATTGCCCATAGATGTCATCGATCCTCCTATTATTCGACTACGTCACAAGCTTTCATGTCAATATGGTATCGTACTTTACAACCATTGCACTTTGTGCAAATTCGTCGAAGACTTGTGCCATTATAAGCATCTCTGTCAACAATGCTTACATGGGAAGGCCCCAACCGTACACCCATGTGTACAATGAGCATTTATATGCCATACCAATATTACACATGTGGACACCACATTCCACCTATTATCAAAGAAAAAACACCTCTGAGGGCATCAACAATTGTCATCATCAACCAAATCAACAAATCACTACCACACTAGTGACACTGAAAAAATTATCTGTCAGATAGATTTTTTTATCTAACCAAAGCATCACGAGCATGGGACATGCCCGCCTCATAGAAAAATTGTATATATTGTATCATACTATTTCTTGCAGGGCTCCCACAGAACATGGTCACTCTTCTACCCACTTTAAGGGGTTTCCAACCTTCAATTGTACGCGGGTCTCTCTCTCTCTCTCCACACAATACACAGAAAATAAACTATAATGTATTTCGGCTATACAGTTCTTCCTATACCTCACACATTTGGGGGAAACTGTTATCACTGGAAAATCGGACAAGCAAAGATGACATTATTAAATGTCAAGCAGAAGGATTTACAGGGCTGAGGCACATTAGAGGATCTGAAAATTTTAAAAAATCTCTAAGGTCAAGAGGAAAAAATCAAATTTCGCACCAAGAACACAGGTGAAATGCGCCTTTGCATGCATTTTCCTTCAATAGGCGCGCTGGTATGCGCAACTTTCCCTCAAAAATTCGTGCGGTCCTGGGAGTGGTGGAAGTCACTTTCCGAGACCACTTGACACACTTCAGGAAATGATCCTACACTTGAGGCCACCCAAGGACAACCGCCTAAGCCACCTTGGGACCTCAAGGGAGCACAAAAATGAATCAAGTGGCACACAAAGGAATCAACCCTCTCTCTTGGGTCACCATCCACCAATGTACCAAGAGAGGGAAGGAGAATTTGAATTCACCTATAAATGGCCACCAATAGATGAGAAAAAGGAGAGACCATTGTTATGTTGGCCAAATTACCCATGAGAAATCCAACAATGTGCAATGTAGAGCAGCAGTAGAGAGAGGATTCGGTTGTTGGCCACCCAACAACTTCAATACTTTGGAGTAGAGAGAGATACCTTGTGACAATAGCTAAAGGGTAAAAACATCCTTGCACTCGGTCTTAGAAATCCATAGTTCTAAGGGTCCTTTGGCAAGAGTGTAACGTAGTATCTTTATTCCTAACAACGAGCAATAAGATGGGAATTTGATCCAACCATTTTCATTATTGTTACGTTTGAATCTTTATGAGATTTTGTGTTTATGTTTAGTTTAGTTGTGTTTTCTCTCTATATATGCATACTATACCATGATTTAGCGTGTTCTATATTTTATAGCATCTGTTCACTAACCTTCTAATCATCTTTTTTTGTCTATGACCATAGCTTGGAGGCAGCGACCACTCCTCCTAAGCACCGGTGGATTGGTACACTTGTGCACCAAAACCACAACCACAGGGTCCTTCTTGTCAAACCGTTGAATGAGCCTCTAAGTGAAATCAATATATGAGGTGATGATGTTCTAACCCATAGTCACCAACCCATGGTGCCACCACTCATGGGCTTCGCCATCCAAGTGTAATGTGGCCAACTTAATGGCTTCCTCCTCTATAATCTGATGCTACTAGAAATATGTGTCCAATTTCTATACCCATGACCAAGTTGAGCATTTGGAAGACCCATCAAAGCAAGGGATGGTCACTTTACCCAATGTATTTTGCAACTCGTTATCCAGCCTCAACGCCTTTTGAACTATTTTAGGCTTTATTTTCAATTGAAGGTGGTAGAAGTCAGTGAAACACATGATACCCCGGAACTCACATCCCAATGCTCTATACTCCCCCAAATAATATCCTTAAGGAATACCCTAGCTCGTATGCTCTGTCAAGTCCTATGTTGTTTCTTATATGAATTGAGGCATGTTGGGTCTAGGAACTTTTCTATATGAGCGTGAGCGGCTTTGTGGGGTAGCACATTGCAATATTAGAACATTCTCTATTTGTTGGTTCCTTTCCAGTGGAGGATCCTTTTTTTGTCATCCCTCTCTTTAGGTCCACCATCTCCTTTTACCCGTTAGCCAAATAGTTTAGTACACTAAGTAAGTTGTTAAATTATTGGGCTTCCTTGTCACCCATGTTTGGCTCTTCTATTTCATGTTTTTCTTCTACTCCCTCCCCCTTATTAGGGGTCTATTATTCCTCTTTGTTCTTTCATGGATACTCTTCCTCTTCATAAATGTGAGTAGTCTCTCTGGTCCTATATACAAACTCCTACAAATAGCTAGAGGTAACACAGTTTGTATAATTCCAATGGCAACCTCCAATACATCCCACACACTACAAGAAACTTGGGCTTGGGCTTTCAACAGGAGTATGCTCAGCCAGGAGTGAATGTGACCCTTATACTGAGATAAATTTGGTCTCTCAATAACCAGATCTCGGCCCAATAGTTAGAAGGTATTTATGTCTCGAAGAAAGGGAAGAACTCATCCTTTGAGTTGGGACTTTGACCCACACCAACTCATAAATGATATGGTCCTCTCACTAAATGAACTCGACCTAAAAATATATTGAATTGACCCAAAGTTTATCATAGTGTATGACTCTTCCTTTAATGGCATAATCAACCCCAACTTAGCTTGGAAACTGCTACCCTTGTGCGTATTCTATAGCCTATCAAAATGAGATAGAAAACACTATAATAGAAGGTAAAATTGTAGAAATTTATAGAAATTATATACCAATGGATTCAATCCTCTCTTGTGATGTACTAAAACAAGATAATCAATCCTTCTATAATATTTGTGGAATACAAAACACAATCGCTCAATCACATGCAAGTAAGAGAAAGAAGCAAATCAATCGCACAACACAAGACATTCTTGGGGAAAGAAACTACTCATCATATATTGTATAAAGTCAATGAATCATGAAACAATACAATGCATTCTTAATCACAAGAATCTCCTGCACTCTACCAATTGTCTCACACTGATCTAAAAAAAAATGGACAAACACTTAGCCAATTCCTTGCCTTCCTCCAACCTGCCTTGCTTACGCAATCCCTAGAGAAATAGGTCCCTATTACATAGGAAATTCAGCCTTCATTGATTGCGCAATCCGTCAAGGCCTTCTCATGACTTTATAATTTCACCTAGGCAATTTGCTAATAATACAACTAATAGTTATGTTCCCTTTAACCTCTGTCTCAACTAGGTCTTCCTTAGAACTGACATGCATGCAGCTATTAATAGTGAATCATAAAATATCTGATTGATCACTACTTGTGAATTAATTCTAATTTAATTCACTGGACCGCTCACTAATTATTAATTCAGTTAGAACTAGTTAAAATAATTTTAACTCAATCAATTTGAGTTAACTGATTACACTCACACCACACTAGTGCTACAATTGCAACTAGACCCCCAAAATATTAGGATCACTCTACATGCCTCATCTTAGACCCTCAAATAGAATTTCTTGAGCTAACTCAGTCCTCATGACTTAGTTAACTGATACAAGTAGCTATGAGATAAAATTACAATTTATTGTCCAATTTATTTAAGGGCAAAATAAATTAGATGCCCACATTTAGCACTAATGTGTAACTGAATTCCTCACCAATGTGTGACTGGAATCCCACAATAGTGTGTGGTGCATTTTCTTGTTGAATGTAGAAATTTGCTGAATAAATCACTTATTCAATGGAGATTAAGCTGATCACACATCAATTTCGAATTGCATGCATAACACATAATCTCTTCTACAATTAATTGTCACATGCGGAAAGAATAGAAGCGATAGCACATCAAATCATCACACACATTAACACAGTATGTATGAGGAAAGCTTATAGCTGAAAACCCCTCAACTATTCTGTATATTAGATGGAGAGAACATCCAGCAAATACATAGTACAAACTCCTCACAAGTACTCAGTACTATCTCCCAAAGCTACACAAAAACTAGCTTGGTTTTGAACAAGTCACAAGTTCAAAACTCAACCACTAATTTCCCTGCCTCTATTGCGCAGTCAAGGCTGGTCTAAATAGAGATCCAAGTTCGAATCTCATTGGCTCCAACTGCGCAATTGTCATTGGTAATTTCCTCCAAGTGTGGTGCAAATCTCATGCACAACTAATGTCGCAACTGATAGCTAACTCAACCCTTTCATCTACCTCTTTCACTGGTCGCCACTGAACTGTCCATGCACTGAGTTAAACTGATGTGTTCTTTAGTTGAATAATGAGTTAATAATTAGTGAATTAAATAATATTTAATTCACACAACTAATCTCTAGTGTATTAGCCAGTTAAACTAAATACAACTAGTTCAACTAGTTAACCAGAACACCATCTCCATTAACTGTCGCATCAACTCCACCGAACTCCGCCACTTGAGCTCTAACTGAATTCAACCATGCATTAGCTCACCTAACCCATAGGAAAAGCGTAAATCCTTCTGGAAGCTGCATGCCCCACATCCGAGGGTCAAACTGAAGTGCTCCAAAAGAGTAAACTGAAGTTTAGAGTCCAAATATTATTAAGGGTAAATAATATTCGACTGTTCTATTTTTAGGTCGCCAGTCTAAAAATAGACTTCGACCTAAATGCTAAAAATAGAGATCCATCTATTTTTACCAACATGACTAATCCTCCAAGAATAGCATACTGCAGCTCCCTGTCCATGATCCATATGTCTAAAAATAGACTTTTCGACAAAAATCACATGTGTGGTCCCCACCTAGTTTAGGTGATCACTTTCCAACTAGAATCAGGAAAGATGTATCAGGAGGCCTCCTTCACTGTTTCTTGTTGCCATTTTCAACATTGAATTTCAACACTCGCTCTCAACAAGAAAGGGACTGAAGCTTGGTAGGCTTAATCATAGCTTGAATAAGCTGGTTAACTGCGTAGCATATGTCTGGTCGTGTGTTCACCAAATACATAAGTGAACCCACAAGTTGCCTGTAAATAGTAGCATCCACTATGTCACCTGAAGTAGCATCGTCCTTCCTCCAGTTTCCTGCAAGAGGAGTCTCCATGGGTTTGTTTTTCTCCATGTGGAACTTCCTCAGAATCTCCTTGGCATACTTGCCCTAAGATACAAATGTCTCCCCATCTCCTTTCCATATTTCCAAATCAAGGAAATAATGCAAGAGCCCCATGTCCTTCATCTCAAATTCTCTTGCAAGATCCTTTTTGCAAGAAGTTATGAGTTGCTCATCACTTGTCAGTATCAGATCATCTACATAAAGTACAATAATCAAAATCTTACCATCAACCACAATATGATATAGGTTTGCATCCGCTTCTTTATTTTTGAAGCCCAACCTAATGAAATAGTTGTCAATCCCGGTGTACCAAGCACGAGGTGCTTGCTTCAGCCCATACAATTCTCTTTTGAGTCTACACACATTCAACTCCCTATATAAGGTCTCAAAACCTTCTGGTTGCTCAATTTACACTTCTTCCTCAATAATTCCATTAAGAAAGGTTGTCTTTACATCCATCTGATGTATCTGCCATCCTATGTGCATTGAGAGTGCAAGGATGGATCTAATCAAAGAGTATCTTGCAACTGGTGCAAAAGTATCCTCATAGTCAATCCCCTCTACCTGTGAGAATCCTCTGGCCACAAATCTAGCCTTGTATTTCTCCACACTCCCATCTGCTGCTTGCTTCACCTTATAGATCCACTTGGATCCAATCACTGACTTCCCCACTAGTCTTGGGACCACTTCCCATGCACTGTTTCTTATAATGGAGTCATACTCCTCAACCATGGCATCAACCCATACCGGCTACTGCACTACTTCCTTAAAGAGGATGGTTCTATCACAATATATTAGCTCATAAGAGCCATGTATCCAATATACATGTTTGGTGACCTTCTCTGTCTGTGCTATGATGTACGTGCACCTACATTCTCTATCGCATATAGCATCAATCAGTCATCCTCTTTGATGCGCTTCCTACCACTTCTGGTGGATGGCTCTGCATGAGTGGTTTCTACCACTCTCTGTTGCTTTGCTTGTGGTTGCTCCACATATTGAGGTTCATCCTTTGGAACTAAGAGTTCATCTTCTGCATGCAAGTCAATATCCCTCTCAAGGGACAATCGCATGGCTTTCTCCTCATCAAATTTCACATCTCTTCTGACAGCTGTAATCCTGTGTGCTGGAAAGTACACTCGATAGTTGTGGGGAGTATCTCTATACCCCAAAAATATCCCAATATATGTTTTTGGTTCTAGCTTCTTCCCGACATCTTTGGTCACATGGCAATAGACAGATGAGCCAAAAAATTTAAAATATGAAACATTTATTTTCTTACCTGAAAAATCCTCCTCTAGTGTACTCATGCCAAGTATCCGATGAGGACTACGGTTCTGCCCAAATACCGATGTGTTTCATGCCTCTGCCCAAAAATGCAACAGTAGGCCCTGATCATGTAACATAACTTGTGTTGTTCCCACAATTGTTATGTTCTTTCTTTTCGCAACCCCATTTTGTTATGGGTTATGAGGTGCAATCAATTCTCTCTGAAATTCTTCTTTGGCACAAAAGTTCTTGAATTCATTAGATATATAATCACCACCATTGTATCTCCTCAGAGCCTTCACCTTCTTCCATGTATCTTTTTCTACCAGTACTTTGAACTCAAAAAACTTGGAGAGTGTCTGATATTTCTTCTGCATGAAGAAAATCTAACACTTTCTAGAGAAGTCATCAACAAAAATCACATAATACTTGTGCTTTGTTGTGGAAGCAGTTGAGAATGGTCCACACATGTCTAAGTGAACTCTCTCAAGGATTGTCATTGATTGGTTCTCCTTCTCATGTGGCCTTTGTATACTTCCCCATAGTACAAACCTTGCATGTGTCTCTCTACGCAAGTGCACCCTTTGGAAGCCCTGTAGAAATATACTGCATGATCCTCAAAGCACTGTGGTGTAGATGACGCAACATCCTATGCCATAACTCATTAGTATCCCAACTCACAACCTCATATGATTTATTGCTCAAGGTTGCACAACCATCTACATCAAGTTTGTAGACTTTCTTCACATGAATCCCAATCTTCTTTACCTGTCTTGTGGCTTTGTGACGAAGGAATGCCTTTCCTTCACTGAAAACCACATCATATCCAAGATCCTCCAACATAGCAACTGAAACTAAATTATTTTTCAAACTTGGTACATGCATGGAAACTCTTAGTATGAAAGGTTTACCTGAATCTCTCTATAAAGTAACTATACCAATCTCGGTAGCGCTATACCTCCTATTGTCACCCATCTCGATGTGCATCCGAATATCCTTCTCCTCCAAGCTACTAAAGAATTATTTTTTTATAGTCATGTGGAAAGATGCTCCACTATCCAAATGCCACATAGATCCCATCACAATTGACACCATGAATGTGATGAGAGAGAATTCCAACTCAAACTGTGAGGCCAGAGCTTCACCTGCTGCAGCTCCCAAAGCCTTCTTGTTGTTCTTCTTTTGTGGACAATTTGTGGCATAGTGTCCATGATCATGACAGTTGAAACATTTAACCTTTGACGTGTCTCATTTATTGCCTTCTTTTCCAGTATCAGATTTGGAATGGGACTTCTTCCCTATACCCTTCTCTGCCTTACCAGCTAAGGCACAATTTTCCTCATCATCAGTCTTGGATGAGGATCCATCCTTGGTAGTCTTCCCAAACTCTTCTTGTACCAAATCTAACCATAGTCGCTTCCACTTTGGTAACTGCTCCCTCCCATTCACTGATTCTTGGTAACTGTGCCGACTTTTGGGAAGGCCTAGAAGTGTTAGGCTCACCAAGTCATCATCAACCACAGTGATCCCAACACTTCCAAGCTCATCTCGACATTGAGTGAACTTGGTCAAGTATTTATGGATTGTGTCGCCCTTCTCCATTTTGATTTTCTTGAGCTTGTCCTTGAGTGCCAATTTCCTGTGGTCACTGCTGCTTTGAAACAAATATGTCAAGGCCTTCCATAGCATATGGAGTTGCCTTGTCATGGATACTCGAGACAATATGATCTAGAACTCCCTCTAATAAGATCCTCCTCGCATTTTCAACATTATTCTTCCATGCTTCATGTTGCGCAGCATCTGCCTGAGCAAGTTAAGGAATATCAATGTCAATGAATTCCTTTAGTTCGTTATCCTCCAATACTGCCTCCATCATGTTCTTCCATGCAATATAGTTTGAATTTCTCTTGAGTGCATATTCGAGTCTCAAGCTAGTGAAAGACATTCTGGTCAAATGCTAGGTACCAAAGAATGAATCTGCAAATTTGAATCATGTTCAACACAAGCTCAATTTCTTCTCTTCTATTGTGATTCATGATGCTTTGATACCATGTAGAAATTTATAAAAATTATATACCAATGGATTCAATCCGATCTTGTGATGTACTAAAACAAGATATTGAATCCTTCTACAATATTTTTGGAATATAAAACAAGATTTCTCAATCACATGCAAGTAAGAGAAAGAAGTAAATCAATTTCGCAACACAAAATATTCTTGGGGAAAGAAAATGCTCAAAACCCCGCTATCATATATTGTATAAAGTCAAGGAATCATGAAACAATACAATGCATTCTTGCTCACAAGAATCTCTTGCACTCTACCAATTGTCTCACACTGATTTAGGAAAAATTGGAGAAACACTTAGCCAATTCCTTGCCTTCCTCCAGCTTGCCTTGTTCACACAATCCCTAGAGAAATGGGTCCCTATTAAATAGAAAATTCAGCTTCTTAAACCCTAAGCTTCTCTCCCAAAAACTCTCAATAACTATTTTTCTCAAAATTCAAGTGAAAGAATGAGGAGAGCCTCCTCACTTTTCTCTTTTTAATTGAGTGGCCACTTTTGTCATCGTTTTACCCTTTTAATATTTTTATTAAGTCACTTTAGGAGACTTTCACTTTATAAAATTAAAGTGACTTTTCATTAGCCTAGGATAGGTCCCCTTTTCAACCCCTTAGGCAATTATAAAGTTTATCCTAGGCGAATCATGTTCCCTTATTAAAAAAATGCCCTGCCTTAGCCTATGGGAACTTATTAGGCTGGCGGGACCCATATTTATCCTAAGTGGTTGGGGACATTACAGACTAAGCATTGGTAGTTGACCCATGATTTTTGGTGTTTTCTCTTGCATTTTGGATTTCACTGAATGGAGTTTTTATTTAAAATTTTCAACCCCCAAAATTTGATGTATCAATTAGCCTCCTCGAGATCCACACTTAATTTTTTTTGCATATTAGGGAATTATACTAAATGTTAAAGGTAGTTTTTGTCTCTTGTAATGTCTTTTTGCAAATAAGCGCAATCAAAAAATTTGAATTTAATGATAAGAGACCACAATTCTAGCTAGTATGCAAAATAATAATAATATATCACATTATTAGTACTCCATAGTGCCTTTTTCACATCACTTCCTACAAAGAAGAGAATGCAGTGAAATCCTTGAAACATGTAAGATGATAATCGTGAAGCCAAAGAAAGGACAAATGAGTAGTCAAAGTCTCATGATGGATGAACAAATGAGTAGCTCACTAAAAATCTCAGTGGCTACACACCTCTTCCAAACACTTGAAATGGTTCCACATCTTGGTTCTACTATACAAATTTCAAGTTCAGGACTTCTGACACAATTTTTAGTGATTTATTTTGCATTTTTGGTAATTGACTAGACCATGTAATCTTGGATTGCATGGTTTGCTAAACAAATAAAGCATAGATTAATCTTTGACCCTAGAAATTTGACCTCAAAGATTGCACGACTTTCCAAACAAAGAGAGCTTGGATCAAGTTTATAACATTCCAAGGAATGCACTCAATGGTGTGTGCAAATTTGCAATCCCAGAAAGTTCATGTATCAATTAGACTCCTTGATGTGCACATTATTTTTACCATATCATTTCTTAGGGTTATTGTTTTGGATCTTCAATATTTTTTAATTCTAGCACATTATACTTTATGTTAAAAGGCAATTTCGGCCTCTTGTAATGCCTTTTTGTGAACGAATGTAGTCAAAAACTTTGACTTTGGAGATAAGCTACCACTATTCTAGCTAATTTGCATTTCTTTGCATTTTAAGGCCTTCTATTTCCTTCATTGATAGAACTTTAGTTTCGTTGTATTATTGTGTTGTATGCAATATATTTATGTGTTTCAATTTATTTTTATGCCTTTGGTTAGTTCTCTTCGTAACATAGATCAATGATAATAGAGAAATTCACTCTTTGTTGTTTCATTATGCATCTCCTTGTGAAGATCAAGGCATACAAAGTTGGATATTGAACTAATTGAGCTTAGGAAGACCACTCTCATTGACCCAAGCGACTACCATGGTGGAAAAAAAGATGAAAAATACAATATATCTTATCAAGTTGTTGCTTGAGGAAGCCCTTACACAATAGGGAAACATGATGATCGATAATTTCACTTATATCCTTCCACAATTAGCAATAGCAACAAGACACATTCAATAAGTAGTCATTTCTATGATGTGACATCCTCGAGGTAGACATTAACTTTAACATTCCTTTATTTGAAGGCCAAATAAATGTAAATGCTTTGGAGAATTGTTCAATCTACCAAGGGGTTTTATTCTATTCAAAAAATTAAAATAAACAATGAAAATATCACCTTTACTCTTCTTAAGTCCCTTCCCCATGTCAAAGGTTGGTGGGAAATTATGAGAAACATGTTATAGATGAGTCTAGAGCATTTAGGATAGAACCCACTTGAG
Source organism: Pinus albicaulis (assembly GCA_034641835.2). Classification (NCBI taxonomy): domain Eukaryota; kingdom Viridiplantae; phylum Streptophyta; class Pinopsida; order Pinales; family Pinaceae; genus Pinus; species Pinus albicaulis. The sequence goes on from CM076578.1 coordinate 1,027,765,723, forward strand.
TGGATTTTGTTTATGCCCTTTAGGAGGAATTCCACCCTATTGAAATCTACAATGACTAACACATGAGATGGACAACTTTGCACCATGAAAGAGATTAGACAATACCAAAGTACAACATTGTGGTGTCCCTTAGCCATTGAAAATTGGAACACAAGCAAGTATATAGAGAACGTAGTTGCATACTAACCAAAAAAGAGAGACAATAAGATAAAATTAGTAAAAATACCCTCATATATTGATAATGTGAAGAATAATACAATGTTCACTTACCTCTTAAGGTGGGGTGATCTTCTATTGAGAAGATCTCAAAATAAACAACACAGGAAAAACATTACTTAGTCTTGTATCTTTATAAATAGTTTTTTCATAGAAAAACCCTAACTACTTGTAGTATTGTCACTAATGGGTACCAAATACTTAGTAAGCTTTATAAAATGGACCCTTTTACATTGAATAATTGTCCACTACTATCCAATAGGCCTTATTAAAAGAGGATGGTCACATGCAACAATTAACAAAATTGTATCTAGCTTGAAGTATGGAGGTTATGGTGGGACCCTAACAAGCCCCCTCAACCCCCCCCTTTCAAAATTAATGTTGTCCTCAAGGTTGAAGATGAGGAAATTCCTACAAGGATTGTGGTTGGTTCCCGTGTGACATTTCTAGGGGCATGTGTTTCCACTGGATCAATATGTGATTGAATGTGCACATGCATGATCAAATCTCTCTAGTAACTAATACTATTGGTAACTAAAGCCAAATGGAGCCTTCTTTGTCAAGTTCTGGTAGGTTGGTTTACGCCTTGTACTTCGATCCCACAAAATTTTCTAGACAAGACACATGAAGCACTGAATGGATCTTAGAGTCGGCTAGAAGAGAAAGTTTGTAGGCCACTTGTCCAATATATTGGATGATTTCAAAGGATCCAAAGAACTTGGGTGCTAATTTATGAGGTGCTTTGTCTTTGAGTGGGATATGTTTATAGGGTTGAAGTTAAAGAAAAAATTGATCCCCTGTTGCAAAATATTGCTCTCAACAATGTTAGTTGAATTGTTGCTTCATTTTGCTTTGAGCCATAACCAAATTTTCCTTTAGTATGTAAATAATGGCTTTTCTAATGTGGAGCATTCAATCCATTGCCTAAACCTCGAGAGAGGCTAGTAAATATGAAGTGATCGATAATGATTTTGGCCATAATCTGTTGTTGAAATTTGCAACAAGAAATAATGAAATTGGCATCCAGAAACAACATCAAGAAAATGGCATCCAGAAATGGCTACCATGGAGGCTTTTGATTTAATTATTTCTTAATTAAATTAGAAGAAATGTGTGTCAAATTAATTTATCCCTTAAATAAATTAGACAATAAATTGTAATCTTATCTCATAATCACTTATAATAGTTAGCTCAGTTTGATAGACTCAATTAGCTAATGAAATTTGAGTTGAGGGTGGTTGGTGAGGCATGTAGAGTGATTATATTTGTTTTAGAGTCCAAGTTGCAGTTAGTGTATTAGTTTAATGCATGAGAAATCAGTTAACTCAATTAAGTGAGTTAAAGTCTGTCTAACTAGTTGTAACTTATTGTTGCACCAGTGAGAGGTCAAGTGAATTAAATCAGATTCAATTCACATGTAGTGACATGTCAAGTGACTGATGATTCACTATTAATAGCTGCATGCATGTCAGTTCTGATGAATACCTAGTTGAGACAAAGGTTAAATGGAAGTTATCTATCAGTTGTATTTATAGAAAATTTCCCGGGCGCAATTATATACACCATAGGATGCCCATGATCTATTGTGCAATCAAGGAAGGCTAATTATCCTAATTAATAGGGATTAATTTCCTAGGGATTGCGTGAGCAAGGCAAGCCGAGCATAGGCAGGAAATTGGCTAACTGTTGGTCGATTTTGTCCGGATCAGTGTGAGATAGTTAGCAAAGTGTAGAATACTCTTGTTAGAAGAGTGATTTTAATTGTTTCATGATTCCTTGGTTGAATATACAATAGAAGATAGAGGGGTTTTCAGCAGCAAGCTTTCCACAAGAAAAACATCTATGTTGTGGATTGATTTGGTTCTTTCTTTTACTTGGTGTGATTGTGCGATCGTGTTTATTTTCCGCAATTAATTTGTAGAAGGATTCAATACATTTCTTTAGAATATCGCATGAACGGATTGAATCCATTGGTATAAATATTGTTTGTATAATTTATACATGGTTTCAGAGCACCATAAATCACTATAGTGGAGAAGAAATTGAGTTTGTGTTAAACAGTATTCAAACTTGCAGATACTTTTGTTGGTGCAACAAGCGGATCAAGATGGATTTCAGTGGATTCAGATTGGAATATGCACTCGAGGGAAGTTCTAATTATATTGCATGGAAAGATAGAATGGAGGAAGTTCTGAAGGACAACGGGCTGAAATAATTCATTGATAATGATATTCCCAAGCCTGCAGTAGCAGACGCCACTCTTCTTGATGCTTGGAAAAAGAAGGTAGCAAGGGCAAGGATGATCTTATTAGAGGGAGTTCAAGATCACATTGTCTCAAGTCTCCATGGAAATATGACTCCATATGCAATGTGGAAGGCCTTAATAGATCTGTTTTAGAACAACAACGACCAAGGGAAGTTGACACTGAAGGACAAGTTCAGGAAAATCAAGAAGGAGGAGGGCGAGATGGTACCAACATACTTGGTGAATTTCACTCAATGTCGAGATGAGCTTGGAAGTGTTGGTGTGACTGGAATATATGATGACTTAGTGAGCCTAGCACTTCTAGGCCATCCCAGGAGATAGCATAGTTACCAAGATTCAATGAATGGGAGGGAGAAGTTACCAGATTGGGAGCGAATTTGGTCGGATTTGGTACAAGAATAATTCAGGCGGAATACCAGGGATGGATCCTCATCCAAGACTAATGACGAGGAAGATTGTGCCTTGTCTAGTAAGGCAAAGAAGCCCAAGGGAAAGAAATCCCAAGGCAAAGTGGGCAAGAAATACTTGTCCAAGATCAAATGTTTTCATTGTCACGAGCATGGGCACTATGCTACAAATTGTCCATAGAAGAAGGAAAGCAAGAAGGAGCCTGCAATTGTAGCAGGTGAAGCATTGGCTTCACAGTTCGGGCTTGATTTTACTCTCATTACATGCATGTTTAGCAGTGTAATGGGATGCATGTGGTATTTAGACAATGATGCCTCATTCCACATGACGGGGAATAGAGATCTCTTCAGTGAATTCGAGGAGAAGGACCTCCAACAAAGCATAGAGTTTGGAGATGACGAGAGGTATAACACGACCGACATAGATATAGTTACCTTTCAGAGGGAGAATGGCTCCCATCTCAGACTAGCAGATGTTTTGTATGTTCCAAGCTTAAGGAAGAATCTTGTCTCCGTAGCCGTATTGGAAGACCATGGTTATGAGGGGATGTTTAGAAAAGGAAAGGTGTTCGTTAAACACACAGCCACGAGACAGGTGAAGAAGATTGGTTCAAGAGTCAAGAACCTATATGCTCTTGAGGTTGAGGATGCATGTAAGGCTTTGAGGAGAAAAGAAATGGTTAATGACTTGGTGGTTGAGAGGGAGTAGTTATCTCTCAATGTGCAACCTCAGAAGCAGTCTTAGAAGGTTGTGGAGCGGCCATAATTGGAGAAGAAGAGAGGAGACCGAGTGGAAGGGTCCACTCAATCAGAGACCTCCAGGAGGGGGAAGTTTCGAGCCAGATGGGCAGAGGGAGTACATGCAACTATACCTCTAGGTGTGAGGTGGCGTGATGTGCAGAATTAATCCCAAGAATAAATTTAGGCAGGATTTATTGAGATGGTGTGTCTCATGGATCGAACCTGGCTATAGGGAGCACATAATACAATAGTAGCAGGAAGGATCGGTTATATTGATGTAGTCAGATGTCAGGAGGACATAAATCAGAGTGACAGGTGTCAGATACTGGAGCGCAGATCAGAGTTGGCAGCAATGCAGAGTGCATGGATACAGATGTCAACAACACAAAGAGTCTAGTAGACATGTGCAGTAGGATCCAACAGTTAGAAGACTCTAATGACAGATGCATTATACTGATTCAGTCATTTGGAGGCTATTTAGTTTCATAAGTGTTGCATGTAGAACATTCCAAAGGCACCAGATGAGGACAAATTGATTCCTTTGTTGTTGAGAGGGAGTGTTGAAATTTGCAACAAGAAATAGTGAAATTGGCATCCAGAAACAACATCAAGAAAATGGCATCTAGAAATGGCTACCATGGAGGCTTTTGATTTAATTATTTATTAATTAAATTAGAAGAAATGTGTGTCAAATTTCTTTATTTCTTAAATAAATTAGACAATAAATTGTAATCTTATCTAATAATCACTTGTACTAGTTAACTAAGTGTGATAGACTTGGTTAGCTCATGAAACTTGAGTTGAGGGTGGTTGGCGAGGCATGTAGAGTGCTTCTATTTGTTTTAGATTCCAAGTTGCAGTTAATGTATTGGTTTAATGCAAGAGAAATCAATTAACTCAATTAAGTGAGTTAAAGTCAATCTAACTAGTTGTAACTGATTATTGCACTAGTGAGAGGTCAAGTGAATTAAATCAGATTTAATTCACATGCAGTGATATGTCAAGGGACTAATGATTTACTATTAATAGTTGCATGCATGTCAGTTCTGATGAAGACCCAGTTGAGACTGAGATTAAAGGGAAGTTATCTATCAGTTGTATTTATAGAAAATTGCCGTGGAGCAATTATATACACCATAGTATGCCCATGATGTATTGCACAGTCAAGGAAGGCTAATTATCCTAATTAATAGGGATTAATTTCCTAGGGATTGCGTGAGCAAGGCAGGTTGAGCAAAGGCAAGAAATTGGCTAAGTGTTGGTCGATTTTGTCCGGATCAGTGTGAGACAGTTAGCAGAATGCAACATACTCTTGTGAGAAGAGTGCATTATAATTGTTTCATGATTCCTTGGTTGAATATACAATAGAATATAGAGGAGTTTTGAGCAGCAAGATTTCCCCAGGGAAAATATCTGCGTTGTGGATTGATATGCTTCTTTCTTTTACTTGGTGTGATTGTGCAATCGTGTTTATTTTCCAAAATTAATTTGTAGAAGGATTCAGTATCTTGCTTTAGCATATCGCATGATCAGATTGAATCCATTGGTATACATATTTTTTATATAATTTCTACAACTCCTTCATATGGGGTCATTTTGGGAGATCCATGACAAGAGGTATTGTACCACCATTATGTGAGTGGAATCCATTGTGCCCATCAGTGTCACTTTTAAGAGGGAAAATATCTTAAATAGGTTTATAGGCACTTTTTTACCACTTCAGTTTGACCACGTATTTTAGTGTGAGATGCATTGCTCATTATTAGCGAGTTATCCTGTGGTTGAAATAGTTCTTGCCAAATTTTGCTAGTGAAGATCACGATCTAAGTCAACAAAAATGGGCATGCCATGTAATTTAAAATTTTTATTAAGAAAGAATTTGGAAACTAAGGAAAGGGTAAATTTATGTGGTGGGGTGTAAAAAAGAGCATATTTAGAGAGATTATTGACTACCACCATGATCACAGTTTTTCTTCCCACCCTTGGAAGTCCCATTATAAAATCTATAGTGATGTTTGTCTATATGTGTGTTCGAAGCAGTAGACTTGTTTGTAGTGACTTTAATGTATTCATTGTCTCCCCTTTGTTTTGTAGGAAGGTGTCAGACGTGGCCACAAAAAATATTCTATGTCCATTTTCATCCCCTCCCAAAAGAATGAGCACTTTGTTCATTCATATGTTTAATGAAATCTAGAGTGACATGTTGTAGGTGATGAATGAAATTCCTCTAAGACCCTTTATTTTGAAGGAAGAATTATTTTCTAGATCAATGTGTCCTTTATATCACAACATAAATAAATTTCATGTATTCCCCTTAGGAGGGTTGGGACCTTCCTAAAGCCTGTGGATGGGTTGAACGGTAACATAATTTGCCAACAATTCTTGGCAAGCTTCTTCAAGACAACTTAGAATGGGTAAAGATAAGGTGAAAAGATATTTGTCCTCCTAAAATTTCGAAGACAAGGCATCAACCAACACATTGCTTTTACCTTTCTTATAGATAATCTCATAGTGATACCCTAGTAGCTTTGTGACCCTTTTGTGTTGTTCTAATGATGATAACCTTTGTTTAAGAAATTGCTTTAGATTATGATGGTCAGTATTGACTTAGAAATATCAGTAGATGAGGTATGAGCACCAAGTCTATACAGATGCAAGATTCCCATCATATCTTTCTCATATGTGGATTTAATCAATTTGTGGTCACATAACTACTTAATAGTGAATTCCAAAGGACCCTTCTTGCGTTAATATTACTCCAAGACTTTTGCATGAGGCATCATATTCAAAGACAAAATTCTTGGTAAAATATAGCATAACTAAATTATACTGGAGTTTTACATATAGCATATTTTAAATATGAGACGACATGTTTTGTGGCCTCATTCCAAGGCATTCTGTTTTAGTAGTGAGGTTAAAAGGGGCTTCAATTTTCCTATATTTTTTCATAAATTCCATATAGTACCCTGTCACTCTTAAGAATCTACACAAGCTCTTCAAGGTTTTGGGATGAAGCCAAGCTTTCATAACTATGAATTTCTTGTGATCAAATTGTGATCCCTCCTAACTTATAATGTGGCCCAAGCATTCAACCTTTAAAGCCCCAAAAGCAAGTTTAGAGAGTTTTACAAATAGTTGGTGGTCTTGTATGAATCATTAGGATCTTGTTCAAAAAATCCTTTTCATTGATGCCAAATGGCTTATATCATTTATACTATATATAAGTATCCAAGTATATTAAAAAGGGGGTTCTCATGAAAAAGGAGAAGTCAAAAAGTGAAATGGTGGATTCAAACCCATGGTTTAGGAATCCCATTGTATTTGGAAAAGTGAAATAAAAAGGGGAATTAATCATTTAATTAATGAATTGATGTGACCTTTTGAATTTGACATGTCTTTTAATGAAGGGTTATGATATTGTATAAAGGAAGAAATAATTGGAAGGAAAATGTGTGTAAGCAAAAATGTAATTTATGGAGTGAACCAATCATCTTAGCTTTATCCATAGTTTTTTTTCTAGGTTGCTTCAAATTGTGAAATTTTGAGTATATTAAGGAGAGATTGATGAGAACATATAGTTAAAATTTCAAATTTCAATAAATGTTGTGAAAGTTAGAGTTTGTGGTTGGTCCTAAAATCTGCTTCAAACTAGTCATCTCAGAGTTTGCACTATAACTTATTTTTTGGGATGTTTTAGATTGTTAAATTTTGAGGAAACAAAGACAATATCTATGGATATATGTGTCCAAAATTTTAAACATTGGTTCATTGTACTTTTGAGATATGTCATATGGAATATAGGGTTCATAATTCTCTTGAAAATTTAAGAAGATAGAGGTGAGATCTATGGTGCCCCCAATAGGTTGGTGTCAACAAATATTTGTAATAGTAAGTTGGTGCACAGAAATAATTATAAAAGGAAATTTTGTGGTTTTCTCTCAAACATGTTTCCATGTAAATATTGTGTTCCATGTAATGCAACTGATAGATCTAATGTGTGTTTTTTTTCTTATGGTTCATGAATATTTAAATAAGTAAAAATTCCTAAATTATATCCATTCCAACATTGGCCACGCAGATGGGGAGGAAAATTCACCAGATGGATGTGAAGAACACCTTTTTCAATGGTGTAGTTGAGGAGGAAATTTACATAGAGCAGGCAAAAGGATTTGAGACATATGAGCGAGAGTCACATGTGTGCAGAATTAGGAGAGCATTGTATGGTCTCAAACAGGAACCCCGAGCATGGTACACTCAGATCGAAAATTATCTCAGTGGATTAGGCTTCACCAAAAGTGAAGTAGATGCAAACCTATATCACATTGTGGTAGATGGTAAGTTGCTTATACTTGTTTTTTATGTTGATGATTTAATATTGACAGGTGATGAGCAGTTGATCCGCCCTTGCAAAGGTGTTATTGCAAGGGAATTTGAGATGAAAGACATGGGCTTAATGCATTACTTCCTTAGGCTGGAAGTATGGAAAGATGATGGTGAATTTTTTATGTCTCAAGTGAAGTATGCATCTGAAATACTTCAGATATTTCACATGGAGAGTTGCAAGCCTATGGACACACCTCTATCTACAAATTGGAGGAAGGAGAATGCCACTTCATGTGAAGAGGTTGATGTTACCATTTATAGGAAGCTTGTGGGCTCTATTAGCACAAGGAGTCACTCGTTGACGGCAAAAGGTGTAAGCCTTACACATCATAGTTAATTTCAAATTTAAAGGTTTTGAGTGGTGGGGTGGCTTCTTAAAGAGTTTGAAATGATTTTTATTCTTTAAGGCATTCACGCATTTGGTAAGCTATGGAAAGTATAAATTGTATGGGTAAATTGGTAGTATAGGGGAGCAGAATGTAACAAATTAAAGATGATAGATAACTGGTACTCAATCTAAGAAATATGCATATCCTAAATTAGTCACACAGCTACAAGAATGGCCTTTACACAAACTCTGTTTTATGTAAAGGAAACAACATTTAGAAAGCAGATTACATGCATAAAGTATTTCATAAATCTTTCATGAAACCTTCACTAACATGCTCTACAAAACATATATATGATTTGCAGGAAAATAAACTACAGATAATTAACTATTAGATCCTCTAACAGTTATCTTACTCCCACGTTACTAGTTGTTGCAACTCATAAATCGGAAGAATAAAACAATGAGAGAAACACACCATACATTAGATAGTCCTTAAATCACAAAATCATCCAACATGAAGTGCAAAAAGGAGTTTTCTTTATTATGATAAGTCTTCATGTAGAACAAATTCCAACCCTAAAATGGTATTTACTAATGATATTTATAGATAGGGAGGCACTAACTCCATCTCTCCTAAAAAGAAGGAAACACTCTTCCTCACATTACTGTTACACAACATTTTGTCACTGTCCCTGCAATCCCTTGCCCCGCATATTGGAGGGTCTTTCCTGTGACCTGTGAGCAGTGTCAAACTCTGCAAATACCTTCTTTGCATCCTTCTGCATAAGGACATGATTTCTCCTGTTGAACATTTCCTCAAAAAGCACTCAAAAACCTATGTTTTGGCATTGGCGCGGGTAGCCAATTCACCCCTCGCACCAATGGGAAGATTTGCACTAGAGCCCACGCCAGCTGGCACTCTGTCTCTTTGTTGTGCCCATGCCAGCCTTTTTTGGAATGTTTTTTAACAAATTGGAGGTGAAAGTTTCCTTTAACCATCTTAGGAATGACTCATTGCAAGTGGTTAAACTCGATAAGCCACGGATATCTTCCTTTAGGAAATGGTTGATGGAACATTCTCGGAGGATAGGACTCCCCCCACAATTATAGGAATCCTAACCTCTCCTTCTCCCTCTATATAAACAAGCCTTCTCCCTTTACAAAATCTAGCTGAACATATAGCCAAGAAGCTGAACTTGGAGAAGAGATATTATAGCTGAGTAATCAATACAGAGAAGGTCGAACCAAGGAGGATCCCGTAGAGAGAGCCCCGTCTGAATTCTTGACGAGCTTTGTGAGACGTGCTCTGCTGGAACCCTGCTAGAGGAGATCACAACATCGAAGCCTGGTTGTACTCTTCCTTATTTAAATTAATATACTCGACTATGATATTGATTCCATCTCTGTGTTATGTTTATTTAACGCATTTGATTTAGTCTTCTTCGACTGACTGATAGTTAGGAATGAAAAATAGTGTGTTGTGTATCGTCTTCATTTCTTGTGTATGTGTAGGTATCAGGGCGTGAGAACGAGCGGATCGTGATATGTCGAATCAGGAGTGAGAGGCAGCCATTCTTCCGGATGACACAATAGCGCAGGACCTACGGTAAGTGATCTACCAAGTCTCCATTCTTAACTAGGAATTGATGTCATAGCATGTCTTGTTTGTGGCTAGACCCACCCTAGGGCTAGTGGGATCACCTCTGTCCACAAAGGGGATTTACCTCACCAACAAATTGGTGACTCAGCTGGGGATCAGTGCGAGTTTGTCTTTCATCTATTAGATATTCTTCTTGGTCTTTGCTTGCTTAGCTTGCCTTTTCTGGATTGTTTTGTTGAGGCTTAGGCCCTATTCATCCCAGAGGATTAGATTTGACCTCTGTTTTTTCTAAATTTTCATCTTTCCAAGGTTGGCTTGATTGGAGCGGTTTTTAGCCTGACAGTCGCGCCCACTGGTGCGAGTTTCCAGTTTATCACCCGCGCCATCCCCTGTCTGGCACGGATTACAGCCAGACAGTCACGCCAATTCCTGTAGGTGCTAGGGTTTTCCCTGTTTTGGAGTTTTTGATTCATCCTGGTGTCTCTGGGTGTTTTCTTGGCTTGATTTGAATGCTCTAGGTTTTTTTGTGACTGTGATTAGCCTTCTTCCTTCGGTTATTTGTCAATTTCTTTCAACATCATGGCTTTAGGGCTTTCTAGTGCTTTGACATGTTGAGCCTCCTGTAAAAGTTTGGGTCTCTTGTTTTGTGGTCACCTTCATTATTTGCTTGGTTGCATTTAGCTCCCTGGATCCATTTTGAGTGATTGCATTTGGTGGAATGAGTCTTGAGTGAGTCTTTCCTCTTTCATTCAGTTTTTCTTCTTGTCACTCCAAGCATAGCTCACATTGCTTGTATGGGTCTGTTTCGACATCTTTCTTCGATTTGAGAGATTGTGACATTGGTTTGAGTTTTTGTCTTGTTTGCTTTTGAGTTGTTTGAATTGTTTTGTTTCGATTCTTGCATTGGCATTCTCGAACTAGTGTGAAGATTCATTTTTCAGGTTATTTAGTGCACTGTTCGCTCTATTACATTGAAAAAATGAAAAATATATTTTGTGCTTGCATGTCTGTTTGCATTGTGGAATTGAAAAATATTTCGCATAACTAGCATTCAGCATTCTAGGAGAGATTTCTCGTTCTCATTAGTTTGCATTTGGTTCTGTAGTGGAAGCTTCTGTGCGTTCTCATTATTTGCTATCGCTTGAAAACTCCTAACCTTCTCGTAGATAGCTCTTTATTGAACGAAATGGTATTTTATGGAATGTAGCTTGCATTCAGGGTTTTGTGAGATCCAACATTCAGTATGACCTTGGAATTGAAACATAAATACAAGATAAACTTAAAATTTATTCAATTAACCTAAGGAAACATTGAAACTTAACGAAACATTTAGTGGTCTAAGTTAGAGATGTGTTCTGGCGTCTTAAAACCTAGCAGCTGTCGCTCGCCATCTGGCTTCAGACAATGCTAGTACGAACTTGTTCTCCTCGTACCAGTGAGTATATAAAGGGAGACCCCTATAGGTTGCAATCCTTTTATCTGTAGGAAGCTGAGTCTACCGCCTTGTAACCGTGATACACCGAACACAACATTCGGGGAGACTACCTGCACGTACGTCAAGTCCTTGGTTGATTCTTCTTTCATTATATAACCAAGGTGTATATGGAAGTTCACGGGAACCTGGTACACCCTTTTACCTAGACTACCTGAGCAGTCATTTTTGATCTTTACTGACTCCATAAATTTGAAAAGATCATCGAGCACTTGTCCTTTCATGCTTGTTTCAACCTGAAAGTGATAGCCTATTTCTTAACTCTTAAAATATGAAACAATAGAATTTTGTTTCAATGTCTTAAAATTAACTACCCACGAAATATTCCTGGTTAAAGTTAGTTTCCTTAGGGTATTGTTTTGAGTTGTTTATGATGGAAACATTTCTAGAGTTCACTAACCTAGGAATCCCTTCTGAAGGGAATCTTGGTCCTTTTCCTGCTTTTGGGAATGTTGGTGTTCCTTATATGGAAATGTTGTCCCTACTTGGGTTAACTGTTGGGTTGTCTGTATGGTTATTTTCGACCTCGGTGGTCCCGAGTGTTCCATCCACCGTACAACCATCTCCTCCACCAGAGCAACATCATGTTGCTTCTAAGGTGGACCTCTCCCCTTCTTTACCTATTTCTTCCTCCTCCTCTTCTACTTCGCCTGGTGAAAGTCTGGATTCTAGTAACCAGGTGGCTAAGAAGAAGAAGAAGACGACCAAGAAGAAGAAGTCAGATAAATGAGAGGCTAATACTGCCGCTACTGCGCTTAAGAAACCATCCATTGCGGAACCATCTGAACTTCCACAAAAATTAAAATTCCCTTGCATGCTCTGCAAAGGTAACCATTTTCTTCAAGACTGCCCTGGCATTCCCAAGGTACCTGACGCATGGTCTGACGGCTGTCTGCCGTTGCTTTTGGATTCTGGAAGTCATATTGATAACACATCTTCAACTAGCTCCGGTAAGACTCATTAAAAGTAGGGCAAGATTACCAATCCCTGTAAGTTGTGTGAAGGGCATCATCCCATTCACTTTTGTCTGTATATGGATGAAGCCAAGAGAGTGTTGAACAACTCCGCCATTTCTGCACCCTACCTTCTGGCTGGTTATTAGAAGCTTTCTTCAAGTCCTATGCTAGTTGATTCCACGATCGGTCAAGTGTCATCCTTGCTCGATCCCGCTCCCCTGAAAATTCAAGTCCAGGAATCTGTTCCTGACCAACCATTGGTCAAGGAATTAGTCGATCTGACCCCATCTGTGGTTCATCAGGTCTTTTCTGTTGAGAGCGGATCTATTCCCCCCCATGTTCTTCTTGTTTCTTTAGATTCTTCGGACTTGAAGAGAGATTCTTTCATCCCTGTCATTCAAGAAATTTCTCCTCCTAGTCCCGTGATGAAAGTCCAGGAGAGTGCTCCTCTTGTTCTAGTAACACCGGGGGAAAACCATCTCAATTCGATGGTATCCCCTCCAAGTAGTCTGGTCGCTTCCTTTGATTGGAGTCGATTTGCGGGATACCGCCTTTCGTCTCATGTGCCTTTTGAGATCACAGTACAGACCTTTGATGTGGTCATACCCACCACCATTGTCGATGAAGGCGCGTCTGTTAGTATTCTATATTCCACTACTTGGCAAGCTTTCGGTTCTCCATCGCTTATGCCTGTTACCCAAAATCTGTTGGCTTTTAACAGAGGAACCAGTCAACCGTTAGGGATCCTTCTGAAGTTGCCTGTTACTTTGGGAAGGAAAACTGTCCATATCGATGTGATGGTTGTTCTGGGCCCCTTAGATTTCAATTTTCTCTTGGGGCGCGACTATATCTATGTCATGGGGGCAGTTGTCTCCTCCCTCTTTCATGTGATCTATTTTCCGCAGAAAGGTCGGATTGTGACCATTGATCAGCTTTCATTTATTGGTCCTGACATGACATTTGGTCCACCGTCATCCCTTATGGGTCTTTATCCGCCGGTTGTATCTTCGTCACCACAGGTTAATTATGTGGCTACCTCTCCTATGCCCGCATTCAGTGATGATGCCATTGTGCATCGTGTGCTGGGGGCATTGAGTCCTGATTTTCAAGATGTTGTTCTCCCATCAGATGTGAACCTCTTGGAATCTATGACCTTTTATTCGTCGTAATGAAAGGTCATCGGAGCATAGTTCATTTTCCTGTGTCAAGCTCCTAAAAAAATGAAACAAGCTCTATGGAGCAGAGTTCATTTTCTTGTGTCAAGCTCCTTAAACAATGAAACAAGGTGTCATGGGGATGGTTCATCTTCTATGTCAAACTCGTTAAAAAATGAATTATCTCATGAGGACAGTTCTTTTAAGTGTGTCAACCTCATTAAAACAATGAAACACTGTCTCGTTCAATTCAAGTTTTTTCTAGATCTCGTAAAATTCAAATCGAGTCTCTCTTACTCTCGTGTTTTGAACCTTCACTCCATTTCCGATGGACTGAAGCTTGGGGGGCATGTACAACTTGAATTGAGTCACCATGCTGGGGGGCATGCCTATTTTTCAAGCAGAGTTTACTTTTGTGTCAAGCTTGTGTCAACATGAAACCAATCTCAAGCATAGTTTACTTTTGTTTTCGAGCTTGCATAAAAATGAAATATTTTGGTTTTCTACCCTTTGTGAACATTTTTCCTGATTCTTGTGTCATTACTTATTATGAAAATTATTTAAATGATACATTAGCTAAACATTGTATTAGGCATTTGCATAATTTGTAACAAGCATCATCACATGTACAAGGATCTGTGCAGGAAAATATATGTATATATATATATCGTTTGTTTGCAATGTGTGCATCATAAAACCCCCAAAAAATAATATATATTTGTTTCAGTTACATCGTGAGACAACATGTCTCTAAAAAATGTGCAGAAATAAATCCTAGATGCCTAATCAGCGTGGTGCTCATGATAGCACGTTACCAACTGCCTTAGCAAGCGGTGGATACGACTCGGTACCCCTACAGTATGCCTCTAATAGGCCCGAGGCACATCATCGAAGCGAGCATAGTCTGGGATCCCACTGGAAATCCCCTCCGGATTCTACACTATATCCTCCTCACCGCCCTCACCATGAGGGTTGAAATCGCGAGGAATCCACCTCGCTTCCGGCGACATGCCTGCAGGATGCTCTGGGCCAACATCTGCATACATATAAGAATAACTTTCAGAACATGCATATATATATATAAAATTATGAACTCATGAAAATAAAAAATGAGTCTTACCAAGTTCTTCGTCCCAATCCTCTCCCTCTGGGAGTGGGAGGTCTGGGTCTCTGGTGAAGTATGTGCCGGTGTAGGGCCAATCCTCCACGACAATCAGTTGTCGTCGAAGCCAATCGAAAAAATCTAGCCTCCAGGACATCTGTTGGCCACCCCTTGCTCTGGGCATCAGTGCCACCCATCGGGCCATCCATGGCTCGGTAGGTGGTGGCTCCGGGACTATAACCTCCTAACGTTGAAATATGGGTAATCGTTCTAAGAATAACGACACCAAGATCGACCCATACCCAAATTGCTTGAGTTTGGTCTTCTTACACTTGGTGAGTTGTCATTTGATGTTGACAGTCACAGCCTCATCCTAGTTGAACAGAGTTGGGTTCATACACTCTGAAGCAAGAATAAGTTGTGTCTTCGTGGCCTCATGTGGTGCCTGCGATCCTGCAGCCCGCATGATAGTGTGCAGCACTACCCTTAGTGCCAAATCAGGAACGATCTGGATATCCACTTTGCCGCTCCCTGATCCTTTTCGTGCCCCATGGCACACCCTGTCAATGACCATTGCCATGCTTTCTCTAGAATGGTGGGTACCAGTTAAGATGGGGACTACACCCCTATGTAACAACCCGGTGATGAAATACACATCAGAAACTTCGAGTTTGAGCTCTTGATCCCGAAGTACGAACTTTTCCTGATCTTCGTCCCAAATGCTGATTAGACACTAAAGCAATTCGGGCTGAGCCAGAAGACATGGTGTCATGAAGAACTTTTTAAGCCCATAGTTCCTGAGGGCATCCATAAAATGTTCATTTCCCATTGCTTGTTCATCCTCTTCATTATGTTCTCTCTCCTTCCACTCGATTACCATCTTTTTGTGCTTTGCACTTGCATGAATTGATCATAGGAACATTAGAAACCCCCTTAGGAATTAAAATTTGCAGTCTATTGGTTACATTTACTTAAATATAAAGTGGATTTTGGGTTGCGCGGTTGGTGCGACCCCTGTGTAAAAATGGGTCGGTTGGCACGGGTCCGTGCCTGAAACCCGCGCCAACTGCGATGCCTTAAAAATTGCCAATCCTCCCCTAAAGGATACCAAATGAAAACTAAATGCAGTAAAATATAGCTTAAAATATGGAAAATAGAATTGGCTCTTACCTAAAACAGACGGAATCCAGATTGGTCCACTAGATTGTTCACAATCGTCGCCTGAAGATCGCAAGGGAAATGGGTCACTGTTGCTCTTCAAAGAGGTAAAAGTGAAAAGTAAATATTTTTTACCACTTATGGTCTTTTATAACTTTTCTAAGTCCTAAAATAGGTTTTTAAACATATTTTTCGATATATTTTCATATTATTTTCGAGGAATACGTTTTACACGCGTCTTTTTGTGTAGTGACAGGTTTTTCACATGGATATGATGAAGAAACGAGTTGTATTTTATACTTTTTCGGGCTCGGTAAAAACACGAAAAAGTCACTACTAGAGTCACCTTTCAGCTCTTTTCTGACTCTCTAAAACTGAAAGGATTTCCGAGTTGCTTGTTGTTTTAAACTCGTTAATTTGGCGGAAAACGATATCTACCCAGTATATGTTTACCCCTTTTTCGGGCTGGGATAGATTATTTATGAAAAGGGAATACCTTAGCCGATTGCGACTAAGAGGTTCTCTCAGACACAGTTTTCTACCTTTTCGGATCTGTGAGACTATTTACGAAAAGGGACTAGTAGATTTTTATTTTGCGCCTTCTTTTAAAACTCTCTGAATATGAAAAGATGCCGAGTTCTTCCTTTGTCAAACTCGTTAAAACCTGATGACATCGGACTCCGTCGTCATGAAATTACTCGAGTTCCTCCTTCCTATGGCTCGTAAAATGTACTGGGTTGGATTTGTCCGAAGGAAAAACTTACATCGCAAGCACATGCTATCCCCTTCATGCTTGTTTTCAAAAATAATTGGGGTACTCGCCAGAAATGGTGGGGGAAAATGGAACCAAGATTGTAGTCGTGTTGGCAGTATGTCACTCTTAAACATGGCACTTGTCTGCATTTGTGTCGGGTTGGGGACATCTCATCTCATTATTTGTTTTCCTCCATGGGTTTGGGTAATCTCTTTTAACCGCTCATATGCTCTTTTCCATGTCACCATGACCTAAGATCCCTTGATGTCAAATACTGCCAAATCTAGTGTCGTGCCGCCAATATGTTCAAGAGAAGTTTGCTTCTGCAGTTTTCAACCTCCCTCTGATTCTTTGTTGGTCTTGATTCACAAACATCATATTCCTCTGTCTCATGTCGATGATGTGGGAAACATTATGGCCCACCTTCGATCGAGGTCCCTTCCTGTCAACTCCAGCTCATTATCCAGGAAGTTGATCTAGAGACTCCCTTCAGGTACCTTGGAGCCTGCAAGCATCAATGGCAGGTTCTTCGCACTCGACGTAAGGTCCACATCATTGGCCTTCGATCGATTGACTCTGTGGGTGTTCGACATCATATCACTGTTCACATGCTGTGGATTGTACCTTTAGTACCTTGAGAGCCATTGTCATTATTGGTGGTTTCTCTCACATCTGTTAACAACTTTCATCATTGGCTGGTAATCAGACGATGTTATTGCATGTTCGATTTCAACTCACATATTCGCATGCTCGAATTTGTACTATGTTTGTGTCAAGATGGAGCGCAAGACCCTGGGTTTTGTCTGATGAAATCCAGGCTGCGGGTTCTTTGTGAATTATTATGACTTATTATGTGACTCTTTTGATTGGATGGCTGCGACCATAATTGAGTCTATTTATTTATCCTTACTGCTGGATGGCTGTGTCCATACCTCAGATCTCATTGTTTATTTACTCTATTTATGGATGGCTGTGCCCATGCCACATGTCGTATATCAGATGTATCAGTTGTATTCATACTTGCAGGTTTTTCGACAGCAGTGTTTTGGTCGAACGCGTTCTCATAAAGCATTTCACCCCTCTCTCTCTCTCAGACCTCATGCTTTAGGGGGCATCTGTTACACAGAATTTTGTCACTGTCCCTACAATCCCTTGCCTCACATATTGGAGGGTCTTTCCCGTGAATTGTGAGCAGTGTCAAACTTTGCAAATACCTTCTTTGCATCCTTCTGCATAAGGACATGATTTCTCCTATTGAACATTTCCTCAGAAAGCACTCAAAAACCTATGTTTTGGCATTAGTGCGGGTAGCCAGTTCACCCCTCATGCCAATGGGGAAGATTTTCACTAGAGCCCATGCCATCTGTCTCTCTGTCTCTTTGTTGTGCCTGTGCCAGCCTTTTTTGGAATGTTTTTTAACAAATTGGAGGCGGAAGTTTCCTTTAACCACCTCAGGAATGACTCATTGCAAGTGGTTAAACTCGATAAGTCACAGATCTCTTCCTTTAGGAAATGGTTGATGGAACATTCTTGGAGGATAGGACTCCCCCCACGATTATAGGAATCCTAACCTCTCCTTCTCCCTCTATATAAACAAGCCTTCTCCCTTTACAAAAGCTAGCTGAACATATAGCCAAGAAGCTGAACATGGGGAAGAGATATTATAGCTGAGTAATCACTATAGAGAAGGTCGAACCAAGGAGGATCCTGTAGGGAGAGCCCCGTCTGAATTCTCGATGAGCTTTGTGAGACGTGCTCCACTGGAACCCTGCTGGAGGAGATCACAACGTCGAAGCCTGGTTGTACTCTTCCTTCTTTAAATTAATATACTTGACTATGATATTGATTCCATCTCTGTGTTATGTTTATTTAACACATTTGATTTAGTCTTCTTCGACTGACTGATATTTAGGAATGCGAAATAGTATGTTTTGTATCGTCTTCATTTCTTGTGTATGTGCAGGTATCCGGGTGTGAGAACGAGCAGATCGTGATCTGTCGAATCAGGAGCGAGAGGCAGCCATTCTTCCGGACGACATAACAACGCAGGACCTACGGTAAGTGATCTACCAAGTCTTTGTCTATTCTTAACTAGGAATTGATGTCATATCATGTCTTGTTTGTGGCTAGACCCACTCTAGGGCTAGTGGGATCGCCTCTGTCCGCAGAGGGGATTTACCTTACCAACAATTACATAGGTGTTATAGGACATTAAAGATATATCCTATCGAAATCTAACTAACATGACAGATGTAGATAAGAGAAAAGAAGACAATTTTGACCGTGCTGCTGAGTATGCTGACATGCTGCACCTTTTTCTGTTGATTTGTCTCTCCATGACCTTGGTTATTTAACAACCATGTGTCTTCATTAAATGTGACCTTTAACAACCTCATAACCACTTATCAACCATCATTTGACATATTCATATCATTATGAGTCCTTATCATTCTTGAACTTGCTCGAAAAATCTACTAACAATTGTTAAAAATCATTTAAAACAGGCACTACTGGAAATTTCAGTAAAAACCTGTAACTGCACAAAAACTGTAATGCTACCAGAATTTCTGGTAACGCTTTGTTTCTTTTTAAAAAATACACAGAAAATACTTGAAAATCCTGTGCAGACTTATACACTCTCAAACTTGAGTTGTAGTTCAAAAATGTAATTAGTAAGAAAAAAGTTATTTTGTTAGGATACCCTTTTACCTCTCCTCCATATGGGCTGCAACTTATGCAAGCTTGTCCAAGTCTGATTGTTTGTCAACAACTGATTTTGATCTTGTGGTCCTGGTGGTTGTTTCTTTGGAAATAGTCTTTTTCTCTTTTGAACCCTTTTGAATTTTTCTTCTTTTTGAGGATTTTGTTTGCTAGTCTAAAATGTATTTACCCTTATCTTTCTTTTTGGACTCACTAGTCTCTGCAATTGAAGGGGTTACAGTCTGTAACCCTTCATAGTGTCTTTTACTACTACTAGCAACTATTTTTGCATATTTTTGCCTTATCTGGCTACTAATATCATACCCTGCATATTTTAGAAGCTCCTTATCAAACTTAGTGGGTTGATATTCCTTTTGAATCTTTTGTTGAATGTATGCTTCCAAAACTTCCAGTAGCACCTGTGCTTTGTATTTTTCTGCAGTTGCAGATTTTCCTCTCCGTGCTCTGGTATAAACCTTGGGAAAAGGAGAAATGGGAGGCACCATCTTCATTTATTTGGGCTTGCTGGTTGATAGGCCTTCTCCTTTCTCCAACTTATTTTCAACCTTGGTTGAAGGAGCCTTTTCTTTTCTGCCTTTAGCCTTTTTGTGAATGTTCTCCTTCTTAGCCTTTCTTTCAGTTCTCTTACCAACTGATGAATTAGTTGGATTCATATTTTTCTCTTTCTGCTTGGTAGGCTGAGGATGTTTTCTGCGAAGCTAGAGATAACTGAGCTGGAATATCTGGTGTAGGTGCAGGTTGGCCTGCCCTGTAAAACAAAAAATGTTCCCATGACTGGTTTCTTTTCCTAATTTCTTCCTCAACCAATACTTTAATAAGAGCTTGATCATATAAGCTATACTCTGATGTAGTTGTATGTGTTTATATCATAGCTGACATCTTTGCAAGCTCTTAAGAAGAAAGAATGGTAAGTTGAGGGTCTTTATACCTTCAATATGAAACAAAAATCTCTTATGATAAATAAAAACCACAATATACCT
This sequence comes from Pinus albicaulis, assembly GCA_034641835.2. Classification (NCBI taxonomy): domain Eukaryota; kingdom Viridiplantae; phylum Streptophyta; class Pinopsida; order Pinales; family Pinaceae; genus Pinus; species Pinus albicaulis. Next base: position 1,027,785,984 of record CM076578.1, read on the forward strand.
CCTCTCACAGGTAAGGTAAATTTTTATGAGCTTGACAGTCTCATCCCATTCATTCTTGAGGTAACTACTGGGAATTCCTTTAGCCGGGTTAGGGTCTCTATGTCCATCTTTGATGAAACTGTTGAGGTCTCCTCTAGTGATGAATTGACCTTGAAACCATTTTTCTCCTTCTGGTGGAAGGTTTAAAGCTTCAACAATAGACTCTGTTGATACCTGCAATCTGAGGCCATGTACATTTGCTTCCTGCCCATTAAAAGAGACTGAAAATTCCTTAGCTACTCCTAAATGAGAGCTTCCTAGTCTTGAACACAATGGATACCACCCTTATTGAACAAAGAATCTTCTCATATTCGGATTAGCATCAACTAGATCAAATCCTTAGGGTTCAATGCATTTTATTTTTCCTCCATTTTTAGTCATGTTCAGTAATAAAGAAGGATGTCTGCTGAAATATGATAGGTGTCAAGATTAGAGGAGCTCACCTAATATTTGTTGTTGTGTCTTCAATGAAATATGTCTAAAATCTAAGTCTCTTTCCTCAAGCTACTCAATAGAGCTGCTCATTCACAAACATTTAAACTCGAAACTAATGGTTTTCCCTTTCTTTCGGTGGTTTAAAAAAATATGCTGGTTCACCTTTCCATGCATGATATTTTTCATAATGGGAATATCTTTAAACCATAGAATACACCTTATGGTAGTCATGATTAACTTCAGTTGGTTGTGGTGTTTCAGTTGATGTGCTACAGCTGGCTAGAGATGAGCGGAGTTGGAGCTGGTAGTCACCTCCATAATATCCTTATTACAGGCTTAAACTTCCGACAATGTTCATGCTTGATCAGTCCAAACGGTAATTACATTAAAAATGCAGATCCATGATCTATCTTAACACTTAATATGTACCTCAACATGTGGATGTAACGACTCAACTGATAGATAGGACAAACAATAGTTGGCTTTAAAAACTACGGATTGACACCTAGATTGCTCCATGTATAACCACGACTCAAATTAACATCACTCAACATAAACCTTTCCTATCTTGTGATCTAAATCATGATAAAAATTTTAAAACGTAGTTGATAACGGGAACACATGGCTTAACACAAAAAACATATGCACTTTTTTATTTAAAAAAAAAAACAGGGGAGGTTGCCTTCACTTTTGGTAGCATTGGGTAAAATAAAAGAAAACGTAAAACATAATTAAAATAGACTGTCCGAAAAGGCTGAAATAGACGATACCAGAATTTTTGGTAGCGTTCTATTTTTTTTTTGGAAATTTACAATTTTTATCCTAAAATAAATAAATTTAAAACATACTCATGACTTAGCATAGAACTGTGCTAACAGGGTCTTTTGATGTATCTTGTGAACAGAAGACTTGACATGTGCTAAACAGTAAACCAACTAAGTCAAGCTATAGTGAGGCATGCCAAGTTGTATTGGAAGGCAACAAAGCATGTGTTACGGTACCTCAGAGATACTACCGAGTATGGATTATGGTACATGAGTACAAAGGAAGTTACACTCCAAGGCTTAAGAGATGTAGATTGAGCAGGGACTTCATCAGACAGGATAAGTACTTCAAGTGTTATTTCCAATGTTGGGTCCGAAACTATTTCTTGGTACATTAGGCAGCAGAAGTATGTGGTGCTCAGCTCAACAGAGGTTGCATACATGGTTGCAAGTCAAGCAACATGTGAGGCCATATCGATGAGGAAAATACTTGTGGGTATTTTGAGTTAGGAGATGGATTCGACAATGATATATTGTGATAATTAGAGTTGCATTAAGATCTCTGAGAATCCAGTATTTCATGTTAGGTCCAAGCACATTTATATTTGGTATCATCATTTGCATGATTGTGTGTAGAGGAGAATTATTTTGCTACATTTCATTCAAACTGAGGAGAAATATGCTGATAGATTGACAAAGGCATTGTCAAGAGGTAAATTTTAATTCCATAGGTGCAAGATAGGGGAGGTTAAAAATTGCTTTCTTGCTAAGAGGGAGTGTTAAAAAATGTAGCAAGAAAGGCTCAATTTGACTTTAGCCTTAGTCAAATTGAGTAAATCGAATTTCCACATCAGTAGAAAATTTGGAGGCAGTTAACTAATGTGACACGACTCTTTTCATTCAGTTATCTTAGTAAATTTGAGTTAGGGGCTTGGATTTCAATTATGCATGTGTTTATTTCTAAATTTTAGCAATCTAGTTCAATTATTTTCAGTTGTATTCAATTAATTGGCCTCTAACTATTGATAGAGTGAGTTGAAGGTCATTTGTGAAATGCGACAATATTATAACTCAGATATCTTTGAGTTAACTAATCAATCAACCCAAAATAGCTAATGCATGCATGAAATTTGAATTCCTTAGTTGAAGTGGAGATGTCAAGGAAGTGTAACATGAGTTGTATTCTAGCTTGACTACATAGGTGTTGCATGAGTCAAGAGACCAATCCTTGGGAATTGTGCAAGAAAATAGGAGGAAATTCCTATATTTTAGGAGCTAATTTCCTCAAGGAATGCACTAGGAAATAAGAGGCTAGATGAGTAGATAATTGACTAAGTGTTGGCCAAAATTTTTCATTTAGCAAAGAGAACAATTATTCTTTTGTAGGTTGAGCTGAAAGTTGGAGCAAGCAATTGTAATAGTTTCTTATTCAACTAATTAATGCAAAGAGGCTTGAGGGGTTTTTCTTATTTGGGTTCCCCTAGAAATCATTGTGTATTTGTGGTTTTTCTTGTTGCATGTCTAGGCATGTTGTTCTAAATTGTGATTTCCATTCCGCAGTTCAGTAGAGTAGAATTGTGTCTCTTGTTTTTTAGTTTGAAATCTTAAGTAGTTGTAATTTATATCAAATATATACAAATCATGGAGGGATATGAGGCAAAAATAAAGCTTTAAGGACAATTTTGGTCAATTTTGGAGAGTTTTTACATTGTGCTACAAGATGTTATAGTATTGCTACAAGATGTTACATGGGCGCCTTGTTTTTTTACATGATCAAATCTAAGAGCATTATGAGGGCTTAAAAGGTGACCTAAAGGTGAGGAATGGTAGTGTAAGGTGAAAGAAGGTTGTATGAGGTCATTTCCAAGCTTAGTACCCCTCATGGGCCCATCTTGCACAAGGTGAAATGTACATGGTAGCCTTGAGGAAAGCTGAAATGAACTCTCGGTGAATAGTGTTTTTAAAGAAGTTGTTGAGGGAGGAAGGATGGTGTTGATAGTAGGATGAAAAGTGGGAATTACAGTGAAATGCCTTGAAATCCATCAATATGACCTGTACACCAAAAATATCACTCAATCTTGCAAAACATCTAAAGCATGCTAATTGTGTCAATTGCAGAAAATTAGACTAGAAAGGAAAGGATGAGTTGAATTTTATTCCAGGTCTTCCTACTTCATGAAAAATGAAACCTATATTTTTATGCTTGCAAATACAAGGCTTAGAACCACACTTTCCAAGAGAGGTGACTGATGAATCTGCAAAGGCAAATTTTTATATAAACAAAACTTGCAACAAAGGAAACATTGCTAACCTAAGTACGAAAAAGAAAAATGCATAATAAAATGTACAAATGAGAGAGAATAGAGCCTTTTGATTGGGCACTAACCCAAGGGGACTCTAACCTCTAAAAAAAATCAAATATAATATGAAAAATTATTTTCATTGATATAAAACAGTGCTCAAATACATTATATGAAAACTGATAATGACAAGTACAAGCTCTTAGACCTAGAAATCAATATTCTTCTCTAAAATTTTGAATCCATTTGAGCCCTTAGTCTTCCTTGTTTATACAAAAATGGTTGACAAGGAAGCCTCCTTGGAAGGAGGGTTTCTTCCTGTTACCACTAAAACTAGTGGGGGTCATAGGAGGGGATCCTATATAGCAACTACTAGGTCAAGTGGAAAAAATGGAGTGATAGCCCATTGTCACCTTAGTTAAAGCTCCCTTCTCTTAACAGACTTTTGCCGATGGGAGGAGTCCCGATATGAGAGGAATCACTAGAATGGATGGATCGATGATAGGATGCATAGTGATTCCTAAAGCCTATTCAAAATAGAGGCTTATATAATGGGCTTGCTTGCTATTGAACCAAGATATATGACTCTCTTAGAAGGGCTTTGAAGACACTTAGACCTAGGTTTGGAGAGGATCCCTTAACAAGAGGTATCATAGACCTAAGGATCTTAAAGAATAAAAATATTATATTGAATCCTTGTGGAATTTGAGTCACAAGGTTGTGAGACCACAAAGAACCCAAGTGGACCCAAACTAGGTCAAGGGTGTGGATTTGATCAATAATGTAGGGGCTTGACCATATTAGGGAGGATCATAGGATCGAGGGAGAAATTTACTTTTGAAATTAAAATGCAATTATCCAAATGAGGACACTATCCCAAAGAAACCTAGGGAGAGGAATGATCCTTGAGCTAGGGCTTGCGATATCTTGATATTCCACTGTTGAATTGAGCTCAAACTTGGAGGACCCATTAAGAAGATCCTAATGTAGGTGTGGACAAATTCTTAAGGGCTTTTGATGGCTACAAACGATTTCGTTTGATGGCATAAAAGACCTTCTAGGGTTAGGCATAGAATTGAAAGAGATGAATAAAAGAGAGGTAATTTTGACCACCAAAAGGAAGTGAGGATTAATGCCTTGCTTCTTGGGCTTAATGGAGTCAAGTTACACCTAGATCAATAATTTTCATGAGCTAAGGAGCCCTAAATTATATTCTCTATCCTTTCAAGATGAAAAAACTAGGTCATTAGGGTTTTATACTTCAAATTGCAAAGGAGATGAAGTTTCAAGGCTTGTTAACCTATTAGGTGTGTTGAGATTGCAACAAGATGATGAGCTTAGTGAAAAGAGTCGCCTTCACTAAGTGGGCCCGTAGGCTATTTTTTGTGCAAGTCTATTTTTAGACATGTCGATCATATTCTATGAGTTGCAGGATGCTATTTGTGGATGGTTGGTCAAGTTGGAAAAATAGATGGACTTCTATTTTTAGACATATTGGGTTGAATCTATTTTTATATTTCCAGTCTACAAATATATATGTCGAATATTATTAGCTCTTAATAATATTTGGACTATAAACATTAACTTATTCTCTTGGAGCACTTCAGTTAAGTGCATAGATGTGGCACATGAGCTGACAGAAGGAATTACGCTATTCTTGAGGGTTAAGTGGAGCTATTGCATGGAGACTTCAGTTAGAACTCATGTGACATAGATTGGTGGAGTTGTAGAAGTAGTTGGTGGAGTTGTGTTCAGTTTAACTCAGTTAGACATAGTTGAGCTAGTTGTATCTAGTCTAACTAATTGATACACTAGTGAGAGTGGTGTGAATCAATTATTAATTAATTCACTAAATATTAACTCATTAATCAATTGAAGAATACATCAGTTAACTACAATGGATGGACAGTTTCAATGGAGACCAGTGGAGAGATAAGTGAAAGGGCAAGTTGACTATCAGTTGTGACTATAGTGATGCATTGATTGCATCCAACACAGAGTAGAGTTGCCAATGAGGATTGAACAAGAAATGTTGGACCAATTCGAGTTCATTCAGAGCCATTCTTCAGCAGGGATTGCGCAGTAGAGGCAGGCTAGCAGGTGGCAAAGATCGGTGCATGGATTTGCTAGATCGGGCCTGATTAGTGTGTAGCGATTGTATTGTACTGAGAGATGGATATGATCAGCTTTGTATGAGGATTTTTACATGATCTCTATGACATATATTATATACAAATAGTTGGGGTTTTTAGCTTCAGGCTTTCCCGTTAAAACACTGTGTTCATATGTGTGAATTTTTATGGTTTCAATGTGTGCATGCAATTGATTTAATTTCCGCATATGATGATCAATAGTAGAAGAGATTCTGTATTGTGCATGAAGTCAAATAGTGTGTGATCACGATAATATTGGATGTATAACACATTAGTTATATAATTTCTACATGGTATCAGAGCTATATTGATCATTGGAGCAATTGAAAATCATTGAAGCGGTTGAGTTTTGTGCTGGTATAATTCGAATTTGCAGCAGTGTTTTCTTGGTGTCGAAGTTGAGATGTCTTTCAATGGATTGAGATTGGAGTATGTCCTTGAGGGCAGCTCAAATGATATTGCATGGAAGGACAGGATGGAGGCAGTGCTGGAGGATAATGGGTTGAAGGAGTTCATAGATGTAGAAATTCCAAAACCTGCTTCTAGCGATGCTGCCGCACTTGACGCATGGCAAAAGAAGACAACAAAATGTCGAAGGATTCTGTTGGAAGGTGTGAAGGATCACATAGTGTCCAGCCTTCATGGTAAAGCTTCTCCATTCTTGATGTGGAAAGCTTTGACAAACTTGTTCCAAAGCAAGAGCGACCAAAGGAAGTTGGCGCTCAAGGATAAGCTCAGGAAAATAAAAATGGAGAAGGGCGAGAGTATACCCAAGTACCTCACGAAGTTCGTCCAGTGTAGGGATGAGCTGGGAAGTGTGGGGGTTACTGTAGATGAAGAGGACTTGGTGAGCTTGGCTCTCCTTGGGCTTCCGAAGAGTTGGCATTCCTATGAGGACTCTGTCAATGGTCGGGAGAAACTGCCAGGATGGGAGCGACTTTGGTCGGATCTTGTGTAGGAGGAGATAAGGCGAAGTATCAGGGATGGATCTTCATCAAAGAATGAAGATGAAGAAAATTGTGCTTTGGATGCCAAAGCAAGGAAGGAGAAGGTAAAGGAAAATACTTCTCAATCCGGTGCGAAAGGCAAGAAGCAGGACATGTCTAAGGTGAAGTGCTTTCACTGTCACCAAAACGGACATTACGAAACTAATTGTCCACAAAAGAAGAAAAATAAGCAGGCTTCTGGATCTGTAGTTAGAGAGGCCTTAGCCTCGCAGTTTGAGCTGGATTTTTCGCTGATTGCATGCTTGGTCTCAAGTGTGATGGGATCAGTGTGGTTTCTTGACAGTGGTGTGTCTTTCCATATGACCGGAGACAAAGATTTGTTTACTAATCTGGATGAGAAGGATCTTGGAGTGCACATCGAGATGGGCGATGATGGTAGATATAGTGCGACTGGTATCAAGACCATTTACTTTGAGAGGGAGTCTGGAAAACCTTTCATCTTGAAGGATGCCATGCATGTTCCAGGATTGAAGAAGAATCTGATCTTTATCGCGATGTTGGAAGACAAGGGATATGATGTTGTCTTTAGCGAGGGAAAGGCTTTCCTGCGCAGTAAGGCAACTGGTGAAACCTGAAGGATAGGGATTTTAGTTAAGAACCTTTATCAATTGCAGGTAGATGGTTGCGCAACAATGGCAGGCAAAGCAGAAGGAGTGGTGAGCCAGGATGAGGGCGAATTGTGGCACAGGAGATTGGGCCATCTTCACCATGGCGCTTTGAAAATTTTGCAACATATTTCTATCGCGCTTCCCAAGGGTACACTTGCACAGTTATATCAGTGCAAGGGATGTACTTTGGGAAAATTTGTGAAAGCCACCTTTCATGAGAAGGATAGTTGCGCCATGACGATCCTTGCGAGAATTCACATAGACGTGTGTGGACCTTTCTCAGTAGCTTCGACAGCAAAGCACATGTATTATGTGATATTTTTTGATGAATTTTCTTGTAAGTGCTGGATCTTCTTCATGCAGAAGAAGAGCGAGACATTCTCAAAGTTCTATGAGTTTAAGTCATTGGTGGAGAAAGAGTCGGGGAAGCAGGTGAAGGCTCTTAGGAGCGATAATGGTGGTGAATTCATCTCTGGCGAATTCAAAGACTTTCACAGTGCAGAAGGAATTCAAAGAGAGCTCATAGCGCCTCATAACCCACAGCAAAATGGGGTTGCAAAGCGAAAGAACAGAACAATCGTGGGTGCTGCACGGGCGATGTTTCATGATCAGGCCCTTCCCATACACTTGTGGGCCGAAGCTTGCAACACTGCGGTTTATGTGCAAAACCATTTTCCTCATAGAGTACTTGGCATGAGTACACCCGAAGAGGCATTTTCTGGTAAGAAGCCTGATATTTCTCATTTGAAGATTTTTGGCTCACCTGTTTACATTCATGTGACGAAGGATGCCAGGAAGAAGCTAGAGCCGAATGCAGAGGTTGGGATATTTGTGGGTTACACAGAAACACCCCATAACTATCGTGTGTATTTGCCAGACAGTCGGAAGACTGTTGTGCGACGGGATATAAAATTTCATAAGGAGAAATACATGAAGTGTTTGCTTGAGAGGGAGCCACACTTGCATGCAGATGAGGAGCTATTAGTTCCTAAGGATGAGACTCAGGATGTGGATTAGCCACAATAGGAGGTTGATGGAGTGGAAGAAACCACTCATGCAGCGCTAACCATCAGAGAGCGGAAGCACACTACAGAAGCTGAGTGATTGAATCTTGATGCAGAGAAGATTGTAGGAGCACCTACATCACAACGCAGACAGAGACAGTCACCTGACCGATATACTGGATACATGGCTCTGATGAGCAAGTGTATCGTGACAGAACCATCTTCTTTTGAGGAAGCTGTGGAGGACCTGCCAGGTAGATTCACGGTGGAAAATTTCATTCCCACTGTTAACAGAACGGTACATGGAGGGGGTGTCCCAATGGGAAGAAGTAAATGGTAAGTTTGAGATGGGTGGAAATGAAGCAAGTATAACAGTGGGAGCGTCGAGAAGTACAAGGCAATATTTGTTGCCCGAGGCTTCTCACAAATCGAGGGGATCGACTATGAAAGCAACTGCACTTGTGTAGGGTATTCTTCCTCCAGGATCCTATCTCTCTCAGCGTAGATGGGATGGCACATTCATCAGATGGATGTGAAGACTACGTTCCTCAATGGAGTCATTGAGGAGGAGGTGTACATAGAGCAGCCCGAAGGTTTCGAGATCTTCAGCAGCGAGTCGCATGTGTGCAGGCTCAAAAGAGCATTGTATGGGTTGAAACAAGCACCTCGTGCTTGGTACACACGGATAGACAGTTATTTCACCGGTCTTGGATTCACCAAGAGTGAGGCGGATCCGAACCTATACCAGATTGTGGTGGAGGGTAAGTTTCTGATCATTGTACTTTATGTAGATGATTTGATTTTGACGGGTGATGAACATTTGATACTCTCATGCAAGGATGATGTTGCAAAGGATTTTTAGATGAAGGACTTGGGCCTCCTTCATTATTTCCTGTGATTGGAAATTTGGCAGCGCAGTGATGGACTATTTGTGTCTCAAGGCAAGTATGACCGGGAGATACTGGAGAAGTTCAACATGCAAGGCTACAAGCCTATCGACACTCCTCTTCCTGATGGTTGGACGAAAGAGGATGCTACATCGGCAGAGGTAGTGGATGCCACTGTTTACCGACAATTGGTTGGTTTGCTCATGTATCTAGTCAATACATGAACGGACATATGCTATGCTGTTAACCAGCTTTCACAAGCTATGGTTAAGCCTAGAAAGCTCTTTTGGAAGGTGGGGAAGCATGTATTTAGATATCTCAGAGGCACATCGGGATGTGGATTATGGTATAGATAGTTAGATGAGGTAAAGCTGCATGGCTTCACGGATGCATATTGGGCAGGGAGCCCAATGGACAGAAAGAGCACATCTGGAGGGATATTCATTATCGAGTCTACAACAGTTTCTTGGTATAGCAGGAAACAGAGATCCGTGGCACTTAGTTCAGTGGAGGTCGAGTAAATGGCAATAAGTTTGGCTGCATGTGAGGCTATATGGATGAGGAAGATCCTGGTCGGGTTGTTTAGTTCACACTTAGATCCTACTGTGATATATTGTGATAATCAGAGTTGCATTAAACTCTCGATTCATCCAGTATTTCATGATAGATCTAAACACATTGACATCCGGTATCATCATATCAGAGATTTTGTGCAGTGGAAGATCATGTTACTATCTTACATTCCTACGGAGGATCAGGATGCTGATATCTTGACGAAGGTGCTCACCAGGAGAAAATTCGAATACCATAGAGGCAGGATCGAGGTGGCAGATAATCCCTATCTTGTTGAGAGGGAGTGTTGAGATTGCAACAAGATGACGAGCTTAGTGAAAAGAGTCGCCTTCACTAAGTGGGCCCGCAGGCTATTTTTGGCGCAAGTCTATTTTTAGACATGTCGATCATATTCTATGAGTTGCAGGATGCTATTTGTGGATGGTTGGTCAAGTTGGAAAAATAGATGGACTTATTTTTAGACATATTGGGCGGAATCTATTTTTAGATTGCCAGTCTAAAAATAGATATGTCGAATATTATTAGCTCTTAATAATATTTGGACTATAAACATTAACTTATTCTCTTGGAGCACTTCAGTTAAGTGCATAGATGTGGCACAGGAGCTGACAGAAGGAATTACACTATTCTTGAGGGTTAAGTGGAGCTATTCCACGGAGACTTCAGTTAGAACTCAAGTGACATAGTTTGGTGGAGTTGTAGAAGTAGTTGGTGGAGTTTTGTTCAGTTTAACTCAGTTAGACACAATTGAGCTAGTTGTATCTAGTATAACTGATTGATACACTAGTGAGAGTGGTGTGAATTAATTATTAATTAATTCACTAAATATTAACTCATTAATCAACTGAAGAATACATCAGTTAACTACAGTGCATGGACAGTTTCAGTGGAGACCAGTGGAGAGATAGGTGAATGGGCAAGTTGACTGTCAGTTGTGACTATAGTGATGCATTGATTGCATCCAACACAGAGTAGAGTTTCCAATGAGGATTGCGTGAGAAATGCTGGACCAATTTGAGTTCATTTAGAGCCATTCTTTAGCAGGGATTGTGCAGTAGAGGCAGGTTAGTAGGTGGCAAAGATCGGTTCATGGATTTGCTAGATCGGGCCTGATTAGTGTGTAGCGATTGTATTGTAATGAGAGCTGGATATGATCAGCTTTGTATGAGGATTGTTACATGATCTCTATGACATATATTATATACAGATAGTTGGGGTTTTTAGCTCCAGGCTTTCCCATTAAAACACTGTGTTCATATGTGTGAATTTTTATGGTTTCAATGTGTGCATGCAATTGATTTAATTTCCGCATATGATGATCAATAGTAGAAGAGATTCTGTATTGTGCATGAAGTCAAATAGTGTGTGATTAGGAGAAACTTGGATGTATAACGCATTAGCTATATAATTTCTACAAGGTGCCTCTAGGAACATTCAAGGATTTACCTCAAAGAGTAACACACAGAATATATCATTTATTCAAGGCTTAAAGAAGAATTATGCATTACTTTGGCCCATACAAGAACAAAGATAACAATGTCATGCATTATGTAAGTAAGATACCAAAAATAGCATTAAATTTCACTTACAAGAGAGAAAAAGAGTATATCCATTCACCAAATTCATATAACAATAAGCTCCAAAGACAATAGTGAAAATCCAAACATCATTGTGCATCAAGAAACTCCAAAAATTTCATCCAAGAAAGCAAGTGTAAAAATCACAAAAGATACTAATCCAATCCAAGTGATGATGAGAGGAATGAAGGAGTCTCTCATCTATTTATACAATCCATAAGGGGGTTAAAATAACCTAAATGGCCCAATGAAACCCCAAATATTAAAATAATGTATAATAGTGATATGACTTGGTGACAAGCTCACCAAGATAGCTTAATAATACAAAGATGAAGCCTCTCAATAGGGAAAAATAGTAGATACAATGAGTCGTTGGGCCATTGAGGAGGCCTAGTGGAGTCCAAAGTGTGCTAATGTGTGAGAATAGGCTCCAAACATAGTGATCAAGGGGGTGGCCCCTTGATATCCAATAAAATCCAATGTGGTGTCCCCAAATGGGGGTGGGGGGCACAATGGCATCGTCACGGGTCTCCAAGTGAATTGATAATGCATGTATACCATATGTAAGCGTTAAAATGATGGCATAATCCCTCCCTTCATCTCCCATGGTGAGACACATCCTCATCTGGGCCCTGGAACATCTTCCAAGTGTGTGGTGCAAGCATGAAGCTAGCTAGGCATGGTGGTATAGGTGCATCATTCTCATTCAAAAAGGTGCAACACAAGCAATTAATGAATAGTGTCGAGGGATCCATGAAGTGGAAATATACTTTTTGCTATGGTGGGGACACGTGGCTCTTAATGCTCACCCTACAAGTGACAATGTGACCCTATGGAGGGCTTGGACCCTGTATAGGGAGACCAAACCCCAAGTGGAGACCCACCTACAATCCTGTATAAGATCCAATGTATCTCCTTGCCTTCCAATACAAAAACTCAATAGAGTAATTGAGTTAAAGAGCTTACACATCGTGGAAAACAAGTGGACACTTCATAGTGGCATGCCCTTCCATAGTGGGCTTTGACATGTACAAATGTCTCCAAGCTTAATAAAATGGTTAACCAAGGAATCTATTAGGTGGTTTCAACCTTTAAAGGGGGTGACATGTCCATGGTACATCCATCAAGTGATAGGTGGCATGTGATATAATGATGGAATGGAGCGGGGATCAAGGGAAGGTTCCAAGCCACATGCCATAGTACAAGGGTAGCTATAATATGGGAAGCCCACACTTGGGTATATGAATTTAGGAGGGAGAAATCGTGGTACTTGAGTTACCCAAACCTTTGTTTTTCCAACCTTCTTCACATTCCTTTTGCATTTGATTGATTTTTCTTCCTAACTGCTCGAGGCTCTAGGGGATGAGATCATGATGTGTAGGATATAACAATGACTACCCCCTTAATGTGGGGTAGTTCATTTCCCACCAGGGGTTTGGACAATAGTGGGTTCCTTAATTATGTAAGGGGCCAATAAGATGGGAGTGATAGGCGTAGAGCTCATGTTTGGATTTTTCCCACGTGATAAATGTTGAGATTCAACAAGAAATTTCAGCACTCATGCCTAGTGCATTAAGCACCTAGTTGCATTAAGCACCCATACTAGGGTGGGGCCCATAGTGCTATTTTTTGGGTGCATGTCTATTTTGGTTATCCCTTAATCAAGATGGACATTAAACTGTAATCTATTCTCAATGTGGACTTGATTCAGTTAAATGAAAGTGATAAATTCAGTTAGCTAGTGGATTTCGAGTTAGAGGTAGTTGGTGAGGCATGCAGAGTAATTCTAGTTGTAACAGAGTTCGAAGTGCAATGGTGCATGAGTTGGTGCAAGCTGTAAACAATTTAACTTAGTTAAGTGAGTTAAAACTCAGTTGTGCTAGTTGTAACTAAAGATATGCTAGTGAGAGATCTAGTGAATTAAATATTAATTAATTCACAATCAGTGATCTCACATGCAACTGAGTTTTTACTATTATTGGCTACATGCATGTTAGATCCAGTGGAGACCTAGTTGAGTTCTTCTAGGTGAAAGGGAGGTTTACTATCAGTTGTAGGATTACTGGGTTGCACACATGCAACCAAACACCCATTGGAGTGCCCATGATACTTGCACAGTCAAGGCAGGAAATAATTCCTATCTTTTAGGGATCTTTACCATCAGGGATTGTGCAAGCAAGGCAGGTTGTCTGGAGGCTGTGAATTGGCTATGTGTTGGTCAGTTTTGCATATGAGAGTATGAGATAATTAGCTGAGTACTGGAGGGATCTTATGATAAGGGTTTTGTATGTAATTGTTTCATGATCCATGCTTAATATACAATAGAAGATAGTGGGGTTTTTAGCTGTAAGCTTCCCCCGAGAAATTATCTGTGTTGTGTGTGATTGATCTTTCTTCATGTTAATTTGATTAGCGATTGTGTTTTTAATTCCACAAATATTTGTAGAAGCGATTTAATATTTAACTTTAGTACATTGTTAGATTAGGTGAATCCAAGATATACATGCATGTTGTATAATTTCTACATGGTATCAGAGCATAGGAAATTGCAGAAGTGAAGAAGGAGTTGAGTTTGTGATTAGATAGAATTCGAATTTGCAGAAAGACTTTCTTTGTGTTACAGTTGATTCAAGTTCGAAATGGCTTTTAATGGATTGAGGTTAGAGTATGCACTCGAGGGTAGCTTGAACTACATTGCTTCGAAGGAAAATATGGAGGCAGTACTCGAAGACAATGGGTTGAAGGAATTCATTGAAAAAGATGTTCCTAAACCCGATGCTGCAAATCTTGATGCATGGCAAAAGAAAGTGGCAAAGGCGAGGAGGATCCTATTGGAGGGAGTACAAGACCACATTGTCTCAATCCTCCATGGGAAAGCCACACCATATGCAATATGGAAGGCTTTGATGGATCTATTCCAAAGCAGTAGCGACCATAGGAAATTGGCACTCAAAGATAAACTCAGGAAGATCAAGATGGAAAACGGCAACACCATTCCAAAATATATAACAAAGTTTGTCCAATGTTGGGATGAACTGGGGAGTGTTTGAATAAAAGTCGTTGATGATTATTTGGTGAGCTTGGCTCTCCTAAGACTTCCCAAGAGTTGGCACAATTATTAAGACTCTGTCAATGGAAGGGAAAAATTTCTAGATTGGGACTGAATGTGGTTGGATTTGGTGCAGGAGGAGTTCAGACGAAACACAAGAGATGGATCTTCATCTAAGAATGGGGATGAAGAGGATTGTGCTTTGGCTTCCAAGGTGAGGAAGGGGAAGGTGAAGAAATTCCATTCTAAATCTGAGTCCAAGAATGGAAAGAAGCAGGACATGTCCAAGGTGAAGTGTTTTCACTGTCATGAGCATGGGAATTTTGCTACTAACTGTCCACAAAAGAATAAGAACAAGAAGGCTAGAGGATTTGTAGTTGGTGAGGCCCTTTCCTGGTAATTTGAGCTTGACTTCTCATTGATTGCATGCATGGTGTCCAGTGCATTGAGATCTGTGGTATTTGGATAGTGGCGCTTCCTTTCACATGACGAGAGATAAGGAACTTTTTAGTGACTTGGACGAGAAAGATCTCTAGATGCATATTGAAATGGGCGACGACGGACGGTATAGTGCCACCGAGATTGGTACCATTACCTTTCAGAGGGAGTCAGGTAAACCATTTCTATTAAAATATGTAATGCATGTACCGGGTTTGAAGAAAAAATTTGTCTTAGTCGCAATGTTGGAGGATAGAGGCTATGATGTTGTTTTTAGTGATGGAAAATATTTCCTGCAACATAAAAAAAAGGGACAAGCCAAGAGGATAGGGATTTGAGTTAAGAATCTGTACAAGCTGGAGATAGATGAATGTGCAACAATGATGGACAAGGCAGATCAATTGGTGAGCCGGGATGAGGGCGAATTATGGCACAAATGATTGGGCCATCTTCACCATAAGCCTTGAAAGTAATGCACCATATTTCTACTGGCCTTCCCAGGGGCACACTTGCGCAATCAGACACATGTAATGGATGTACTATGGGAAAATATGTAAAGGCCACATTTCATGAGAAGGAAAACCGAGCTCCGGGGATCCTTGGGTCAGTTCACACAGACGTGTGTGGTCCTTTCTCTGTTGCTTTGACAATAAAACATAAGTACTATGTAATATTTGTTGATGAATTTTTTCGTAAGTGCTGGATCTTCTTCATGCAGAAGAAAGATCAAACATTCTCTAAGTTCTGTGAGTTTAAGTCACTGGTGGAGAAAGAGTTGGGGAAGAAAGTGAAGGATCTTAGGAGCGATAATGCTGGAGAATACATCTCTAACGAATTCAAGAACTTCTGCAGCAAAGAAGGACTTCTAAGAGAACTCATAGCGCCTCATAACCCACAACAGAATGGGGTCGCAGAGAGGAATGACATAGATATTATGGGTGAAGCATGAGCGATGTTGCATGATCAAGGCCTACCGATGCATCTGTGGGCAGAAGCATGCAATATAATGGTACATGTGCAAAATCCTTTTCGTCATAGAGTACTTGGCATGAGTGCACCTAAAGAGGTTTTCACTAGTAAGAAACCTTATGTTTCACACTTTAAGATTTTTGGCTCATATGTTTATGTGCATATGACCAAGGACGCCAGGAAGAAGCTGGAACCAACAGCCGAGGTTGGGATTTTTGTGGGGTAAACAGAAACACCCCATAATTATCATGTGTATTTTCCAAACAATAGAATGATTGTAGTCCAATGAGATACCAAATTTGATGTGGAGAAACCCATGCGGTTGTCCCTTGAGAGGGAGTTGGACTTGCATGCAAAGGAGGAATTGTTGGTTCCCAAAGATGAGTCACAAGATGTGGATCAACCACTTGAGGAGGTTCATGGAGTGGAGGAAAAAACTCATGCAGGGCCATCCATCAGAAATGGCAGAAGGTGCACCACGGAAGCTGAAATATTGAGACTTGATGTTGTAGAGAATGTAGGAGCCCCTACTTCACAGTGCAGACAGAGACAGTCTCCTGACCGATTTACTGGATACATGGCTCTTATGAGAAAATGTATTGTGACTGAACCATCTTCCTTTCAGGAAGTAGTTTAAAAACCAACTTGGGTTGATGCAATGGTGGAGGAGTATGACTCTATTGTCAAGAACAGTGCATGGGAGATAGTCCCAAGTCTGCTCGACAAATCAGTGGTTGGATCGAGATGGATCTATAAGGTAAATCAATTTGCTGATGGGAGTGTGGAGAAATACAAGGCTATATTTGTGCCCCGAGGATTCTCACAGATTGAGGGGATAGATTATGATGAGAATTTTGCACCTGTTACAAGGTACTCTTCCATAAGATCCATCCTTGCACTCTTAGCGCAGATGAGTTGGCACATTCATCAGATGGATGTGAAAACTGTGTTTCTCAATGGGATCATTGAGGAAGAGGTGTACATAGAGCATCCTAAAGGTTTTGAGATCTTCAATAGTGAGTCGGATGTGTGCTGGCTCAAAAGAACACTGTATGGGCTGAAGCAGGCACCCTGGGCTTGGTACACTCGGATAGATAACTATTTCACCGGACTGGGCTTCACCAAAAGTGAAGAAGATGCAAACCTGTACCAGATTGTGGTTGAGGGTAAGCTATTGATCATTGTTATTTATGTTGATGATCTAATTTTTACTGGTGACGAGTTGCTGATACACTCATGCAACAGGGATCTTGCAAGGGAGTTTGAAATGAAGGACATGGGACTCCATTATTTCCTTGGATTGGAAATATGGTAGTGGGATGGTGAAATTTTTGTGTCTCAAGGAAAGTATGCAAAGGAGATACTGGGTAAGTTTAACATGGAGAGATTTAAACCCATGAATACTCCACTTCTAGGAAATTGGAGGAAAGAGTATGCTACTTCTGGAGAGGTATTGGATTCTACTTTCTACCGACAGTTAGTGGGTTCACTAATGTATTTGGTAAACATGAGACCAGACATTTGCTACGCAATTAACTAGCTGAGTCAAGATATGGTTAAGTCTACCAAGCTCTTTTGGAAGGAGGGGAAGCATGTCTTGAGATACCTGAGGGGCACATCAAAGTATGGTCTATGGTGCAAACATATAGAGAGAGTGAAGCTGCATGTCTTCAAGGATGCAGATTGGGTTGGCAGTCCATCAGACAGAAAGAGCATATCAGAGGGGATCTTTAGCATTGGATCGACAACAGTTTCCTAGTACAGTAGGAAGTAATGATCCATGGCACTCAGTTCAGCGGAAGCGGAATACATGGCAGCCAGTCAAGCTGCATGTGAGGCTATCTGGATAAGAAATATCTTGGTTGGTTTGTTTGGTTCTCAAATGGATCTGACAGTGATTCATTGTGATAATCAGAGTTGCATTAAACTCTCGATTATTCCTATGTTTCATGATAGGTCCAAGCATCCGGTACCATCATCTCAAAGATTGTGTGCAGAGAAGAATAATGTTGCTTCAGTACATTCCCATGGAAGATCAGGATGTAGATATTCTAACGAAGGCGCTCACCAGGAGAAAATTCGAATACCATAGAGACAAGATTGGGGTGAAGGATAATCCCTTTCTTTTTGAGAAGGAGAGTTGAGATTCAACAAAAAATTTCAACACCCACGCCTAGTGCATTAAGCACCTAGTTGCATTAAGCACCCATACAAGGGTGGGGCCCACAGTGCTATGTTTAGGTGCATGTCTATTTTGGTTATCCCTTAATTAAGATGGACATTAAACTGTAATCTATTCTCAATGTGGACTTGAATCAGTTAACTGAAATTGATAAATTTAGTTAGCTAGTGGATTTCGAGTTAGAGGTAGTTGGTGAGGCATGTAGAGTAATTCTAGTTGTAACAGAGTTCGAAGTGCAGTGGTGTAAGAGTTGGTGCAAGTTGTAAACAATTTAACTTAGTTAAGTGAGTTAAAATCAGTTGTGCTAGTTGTAAATAAAGATACACTAGTGAGAGATCTAGTGAATTAAATATTAATTAATTAAAAATCAATGATCTCACATGCAACCGAGGATTTAATATTATTAGTTGCATGCATGTCAGATCCAGTGGAGACCCAATTGAGTTCTAGGTGAAAGGGAGGTTGTAGGCAAACACCCATTGGAGTGCCCATGATACTTGCGCAGTCAAGGTAGGCGAGAATTACTATCTTTTAGGGATCTTTACCATCAGGGATTGCACAAGCAAGGTAGGTTGTATGGAGGCTGAGAATTGGATATGCGTTGGTTAGTTTTGCATATGACAATGTGAGACAATTAGCTGAGTACTGGAGGGCTCTTGTGAGAAGAGTTTTTTATGTAATTGTTTCATGATCCATGCTTAATATACAATGGAATATAGTGAGGTTTTTAGCTGTAAGATTTCCCTGGGAAATTATCTGTGTTGTGTGTGATTGATATTTCTTCATGTTCATGTGATTAGCGATTGTGTTTTGTAATTCCGAAAAATGTTTGTAGAAGCGATTCAATATTTAACTTTAGTAAATTGTTAGATCGGGTGAATCCAAGATATACATGCATGTTGTATAATTTCTACACTAAATTTGCATGTCTCGAAAATATTTTTCATTTTATGGTACATTTCCTATTGAGAGTGGCCAACATATGCTTTTTATTTTCTTTTTAGCTGCATAAACCTCTGGGGCATCTTTCCAGGATCAACCCAAAGTGTTGACAAAGGGAGGGGGAAGCTAAATCCTTGTGTACCCAATGAAAAATGGTGGAACCAGATGGGAAAAGTGATGAATGGGGTTATAATAAGTGGATGGGAAGTGATGTATATGGTGTCGGGAAGTGGGACCATGCAACCAATATTCATTTTTCCCATGTAGTGCCATACCTAATGCTAGTAGCCAGTAAAGGAGATCCCACGAGACTAGGATACAAGGTTAACCATAAAATTGGGCAGAGGAGACAAGAGTACAGAACTAGCTTGCTCTTTCTGCCCAATCCCCCCACTAATCCATGCCCAAAAGTGTCCATGATAAGTAAACAAAAATACCCAACTACATAATGAAAGCCATACCTTCGAGCTTGGAAGGCCCACCTTTAAACATATGATCATAACAGATGGGATAGGGACCACATGGCTAGCTTAGGTAGTAGAGATAATGACACATCGAGCTATATGGTGGCTCTAAGGGGCTGCTGGCTATCGTCTAAGAACCATTTAGGAGAAAATTTTTCTCCTATGGATACCACCCACAGATTGTGGGTAAAATATGATGGGTCCCATTAATATGTATATTTTGAAGTTCATTGTGCTATCCTCCAACCCTCAAAACTCTCTTTTTCTCACATTACTTCACATTTTATCCATAATATGCTTATTAGGAATACTAAAGGGTGTTTTTCATATTGTATGGCCTAATGTGATTAATGTGCAGGAAAAGAAGCATTTTTGGAGTCCTTTGCTATGCACGGGCTTGATAGAGACAACCAAGAGAGAATATAGGGGGCTTTTCCACCAAATTAACTCTCTAACTCGGCTTGAGATCACAAAATCCTCACACATAGCTCAAATTCAATAGAAACCGAGGGACTCCAAATACATGTGAAGATCAAGGAGGACTAGATACACAAATATCTAGATCTTGGAGGGAATTACTCCTCTTTTCAAGGGGGCTGCCATCAACTACCTTTTTGTATAAATAAACCATCAAAGCGACTCATTAGTATTTGAAATTTTGTTGTAGCAAGGAGTAGCTACTGTGAGCCTAGTGCTCGACATTGTTATTCTTATTTTTCATGATGTATGTGACTATCATTTTATGTTAATGAGAAGTTTACCATTAATCTGCATCTGAGTTAGTTTTGTAGGGATGAAACCGTTGGGTTTGGGCCCAACCTATAGGCTTTAGTCCCTCTCTTGTATTTATTTATTGTTTTTGTTTCAAGGCATTGCAATTCTTTCCTTGTTTCAGTAGATGTGATATCATAAAAACTTTTGATTTCAGGCTTGCCTATCACCTCTCTTGTGGGAAGAGTGATTGGAAAGATCTACAATAACAACTCAAAAATAATTGTTTATTATTTCTTGGAAATTGTTAAGTATTATATTGCAATATTTATGCATGTTTAATCTCTGCAGCTTGGGAGTTAGCAACATTGGTTTGGAAATTGGAGTTTGTTTGTAGGCTAGAGTAGAATCCAATAAAATTCAGTTAATCTTTTCCATGATTATTTACTTTGTTGCAATAATGATCATTTGATGTATGTATTTGGGTAGCTGCAGGGACTGTGCTAGTTTGCAGGGGTGGGCACACCTTTTCACATCCACTTGGACCTTTTCATCTTCCTCCTAAGCACCTCACCTCACTTCCAAACTTTGTCTCTGAATTCACTCTGTTAAGGTAAATGAAATACACCATGAGCATCAAATTTGGTGCAAGATAGACCTACGAGGGGTACTAGGCTTGGCTAAGGGGCTCCCACTTCCTTCATTCACGTCCTTCTACCTTCATCCACCTTCCTTTGCCTTCAATTTTCCATTTATGTCCTCAAAAATCTCTCGAACCCTCCTTCTGTATCAAAACAAGGCCTCCTATATCATTATATGACCTCCTATAACATCTCTTGGAGCAGACATGTAGCATTGTTTCCTTCCACCGATTTTTATCCATACTTTTACTTAGGCATAATTAAGTTGAAGTATTCCCCCCACACTATGATTTGATGATTAGGGAAGACTCCAGGACCACTCCAACCTCATCCTTTCCTCACTGCAACCATCAGATAACAAAAACATAGTTAGAATTAGTATTTTTCTTCATGGGCATGTTAGAGATTGGATTCCTCATTTTCAAACAAGTGTGAGTAGATAAATGATGCATGCAATTAGGTTATTGATTTGATTAAGTGTGAAAGAAAAGTAGCATGATTTGCTTCTGCAAATAGATCAACATTTTCCTTTCATGAATTTTCAATTAGCATTTACATGTAATGAATGGAATTTTCACCTTTGTAGCTAGAATCATGTTCATTTATGCTTTCATAAGAATTTTTCATTGTATTTAGTTGGAGGAGTGGTCTTTGAACACCTTGATATGATTTCACGAATGAGGGTGACATGAGTAGAACCTAACTTGTTGTGGATATAACATTGTCACCTATAAGTTTATACTAACCCCGAGTTGATACTTTAAGTTGAGAAGCCCTTGGGAGTTGCAACATCCTTGATGCAATACCAGGGCTCATCACTTTTTTGCACCGTTGTTTTAGGAGGTGTATAAGTAGGTGTTATTTCTACTTAAGAGTTGCTTGTTTTTCTTCTTCTTTGCATCAATCTTATTGCTTTGAAAAAGTGAAAAATTCAAAAACAAATGTGTTCTTTCATGCCTCGTACACAACCAAGGGAAATTCTTACCAAAAACCCCTACCCCCTCAAGAATTCAACCTTCATTCTTCTTTGGTGACAATGAACTTCCCTCTTTGACTACAGTGGAGTTAGAAGACCCTCTAGGTGAGCAACCTGAATTTTTTTAAGAACCTATAGGAGAAGAAGAACCTATCTCACCTACCCAAACAATGGCTAAAAACATGATAAATTATATTTTCCCTATCAGAGAAACTTTTAGAGAGGCCAAAATGAAAAATAAAAGTCCTACTTCCCTTCCACATTTCCATGGCCTAACCTTTGAGGACCCTGAAACCTTCATGTTTGAGTTTTTTGTTGTTTGTAGGACCTATCACTATGCCTATGATGAGAAAAAGTTGAAGTTGTGTTCTTATACCCTCAAAGATGTAGCCTTGCATTGGTTTACGATTCTACATGGAGGAAAATCACTACCTGGGCCCAAATGCAACAAGCCTTCAATGAAAAATACTGGGATTATTGTAGGTCGAAAGAAACAAAGGAGGAAATCTTTAGGATGACCCTTGGGCCTGATGAATCTTTAGAGGACTATGAGGAAATATTTCAACTCAATTATAGGAGGGCTAACTGTACCCTTGATCCTAAATAACTTATGCTAGTTATTCTATGAGGGATAAAGGAGGATGTAATGGAAATTCTCAACGTGCTATATGGAGGAAATATCTACCGATTACCATATGATGACATCAAAATTGTATTCAAGAATCACTCTAGGGTTGCTAGAAAAAATGGCAGGTCTAGCCAAAGCTTGGTCAATTCCTCTCCCTCCACAACAACCATGAAGTATGATATTGGAATATGTTGGAAGATTTTAAGAGTGATGTGTTGCATACATTTTCTTTGCAAATGGATACTATGAAAATCAAAAGGAGCCAAGAGGAAGATGTTAGGGTCAGTCTAGTCATACTGCCATCGGTGATCAAAACTGCTCTTTTTCATTTGCATATTAGGTGTCTCATATCGAATAAATTTCACCATTCCGCTAGGTCATGGATTCATTGATGGTAGTAATTTTTCATCAGTTTTCCCTCATGAGGTACTTTCTGATTCTCCTCTCTATGGTCTTCAGTCATTAGTCACTTTCATTTTCAAAATCATGTCAGTGGGTCATAGGATGGGTCTCATTAGTTTCTAGGGTCTCACCATGGTCAAATTAATGGGTCAAATGTCAATAAATATAAGCAAAGTCATGAGGAAGTGTTAATAAACTCAAAGTCACAGCACCTGGAAGATCAAAGATACATTTTATTTAGTTTGATGTGATTTTCACCTCAAAACCATGTTTTGAGATGATAACATGATATTTTTCCTTTATTATCATTCATTATGTAATTTTATGTCATCATATGTAATAAATCACAATTCAGAAGCTGTTATCTCCACAAAATCATCACCCTGCCTTCAGATGAGTTTTCCATAGAATGTTCAGTGCCAAATCATCTTCCAAGCAGATCCATCAGAAAGGGCCCGGAAAGAGCTTTCCAACGGTATACTGCACTCTCAAAAATGACTTCTGGATTGAAATTTATGTTTAAGTGAAGTAAAAGTCCCCTATGTCCTCATATAATCCCTATTTCCCATTTTTTCCCTTAAAACTTTATATTTAAAGTTTTGATATTTTCTTATAAAAATCCCTTTTCCTCCCTCCGATCATAAAATCGCATTATAAAATTATTAAACTACAAATGCGATTTATACATAAAACCACTTCCCCTCCATACCTATTAAAACTTAATAATAAAGTTCAAAGTTTATTATTAAGACCCCCCTGCTATTCCCAAACCACTTCCCCATCATGACCCTTTCAAACTTTATATCATATAAAGTTTAAAGTTTTGTGTTGTAAATTCTTCCGCCGATCCTTTCATTTCCCGATCGCATTGCAAATGTTAAATGCGCGCCCCGATTGACCCTTATCCAAAACTCTGATGAGATTGTTTCAAATCCCTCCGATCGTCCCTATTCGATATACATCCCCACCGTTGATTTAAATAATGATCCAACGGTCCAAAATACCATCGGCGTTTTTCACTGTTCCACTCCCGATTGTGTACTTCCGATGACCAACCTTCGATTGGCCCCGCCCGACTTGATCTCGACCGTTGATCGGACGACTCATATGCGATCGGGCCATCGCAATCGGCGCTTTCATAAGGCCCTCCCAGATTGATCGCTCCCGATTATCCCTCAGCCGTTGATCTTTCCCCTCTGATTCGACGACTCATAAGCGCTTTCCCATTGCGCTCCCTTTCAAACTCCTGATTTTGATTGCACCCCGGTCCCACCATAAACTCCTCCGCCCGCTTAATAAAAGGATCCGTCCCTTTGTATAAAAAGAAAAATCGTTTTATATTTGTTTTCAAAGGGATTTCCGCTCCCTTATTACGTTACCCATCAGATAGACAACAATCGCATCGGAGTTCATGTTACTTCCCAATGCGCCTTCCCCTCTCCTCGACCCCCGATTGCGATTACCTTTTAATGCATCACATAGAATATTATAAAATGTTATTATATGTTGCGTTCCCTCTTACCCCTTTTGATCCCAATTGCGATTATAATACGGCCCGCCTCCTTCCCTTCCCTTTTTCCCATTCAAAATAAATTAATTTTTTCCCTTCACCGAAAGCATATAATTTCATTTCAGTTTTGTTTTTAAACAACATTTTATTTAAAAAAGGTCAGTTTTCTCCAAACAAATAAAGGAAAGCAAAGGAAACAGTCAAAGGCCGAGAAGCTTATTTAAAACAAATATTGTTACAACAACAAAAAAGTAGGAAATTCGCCTTCGGATTGCCTATTTTTCTTTCATACAGCATAACAACGAAATCTCCAAGTGGTCAAAATGTAATACTGTCCCTCATTTTCAGGGGCAGATTGTTGTATTTCTTTTCTATGATTGCACTTCATTTTTTGAGCTGTCAGAATAGCTCCCTTTTTCTGTGGATCTATGTTCCCACATTTCAGTATATTTAATGTGATTGTAAATCATTTGAAAAAGAGTTTGAGTTCGGTAATTCAGAAGTAGGGGAATAGTGTGGAAGAAAATTTTGCGCTCCATTGTACTGTTTGACAGGGATTAATAAGAGATGCAGCTCTGATTTGTGGGATCCATGTGGTATGAGATTTAGCATTTGTTTCTCTTCTTTGTTTCATATGTAATTTTTTATGTTTCACCTCTCATTCATAAACATTTCTTTTTGAATGCTTTCAAGATAGAAAGGTAGGATCCATTTTTTATTCCCTGCCTTGGGAAAACATTCATACTCTGTGTTTTTATTCTGTTTGAAGAGGATCCATTTATTGTGCCCTTTTCAACTCCTCACTAGTCTTTCCATCCCACCTTTATTAAACTTTAATTGCTAAGTTTCCTGCCTGTCTTGCCCCATGAAATACCCTGTTTCCTGATTTAATTCCCAGTTTAAATTGTCTCATTTTATCTCACACATCCCTGAAATTCATTCATTTCATTTTATTAAATCTTTTTCCCATCTTTTTACCTAGCCTAATACCAGATCATTATTGTGTTTCATTGAATATCTATCTTTACGGAGAGAGCCCTTTCCTGTCCTTGTAGGGCTAGCTACAAGGCTGAGCATGGTTTAGTTGTTACCCTGTTTTGCCCTTTTCAGCCTGGGGTCCAATTCAGGTACTAACATCTCTGGCGACTCCACTGGGGAATTATTTAATATAGAAGATTCATCACCCCAGTAATATTTTTTCCTTGTAAATTCCTACACTCTGGATGATGATATTCAGAGTTTGCTAGGCTGGAAATAAAATTTTGTAAAATAGAAATTTGACCACACTGGCTTTAAGAAGATACACCAGGGCTAATCCAGATCCAAATCCTCCTCCTGTGTTTGAAAATCCGAATCTTATCCCAAGAATTGTCAGAAGACAAGAAGGATCATTAAGTCCCAGACCTGTCTTTAGATCCTATACTTGGCCCAGTGAGTGGTTTTTTGTAGAAGATCTTTCCTTTGACGAGAATTTTGAGCTTTATTTATTTAGAAATAGGTTTGAAACTGACGTTGATAATACAGTTTTAGATCCTGAGTTCCTTGTAGATATTGAAGTCCAAAGGGAAAATTCCTCCATTGATGATTATATTTTGAATTCTACTCAGTCATCCATTACTGTTACTAATATTTCTGAGCCTTCAGAATCATCAGGGATAGCATTTCCTCCTCCCAATTCATCAGAATTCCCATCAGTCAATTCCCAGTTGTCATCCCCTCCATCAACACCTCCCTTAAATCCTACAAATCCTATTGTAAATCCACCCAGAGCCATGGATGCCCAGTATGCACCCCTGGTTTTACCCCAGGTCCTCAATGATATGCCTGCTGACTATCAAAGCAAAATTCCTATATTTGATGCCACTCAGAGCATCACGGCCCAGCAACACGTTGATAAAATGAATGAATTTTTTGATTTGCATGAGGTAGAAGCATAGAATGTAACTACCAGGCTGTTTGTTCAAAGTTTCGGAGGTGAAGTCAGAAAGTGGTTTAGAGCCTTACCAGCAGGCTCAATTCGCACTTTACAGGAGTTTCACACACAATTTTTAGACCGGTGGGAGGTAAAAAAGAACCCACTACAAATTTTGTCTGAATATGAGAATATTAAAAGAAATGTGGGTGAAACGGTGCAAGACTATTATTTAAGATTTAATGCTGTATATAATGCTATTCCAGCTAATCTGAAACCTCATGTAGGATTAGCATTGCTGAAATTTCCAGATGGTTTTGATGCCGATATGGCATATCAGCATCGTGAAAGAGACCCGTCTTCACTTGAAGACATGTAGAAGATAGTAGTGAGCGTTGAAGCTAATCTGCTGGCTAAAAGAGCACGAGCCAGAGCTGAGAAAAGAGTCATAGTGAAAGAGGAGGCCTCTCCTTCAGATAGAAAAATGGACACTCTGATCAGAACAATGGAAAAGATGGTCGATCGATTGACCATTTCAGATAGACCTGAGCCTCAAATAAGAAATCCAAATTTCAGAGGGTAGCAACCCCAATTTATAATTAAACAGAGAGAGCAAAGAATGCAGGACCAAACTGCGCCACCACAACAGCAGATTAAAACTCCATTTCAGCAGAACTACGTGCAAGGGACAGACTCAGAAGATGATGATCTTGTAATTGAGGCCAATCACTTTTTCACAGCTGATGGTGTGCCAATTTTCCTTACAGAAGATGAAGAATACACAGTGGTGACTCCAGACATTAAAAAAGACCAAAATTTCATTTTTTCCAATGACACAGCATTGGAAGAAGAGTCCGATGACTACCAGAGAGGGTATATGAACGCTCTGTCGGCTCAGCAAAGGCAACATTATCTAAGGAACAGAGACGTTACAATCAGTCCCATTCAGAAAAGAAAAGCACTCCAAATGAAGAACGATGCATAGAAGAAAGGGAAAGAGCTGGTTGATCCTTCCTCAACCAAAGCACCTGCAGCTACTAATACTGCAAATGAAAAGAACCAGCAGAGCATAGTAAAGGATCAAATAGAGAAGAAAGACACGCCCATTAAAGAGGTAGAAAAAGCTCCCTCCTTTAATTTAGAAAATGAAATTTCTAAGTTACAAGTGTCTATGCCCCTCACAGAGTTGGTGAAGAATAATGCATATAAAACTCAGGTGACTAAAGTCTTGCAAATAGACTCTCCCTCTGATATGGTTAATGTAGAAGATGATTACCCTGAACTTATTTTCGGTCCTACCACAGAAGAATCTGAAGAAAATGAAGTCCCCCCTTTTTACCTGAGTCTTAGAGTACATGAGTTTATCCTTCATAATGCTATGTTAGACTTTTGGGACTCACATAATTTGATGCCCAAGCTGTCATGGAGAAGCTAGGCCTTGATATTACTTGAAAATATCACGATTTGTATTCCTTTGACTCAAGTAAGGTCCACTGTATTTGGCTAATCAAAGACTTGGTAGTGTCCTTAGATCAGATCCCAGCCAAAAATGTCTTGATGGATGTAGTTGTTGCTGATGTCCCACCACGGTTTGGAATGCTCCTATCTAGGTCTTGGGGTGCAAAACTTAAGGGAAACATGCAACTTGACTTCTCTTATGCCACAATCCCTGTGTTTGGCCAATTGAGAAAATTATATAGGGAGAAGAAAATGAAATATATGATTACCAACAAAGATAAGCCAGTAAATCGTCCCATTAATGCTGTCCACACAGATTTAGAGTCTTTTGTCTTGTATTCTGATGGTGGTTTAAATGATGAGAATGTTCAGTTGGTACAAGTAGATGAAATACCCGAGGTTTCAGAGAATTTCAGAGAAGTCCTCAAACAGGAAAAAGAGAAAGCAGTAAGCACTTTTGAGCCTCCTGCCTGCCAGCAGCAAAAAGATAGTGAGCAGCCAAAAATTAGCCAAGGTAAAGAAGAGAAAGAAACAAAATTTCAGCATCTTCAAGAAGAAGAAGAAGGCCTGTGGAGCATGGATTTTGATGGAGCTGTTGGTAAGGATGGAGCTGGTATTGGAATATGGATTAGGAGCCCTGTTTTCCAGCCTGAAAAGGTTCCTAGCAATGTTAGAGTTTGTGCTTATAAGTTAGCTTTTGATTGCTCTAACAATGAAGCAGAATATGAGGCTTTGATTGTAGGTCTCAAAATTTTGAAGAAGTTGAATGCAAAGAGGATTTCTATGTATGGTGGCTTCGAGTTAATAATAAAATAGGTGAAAGGAGAGTACCAAGCTAAACATCCGAGATTGAGGGCATACCGAAATGTAGTCTTAGACATTTTGAAGACATTCCCTGAGTACACTTTGACAACGGTACCCAGGATGCAGAACATTATCGCTGATTCCCTTACCACTACTTCCAGCAACTTGAAGATTCCGAGGAACTCCAGCAATAAGTTTGAGATCTATGTCAAACATAGGCCTGCTGTTTCGAACAATCTAAGGTATTGGCAAGTATTTTGGGATGATAATGAGATTAATGCATTTTTGCAGGGTGATGGAAAATTCAAAGACACTCCAATAGAAGGTGAGTATGAGGTTGATGATCAGGAGATGGAAGAAAATAAAATGGATATATTGTAGCTAAAGGATAACGTAATTCCTAGGGGTCTCATACCTCTAGAGGAGCTTTTTGACCAGGATGATGTTGCAAAGAAACCAAGCTTGGTGCCCACGGAGAAAGGAGTTGAAGATGTGAATCTTGGAACACCTGACCAGCCCAAGTTTGTGAAGCTATCAAAGGCATTGTCTCCTGAGGTAAAGGAGAAGTATGTTAAGTTGCTTTCTAAATTTTCTGATGTGTTTGCATGGGATTATTCAGATTTGAAGGTGTAAGATAAGAACATAATCCAACATACAATTCCTATCAAGCCGGATCAAAAGCCTTTCAGACAGAAGTTGAGAAGAATCAATCCGAAGCTGCTGCCATCGATTGAAAATGAGGTAAATAGGCTGTACAAAGCAAGTATCATAGTTCCCATTAGATTTTCTGACTGGATTTCAAATTTGGTCCCGGTGCGTAAGAAGACAGGTGAGATAATATTGTGTATAGATTTTTGGAACTTGAATAAGGCATCCTTAAAGGATAATTACCCACTTCTGAAAATGGACCATATTCTGCAGAGAGTAGTTGGAGCATCTAGGATGTCACTACTTGATGGCTACTCAGGGTACAACCAGATCTTGGTGCATGAGAAGGACCAAGATAAAACTGCCTTCACAACACCCTGGGGAACCTTCCAGTATGCTAAGATGCCCTTTGGATTGAAGAACACTGGAGCTACTTTTCAGCGCGCCATGGAAATTGCTTTTGCAAATGAGAAAGATGTTTTTATTGTTGTTTATTTGGATGATTTGACAGTGTTTTTAGGATTAGATGATGAGCATTTGCACCATTTGAGAGTGGTTTTTCAGCGATGCAGAAAATTTGGGATTTCTCTCAATCCCAAAAAGAGTCTCTTTGCCATGGATGAAGGCAAATTTCTAGGGCATATCATCTCTAAAGATGGTATTCGCATCGATCCAGCTAGAGTGGAGGCAATTCAGCTCATAGATCTGCCAAGAAACAAGAAAGAGATTAAGGTCTTTAATGGTAAGATGAATTTTTTGCACAGATTTATACCTCTGGCTAAACATCTAAGAGAAATGACCAATATGTTGAAGAAATACAGCACTGTTAAGTGGAGTGAAGAAGCTATCAAGTCATTCAACTTGGTAAAGTTTGCTTTGTCTAATGCCCCAGTTTTTTTCAGTCCCGACTATACTCAGGATTTTATCATTTTTTCGTTTGCATCTGAGCATACTATGGCTGCTATTTTAATGCAAAAGAGAGATGAAGTAGAAAATCCAATTGGATTTTTCAGTAGGACTATTAGAGATGCTGCTTTAAGGTATAATATTATTGAAAAATAGGCATTGGCACTTATCAAAGCATTAAAGGATTTTAGGGTCTATATTCTGCATTCACATACTATAGCGTATGTCCCTAACGCAACAGTGAAGGATGTCCTAATGCAAACTGATCCAGAAGGCCGAAGAGGCAAATGGATAACAAATATGTTGGAGTATGATCTGGAGATCGAGCCCAAAAAGTTAATTAAAGGCTAAGGCTTGGAAAAATTGATGGCCCAATCAAATCTACGTGCTTTAGATATAAACCTCATTACAACAATATCGGAGGATGAAGATGAAAGTTTGCCTGTCCCTATTTCAGATATTTTTCTGCAGTCCCCTTGGTATTCAGATATTGTGTATGTTCTTCAACATCTGTCGCCTCCTCCAGGCATGCCTAAGAGTAGAGGTAGATCTTTGAAACTTAAATTTTCAAAATATTTTATTTTAAACAATGCTTTGTATTGGAAAGATCCAGGAGGCGTTCTGCTCAACTTTTTGGTTGAAGAATAAGCTCAGAAGGTAATGCACGATTTCCATAAAGGTGACTGTGGCGGTCACTTGTTTTGGAAGACTACAACCAACAAGGTATTGAGAGCTGGGTATTACTGGCCCACATTATTTTCTGATTTATATAAAAAGTGATGAATTGTCATGAATGCCAAATTTTCCAAGGGAAGAAGAAATTGCTTCCTCTTCCTTTAAAACCAGTTTCAGTGAATGCGCCCTTTCAGCAGTGGGGGCTCAATTTCATAGGAGAAATACATCCCGCGTCCTCAGCACAACACCGATGGATATTGACAGGGACTGATTACTTCACGAAATGGATCGAGGCCATCCCAGTGAGGAAAGAAACTGACACGGTAATTATTCAATTCCTTGAATCGAATATTTTATCTCGTTTTGGCTGCCCATACAAAATTGTGACAGATAATGCAGCAGTGTTCATATCAAAGAAAATGGTCGATTTCTGTGACAAATACAATATCGTGCTGGGCCATTCAACAACATATTGCCCACAAGGCAACGGCCTGGCAGAGTCATCAAACAAATCAATGATAAATATAATTAAGAAAATGCTGGAGGCAAAAAAAAGAAATTGGCACCGAAAGCTCATCAATGCACTGTGGGCAGATAGAGTTAGCAGTAAAAAATCAATAGGTATGTCGCCTTTTGAATTAGTTTATGGAATTGATGTTGTCTTTCCTACATCTCTTACAGTCCTAGTTATGAAATTTTTACAAGAAGTTGGCAGCGAGGATGATGACAACCAGTGAAGGATCAACCAGATGATCCACCTCCAACAGAAAAGAGAAGAAGTGTCACAAAAAGCAAGTCAGTTGCAGGACAAGATTAAGAAGATCTATGATTGAAAGACAAAAGCAGAAAAGTTTCAGCTGGATGATGTAGTGTTAAAATGGGATGCAAGAAATGAAGACAAAGGGAAGCATGGTAAGTTTTAAAACCTTTGGAAAGGGCCATACAGGATTTCAACATACAGGGGACATAATGCCTTCTTGCCTTCAGAAATGGATGGTCAAAATTGCCCTGGAGGAGCAGTAAATGGTAGGCTATTGAAGCACTACCATTGTTGAAGACAATGGATCATAAATCTATATCATCATCATTGTATATACCATGTTATTTTTTATCAGAGTTCAAATGCACAGTCATTCAAGTTTGGGGCCCGAGGTGAAGGCTATAAAACTTGGGTGATATGTGTATGGTTTGGTTTTATTTTAGTTTTAGTCTTAGTCTGGAGTCAGAGTCATATTGCATTATGTCAGTTTTAGTGTTTTGATTCCATGCCCAATGGATAAGGCTACTTGGTCTACGGTGTTCTTGGCACCTCCAAGGAGCTACCATCCCCATTGGAGCCAATGTTAGGGTCAGTCTAGTCATACTTCCATCGGTGATAAAAAATTCTCTTTTGCATTTGCATATTAGGTGTCTCATACAGAATAAATTTCACCATTTTGCTAGGTCATGGATTCATTGATGGTAGTAATTTTTCATCAGTTTTCCCTCATGAGGTACCTGCTGATTCTCCTCTCTATGGTCTTCAGTCATTAGTCACGTTCATTTTAGAAATCATGTCAGTGGGTCATAGGATGGGTCTCATTATTTTCTAGGGTCTCACCATGGTCAAATTAATGGGTCAAATGTCAATAAACATCAGCAAAGTCATGAGGAAGTTAATAAACTCAAAGTCACAGCACCTGGAAGATCAAAGATACATTTTATTTAGTTTGATGTGATTTTCACCTCAAAACCATGTTTTGAGATGATAACATGATATTTTGCCTTTATTATCATTCAATATGTAATTTTATGTCATCATATGTAATAAGTCACAATTTAGAAGCTGTTATCTCCACAAAGTCATCAGCCTACCTTCAGATGAGTTTTCCACAGCATGTTCAACACCAAATCATCTTCCAAGCAGATCCATCAGAAAGGGCCCAG
Source organism: Pinus albicaulis (assembly GCA_034641835.2). Classification (NCBI taxonomy): domain Eukaryota; kingdom Viridiplantae; phylum Streptophyta; class Pinopsida; order Pinales; family Pinaceae; genus Pinus; species Pinus albicaulis. The sequence goes on from CM076578.1 coordinate 1,027,818,572, forward strand.
AAAGAGCTTTCCAACGGTATACTGCACTCTCAAAACTGACTTCTGGATTGAAATTTATGCTTAAGTGAAGTAAAAGTCCCCTATGTCCTCATATAATCCCTATTTCCCATTTTTTCCCTTAAAACTTTATATTTAAAGTTTTGATATTTTCCTTATAAAAATCCCTTTTCCTCCCTCCGATCATAAAATCGCATTATTAAATTATTAAACTACAAATGCGATTTATACATAAAACCACTTCCCCTCCATACCTATTAAAACTTAATAATAAAGTTCAAAGTTTATTATTAAGACCCCCCCGCTGTTCCCAAACCACTTCCCCGTCATGACCCTTTCAAACTTTATATCATATAAAGTTTAAAGTTTTGTGTTGTAAATTCTTCCGCCGATCCTTTCATTTCCTGATCGCATCACAAATGTTAAATGTGCGCCTCGATTGACCCTTAACCAAAACTCCGATGCGATTGTTTCAAATCCCTCCGATTGTCCCTGTCCGATATACATCCCCGTCGTTGATTTAAATAATGATCCAACGGTCCAAAATACCATTGGCGTTTTTCATTGTTCCACTCCCGATTGTGTACTTTCGATGACCAACTTTCGATTGGCCCCGCCCGACGCGATCTCGACCGTTGATCGGACGGCTCATATGCGATCGGGCCATCGCTATCGCCGCTTTCATAAGGCCCTCCCCGATTGATCGCTCCCGATTATCCCTCAGCCGTTGATCTTTCCCCTTTGATTCGACGGCTCATAAGCACTTTCCCACTGCGCTCCCCTTTCAAACTCCTGATTTCGATTTCACCTCGGTCCCACCATAAACTCCTCCGCCCGCTTAATAAAAAGATCCGTCCCTTTGTATAAAAAGAAAAATCGTTTTATATTTGTTTTCAAAGGGATTTCCGCTCCCTTATTACCTTACCCATCATATAGACAACAATCGCATCGGAGTTCATGTTACTTCCCAATGCGCCTTCCCCTCTCCCCAACCCCCGATTGCGATTACCTTTTAATGCATCACATAGCATATTATAAGATGTTATTATATGTTGCGTTCCCTCTTACCCCTTCCGATCCCGATTGTGATTATAATACGGGTCCCGCCTCCTTCCCTTCCCTTTTTCCCATTCAAAATAAATTAATTTTTTCCCTTCACCGAAAGCATATAATTTCATTTCAATTTTGTTTTTAAATAGAATTTTATTTAAAAAAGGTCAGTTTTCTCCAAACAAATAAAGGAAAGCAAAGGAAACAGTCAAAGGCCGAGAAGCTTATTTAAAACAAAGATTGTTACAATAGCAGAAAAGTAGGAAATTTGCCTTCGGATTTCCTATTTTTCTTTCATACAACATAATAGCGAAATCTCCAAGTGGTCAAAATGTAATAATGTCCCTCATTTTCTGGGGCAGATTGTTGTATTTTTTTTCTATGATTGCACTTCAGCTTTTGAGCTATCAGAACAACTCCCTTTTTCTGTGGATCTATGTTCCCACATTTCAGTATATTTAATGTGATTGTAAATCATTTGAAAAAGAGTTTGAGTTCGGTAATTCAAAAGTAGGGGAATAGTGTGGAAGAAAATTTTGCGCTCCATTGTACAGTTTGACAGGGATTAATAAGAGATGCAACTCTGATTTGTGGGATCCATGTGGTATGAGATTTAGCATTTGTTTCTCTTCTTTGTTTCATACATAAATTGTTATGTTTCACCTCTCATTCATAAACATTTATTTTTGAATGCTTTCAAGATAGAAAGGTGGGATCCATTTTTTATGCCCTGCCTTGGGAAAACATTCATACTCTATGTTTTTCTTCTGTTTGAAGAGGATCCATTTATTTTTCCCTTTTCAGCTCCTCACCAGTCTTTCCATCCCACATTTATTAAACTTTAATTGCTAAGTTTCCTGCCTAGCTTGCCCCATGAAATACCCTGTGTCCTGATTTAATTCCCAGTTTAAATTGTCTCATTTTATCCCACACATCCCTGAAATTCAATCTTTTCATTTTATTAAATATTTTTCCCATCTTTTTACCTAGCTTAATATCAGATCATTATTGTGTTTCATTGAATATCTATCTTTACGGAGAGAGCCCTCTCCTGTCCTTGTAGGTCTAGCTACAAGGCTGAGCATGGTTTAGTTGTTACCCTATTTTTCCCTTTTCAGCTTGGGGTCCAATTCAAGTGCTAACAGAAGCAAAAAGGGCACTAACTATATTTTTCCCTAGATGTGCTAAAAGACATCCTAGGAATGAATGACCATTGAATTTCATAGAACTATGCTTATTCTGTGAAGAGAATCATGCAACAGATAAATGTCCCTCTCTTCCAGGCCCAGAGTTGTATCCCAAGGAGGGATAGAAGGTGGGTCAGAGCAGTTGTGCTTCATTAACCAAAGGAGCCCCTAGGTTCTCATCCATATCAACAAGGCACGCAAGGTGCACATTATCCTCACTACAATCCAAATCAGAGTGCACCTTTCCAAACTTTGTACCCTTCCATTCGTCCGTCATGTTCCACAATTCCTCCTTGATCTTATGCTCCTTAATATCCTCAACCTATAAACCCTCCTTTTCAGCCATATCCACCCCAAAATTCCGAATGGGGCAACCCCTCACCAAGGTGGAGGCCTTAAACAACCAAACCTCTTGCTTTATTGCCTCCACCTCAACCTCAACCACAACTTCCTCACCAAAATCCACCTAAGAAACCTCAAATTATTTCTCAACCCAATATGAACCCAAACAATAAGTAGGCACAATAGGTTTACAGTGGGGAGACATCATATCTTTCTTATGTTGTGGAAATCCAAGAGATCAATCTTTAGTCTAGGAAGGTGCTTCCAGATAAACACCCACCTCCTCCACCTGAAGGGCTTTAAGAAGAGAAGGAAGAGAGTGTCCCTCAAGTCAATGCACCTCCTTATCCTGAAAGGTTGGTCCACCCTAAGCATCACACTCTAGAAGAGGCTGAAATTTTGGGAGAATTGAAGAACTTGTGAGTCAATATACCCCTTCTCTAGGTCGTCAAATATGTTCCCATTTAAAACAAGCTTATCAAGGAGGAATGTTTCAAGAGGCTTGGCAGAAGAAGAAGAGATATCCACACAATCAATGTTGTTGGAAAACTGTCTGATCCGATTCTTGGGAGGGTGATATCCCCAAAGTACTTGGATCCTGGTAGCCAAGTATTGGATGTGCACATCGATGGCATTATGGTCCTTAATACCTTGATTTATCTTGGGGCTACAATCAATGTAATGAACAGGGAAAACATGTTGAAGCTCAACCTCCAATGAGATTTTAGGAAGATCACTACAGTGTTGCATCTTGCAGACAAATTCATAGTGGCTCCTGACGGAGTTATTGAGGATGTGATGGTCTCCATTAACTCCTAGAAGTACCCCACTGATTTCATGGTCCTCCATCCCAAAACCAAGTTTAATGGTTATCCTCTCATCCTACGAAGACCTTGGTTGGATACTACTGATGCCTACATTAGTTGCAGGGTTGGGAACATAACTATTAAGAATTAAAATTTATCAAAACAACTTGTGTTGTATCCTCCTGATCAACCTTCTATTGAAAATGATTTACTCTTATGGTTATAGGATGAGGAAGAGGAAGATTTTTATCATACATCCCTCTACCCCAGTTTTCACTCTAAACACTATTATAGGAGGGGGGAAACTTGATGAAGATGACCTTATAGAACATATATTACAGAATTAACCTCCCACTTCCATATCATTTGATGAGATGATGAAATAATCTAAGAGTAGTCCTTGGGATGATTTGTGCTCTGTTGAATCTAGCTTGGAACATGCCAAGATTGTGGAGATTTTCCCATCCATAACTCTAAATATCAACCCCTCTCTTTCTGCTGAGTAGGAAGAACAATTATGCAGTGTGTTGAGGCAACACCTAGATGCTTTTGCTTGGGATTATAAGGAAATGTAAGGTGTGCAACCCTCAGTCTGTACTCATCATATTTTCATCAAAGAGGGATGCAAACCTATGTGCCAAACCCAAAGAAGGATGAGCCCAACTCTTAAGGACATTGTGAAAGAGGAATTACAAAATTACTAGATGCGGGGTTCATATATCCCATTTAAGATAGTGAGTGGGCGTCACCTCTTGTTTTAGTCCCCAAGAAAATTTGGAAGTGGAGGATATGTATTGATTACTGAGAACTTAACAAGGCTACAAAAAAGGACCATTTTATTTTTCTCTTCATTGAGCATGTCCTAGATGGCCTTGTAGGAAAGAAATTATTCTCCTTCATGGATGGATTTAGTGGATACAACCAAATTCATATTAGACTTGAAGACCAAGATAAGACCACATTTAAATGTCCTTAGGGTACCTTTTCCTATAGAGTCCTTCCATTTAGTCTATGCAATGCTCCCGCTACTTTCCAAAGGGAAGTTCTAAGTATATTTTTTGAACTTGTTCATGAATTTCTTGAGATATACATGGATGTTTTCACTCCTTATGGGTGTGACTTCCAGGGAGATATTTCTAATTTGTGTGAAGTATTAAAGAAATGCATTGAAATGAATCTTTCATTGATTCCTGACAAATGTGATTTTTTTATCAATGCAAGCCTTTTTCCTTGGCCATTCTATATCCAAGGAAGAGATACAGGTTGACCCAAACAAAATTGGCATCATTAAAAGGGTCCCTATCCCTCAGAAACAAAGAGATGTCAGGAGTTTCCTTATATTAGTTGGGTATTATATAAAGTTTCATTAAATACTTTAGTAAAATGGCTTCACCCTTGTTTGGATTGCTGGCTAAATATTCAGATTTTTGTTGGGAAAACAACTGTTAAGAAGCATTCAAAGTAATGGAAGATAATATGACCACTGCACCCATCCTTGGGGGTCTCAAATGGGCATTACCTTTCCATATACACACAGATGCATCAAATAAATATGTAAGGAAACATTAGGAAAGGTGGAATACAAATTTCCCTATGCTATCTATTTCATCAGTAAAAACCTTTCTAAAGTTGAGTTAAATTATAATGTCATTGAAAAGGAACTCTTGAAGCAGTACATTATTTGAAAAAGTTTAAGCATTATATCACCGATTATCAAACTTTTGTTCACATTGATATGCAACATTTAAGTGTTTAATGAATACACTTGATGTCAATGCTAGGATAATTAGATGGTTGTTATTATTGCAGCAATTTCATTTGATTATTATTGATAAACCAGGGAAATAGAATGTGGTTGCATATTTATTGTCAAGACCAACCCCGCCTGTAGAAAAGAAAGAAATGGTGGATGATCAACTTTGAGATGAGAAAATTTTTCCATCTCGGTGTTTTCTCCTTAGTTTGTTGATATAACCAATTACTTGGTTTCTCGGGGGTTCCCTCCTAATCTATCCTCCAAGGAGAAAAGTAAGGTTGTCAGGAAAAGTGCCCCATTCACTTGGATTGGGGGAAATATTTTCATATTAGGGAAAAATCAAATCTTGAGGAGATGTGTGAGAGAATATGAGGTCTTTGAAATCCTATCAACATGCCATGATGGACCCTGTGGGGGCCACTTTGCTGCTAAAAGGACAACTTTCAAAGTTCTACAATCAAGTTATTATTCACCCACTTTACATCAGGATTCAAGGAGGCACACCACCACGTGTGATTAGTGTCAAAGGATGGGTAAGCCCACACCCAAGGATGAAATTACCTTACAACCTAAAGTGACTCTAGAGCCATTTGAGAAGTGGGGCACAGATCTCATTGGACCTATTGGGCCCCCATCACGATAAAAGAAATATATCATTGTGTGCACTGATTACTTGACTAAATGGGATGAAACAAAGGCAATAAATGAACAAATGAGAAAAAGGTGGCTATCTACAAGTTTGGTTTTTCAAGGGAGTTAGTCATTGATCAAGGAGCACAATTTACATCAAAATTGATTGAATATCTCATGAAGCAACACCACATCAAGCACATGACATCCACTGCCTATCACCCTCAAGAAAATGGGGAGATGGAGGTCACAAAAAGAGCACTGGGGAACATTCTAACTAAGGTTGTTTATGGTATTCAAGCTTCTGTGGTTATCATTTAATGAAGAGATCTCTAGATTATCCACAGTGTTAGAAAACAATGGTTGACATTTCGAATCCCAACAGGGATCCATATTTAGGACAAGATGCTGAATGAAGTTTGAAAGAAGGACAAAGGTCAAGGATTAATAGTGATAAAGGAAAAAAGAGCCGACAAGAACTCAAAAATTAATATTTATTTTTATTATTTTTAATAGTTTTCATAAATTTAATTCTAAGTAATAATTAAATAATTTATTATAAATTTAAATTAATTATATTAATTGTTTAATTTTAAGAAATAATACCTAAATGTTACTACTTTTTTTTAGAATTTGTAATTAGATTTATTATTTAAAATTCTCTAATAAATTTAATAATAAACACTAATAAAATGCTAAAAAAAGTTAATAATACTAATTAATTAATTAATGGAGTTAATTTTTATTTATTATTTAGTGAAGAATATTCTAATATATTATCCTAGTATATGTGATAACCCTAGAAAAGGTTGTTAGGAGTTGTAGAAAATATTGGGCAGATAGACTTGTGGAAGCCACTTGGGCTTACAACACCACTTGGAAGACCACCACTAGATTCACTCCATTTTAACTAGTTTATGGGAAGAAGGCAATGTTTTCTATTGAATTTGAATACAACACCTTAATGATGGGGCTCAATTAGACTTGGACCTCACTACAACACATCATGAGAGGTTGATCCAAATCAATGGTCTAGATGAATTTAGGCTGCAAGATCTCCTGCACACTGAGGTAATCTAGTTACAAAGGAATATTTGGCATGAAAAATACATTAAAGAGAATATTTTCAAGAAGGATATTGGGCCCTATTGTAAGTTTCCAGATTTAAGGATTTCAAGGGAAAGTTAATGACAATATGGCTGGGTCCCTATCTATTAGAGAATTTTCATGAAAATGCGTTTTTCCATATCAGAACAATTGATGAGGAAAGGATTCCCTTACTTTTCAATGGTTATAGGTTGAAATTGTATAAAAGACCTTTGTCTAAGGAATAATTTATTAGTTCAATCAGCAGAGAATTGAATGTGTTTGGGAGGTTCATAGTCCTCAACCCACACAACTTATAAAAACAAAAAAAGAGACATAAATAAAGGGCCTAGGTGAAAACCTCTATGATGCATCTAAGGCCAACTCTAGGGTTGAAAACCTCTCTGAGGCAACCCAAGGGCAAAAAAAAGAAGAAAAAATAAATAAATAAACAAAAAGATGAAAATATCCCAAGGTGAAAATCTCCTTTGAGGCACCTAGGGCATGCATGCAGGTTGAAAACCTCTGCAGAGGCAACCTGCATGTCTCAATGACAAGAAAAAAGGAAAAAAACACAAGTGAGGAGTTCTTACAATAATTTTGCTAACATCTCTCTTTTGCAAGACTCTAGACCGTCAATAGAACCGTGGCTACAAAACATATTCTACAGATTCATTCCTCCATTTTTCCATCCATTCATTACATTTGCACCGTCTTCACTCACCTCCATACCTCTGTCCATCAAAGGAGGCAGATCTGATTGGAGGAATGGGACAAAAGGTCATTGTTAGGTCCTTATATTACTAGTATAGTCCCTTATTGTTGTTAGTCTAACCCCCTTATTTTTATTGTTGTACCCCTGTAACCCCCATATTGTTATTATTGTGCCCTTAAATTATTATTGTTAGGTCGGCTAGGATTACATTGTGGCCCCATGGACTCCTATATATAGAAAGGAGGTTTTGTCATTTGTATCATCCCATAATTGTTCATTCATGTAATGTATTGGAGGTTGCCCCCTCAAAGTGGCTTATTTCTAAGGCGTTCATATCTCTTTTCTTCTCTTTTTGGAGCCGGTTTCACAACATTTGGTATTAGAGCTTTGGATTTTAGGGTTTTGCTGCACCAAAGAGGTCATCGTGGCATTTTCGCTATAAATTTTTTTCTACGAAGGATCAGAAGCTGAAATTCTTAGAGCGCGAATCCGAAATCCTGAGGAACATCTTCGCAAAATTTTAGAGCTTAGTTCTTAATATTTTCGGAGATATGATCTGTGGAAGTTAGGTCTTTTTCAGGCTCCCGTATTTCATCCCAAAGAGGTGATCATGGGAAAATATTCATAAATCTCTCTCTGAGCATCGGATTATAATTCTGTAAAAAGTGGCTGGAAGTACACGGAATTTAGTTTCCTGTCTATAAATTTTAGAGCCAAAGGAGCAAACAGTGACACGTGACAAGTCATACAAGTTCGCTCTACTGAATCAGTCCATAATTAGGTCATTGTGGGAGATTGGACATAACTTTTCCCTGAAGAATCCAAATCAAGTCAAACCTGTGGCATTCAAAAGAGGATTCAGAGGGCTACCGCAGAGCCAAATTTCAGATATTGAAGATCTAAAATCACATAGATAATTTAGTTTCAATATCGAGCTCCTCAAAAGCAAGAAAAAGGTGTGTATTTTTTTTCTTCGAATTACATAAGTCTTGTTTGAAAAAAATTAGTTTGAATTTATTCCAAGGGCATATTGAAGAATATATATCAGTATTGGGTTCTAAAATGTCTCCTAAAAATAATTCAACACCAATTAAGCCTTCAGAAGGCTCTACTATGACTCATGAAGACGAAGAAACACAACATGAGATATCAAAATTACAAGAGCAAGTGCATCAAATTTCGCTATTGCAAAGAGCAACAAAAAATGAAATGGAAGTTTTGAAGAAAGGTGTGGAAACTAAGATGGATGGTTTGAAGAAAGGCGTGGAAGCTAATATGAATGGTTTGGAAGCTAAGATTGATGGCATGGAAGCTAAGATGGATGGCATGGAAGCTAAGATAGATGACATGGAAGCTAAGATCGATGAAAAAATGAAAGACAACATCGAAAACATGAAGAATGATTTGGCAAAGTTGATACAAGAAATGTTTCCTAATGGCGAAAAGATAGTAGAGGAAACTCATGATGAGAATAAAATACATGTTAATTGTGATTTCATAAACTCTAATGTTGGATTGAAGAACCACCATATTCCAAAGATGGATATGAGGAAGTTTTATGGCAAGGATTCCGTAACATGGATACTGCAGATGGAGCAATATTTTGATCTCAATAATGTGCAAAACACACCAAAGGTACACATTGCAACTTTACATTTAGAACAAAAAACATTTGTATCGTATTGATGGCTTTGCTCCCATAAAAAATTTGTCACTTGGTCAATTTTTACGGAGGAAATGATAGCACATTATGAGGATACAAAGAGCAACACCTTCTTTAGCCAATTGATAAATCTCAAACAAAAGGGTTCAATGGCGGAGCACATTGAGGACTTCCAAAAATTGAATAGAAGGCTATCTGATATTCCAGAGGAACACATGATTGATGTCTTCATAGGGACTTTAAAGGATAACATCCAACATGAAATTCGCGTTTGGGAACCTGATTCATTGGAGAAGGCATTTAGGTTGGCAAGAAAAATTGAATGTAAAATTATGGCGACAAGGAAGCCTACCACTCACATCTACAAAGATGGAAGTGTTGCTACTCCTAGACTTCCACAACCTACAAGGTTGACACCACAACAATTGGAAGAAAAAAGAGCAAAAGGGCTTTGCTACAGTTTTGATAGCAAATACACTAAAGGTCATAAGTGTGCTGAGAAGAAATTATTTTACATAGATTGTGAAGAGGAAGAAGAAAATGAACAAGAAGAGGATATACACCAGGAACCAACCCTAGAAGAGGAAGAAATGAGTCCGACCATATCATGTAATGCATTGGAAAGAATTACCACTCCTCAAACTCTCAAGATAGAAGGACATATCAAGAAGAAAAAGGTAATAGTGTTGATTGATTCAGGTAGTACCCATAATTTTATTCATTGTAAGGTAGCCAAGGAATTGAATTGTTTCCTATACTCAGCACCAGAATGTCAAGTGATGGTTGCAAATGGAGGAACTATAAATTGCTCTGGAAAATGCCATAATATCAAGCTAACCATGGGGGAATATGTGTTGAATAGTCCAATGCTTTCCATTCCTATGGGAGGTGCTGATGTTGTACTAGGAGTACAATGGTTACAATCTTTGGGGACGGTAGCTTTTAATTTTCAAGAACTTTTCTTGAAATTTTTTTCAGAAGGAAAGGAAGTCGAATTACGGGGTATTGCGGGGAAGCCAAGAAGGATAATAAGCTCTAATTTCATGACAAAGCTTCTAAAGAAAGAACAGCGAGGCGTAATTGCACAATTATGATCACTAGAAGTTCCAACATCAAAATCATCTATTTCTGCAGATCTCCAACAAGTCTTGGACAATCATTCCAAGGTGTTTGAAACTCCCAAAGGACTCCCACCTATTCGTGATCATGACCATGCTATTCATTTGATTCCAGGAAGTGTTCCTCCAAACATCAGGCCTTATAGATATCCTTACTTCCAAAAGAGCGAAATTGAACGTATGATTTCAAAAATGTTAGAGGCGGGTATAATTCAACCTAGTCAAAGTTCTTTCTCTGCTCCTGTAGTATTGGTACACAAGAAGGATGGATCATGGCGAATGTGTCCGGATTATGGGGAGCTCAATAAGCTCACCATTAAAGATAAATTTCCCATTCCTGTGATTGATGAATTATTGGATGAATTACATGGAGCAATTTATTTTACCAAGTTGGATCTTCGTTCAAGATATCATCAAATTAGAATGAAGGCTGAAGATATTCCAAAAACAACATTTTGAACTCATGAGGGTCATTATGAATTTTTGGTCATGCCTTTTGGCCTTACCAATGCACCTTCTACATTTCAAGGGTTGATGAATTCCATTTTCAAACCATTCCTTAGAAAATTTGTGCTAGTATTTTTTGATGATATACTATTCTACAACAGGTCTTGGAAGGATCATGTTCTACATGTTGACAGGGTGAACAAGCTATTGGAGGAGAAACAATTATATTCAAAAACATCCAAATGTTTCTTTGGAGTACAAGAGGTGGAATATCTGGGTCATATTGTATCTCAAGAAGGTGTTAAGGTAGACCTTAAAAAAATTAAAGCCATTAAGGAATGGAAAGTCCCCACAACCATAAAGCATTTGCGTGGATTTATCGGGTTAATAGGGTATTTTCGCAAGTTTGTTAAGAATTATGGGAGAATAGCAGCACCTCTAACAACATTATTGAAGAAAGATGCATTTTCATGGAATCCTGAAGCAACTTAGGCCTTTTAACATCTTAAGGAGGCAATGTGCCTAGCACCAGTCTTAGCTATGTCAGAATTCACAAAAACCTCTATTGTGGAATGTGATGCCTTAGGAAATGGAAATGGTGTTGTTTTAATGCAATAAGGAAGACCCATTACTTTTGAAAGTTGTTCAATCAAAGGAAAGTATTTACAAAAGGCTATTTATGAGAAGGAAATGTTGGCAATACTACATGCACTAAAGAAATGGAGACCTTACCTAATGGGAAGACACTTCAAGGTAAAAACTGATCATGATAGTCTTAAACACTTTTTGAAACAAAGACTATCTTCAGAAGAGCAGCAAAAATGGGTCACAAAGATGTTGGGTTATGACTTTGAAATAATCTACAAAAAAGGAAAGCTTAATGTTGTTGCAGATGCACTCTCAAGAAAGAATGAAGAGGTGGAAGCATTGCTTTGTGCCATTTCTATTATCCAACCAGATTGGATAACCGAAGCAAGTGATGAATGGAAGAAGGACAAAGATGTATGGACACTCATTCAAAAGTTGCAGCAAGATCCTAGTACATCTGATACATTTAGTTGGAAAAATGATTCCTTATGGTACAAAGATCGCTTATATCTTTGTAAGAATTCCCAACTAGAACAAAAGATTCTTTTGGAATTGCACACTTCTCCTTTAGGAGGACACTCAGGATTTTTAAAAACTTACCACAGGGTGAAGAAAGAATTTTTTTGGGATGGCCTTAAATCTGATATTCAAAAGTTTGTGGCGGAATGTTTGGTTTGCCAGCAGAATAAAGTGGAAACAATTAAGACCCCAGGAATTCTACAACCTTTATCCATTCCAAGTCAACGTTGGGAGGAGATTTCAATGGATTTTATCACAGGTTTACCTAAGTCTGAAGGAAAGAGTGTCATCATGGTGGTAGTTGATAGACTTACCAAGTATGCACACTTTTGTGCATTATCTCATCCATTTAAAGCAAGTACATTTGCCACTGCATTTGTGGAAACAATTCAAAAGCTACATGGAAACCCGAAGATTATTGTAAGTGACAGAGATCCCATTTTTATAGGAAATTTTTGGATGAAATTATTTTCTTGTTTGGGTACTCAACTAGCTCATAGCTCATCTTATCATCCTCAATCCGATGGTCAAACAAAGATAGTGAATAAATGTTTGGAAGGATATCTTCGTTGTTTTGTATCTGATAAGCAAGCACAATGGGTCAAGTGGTTACCTCTATCTGAATGGTGGTATAACACTTCCTTCCATACTGCAACAAAAATAACCCCATTTATGGCACTTTATGGATATCATCCACCATCCATCACATCTTCTTTAAGGGAAAATTCTAGGGTTCAAGAAATGGAGGATCACATCGAGCATCAACAAGAAGTTCTCCAACTCTTAAAGGATAACCTCAATTTGGCACAAAATAGAATGAAACAACAGGCAGATCAACATCGCAGTGAGTGAAGTTTTGATGTGGGAGATTGGGTATTTTTATGGCTACAACCATAAAAACAAATGTCCCTCAAGCAAGCTAAGAAGGATAATAAATTATCACCAAAATACTATGGTCCTTACAAGGTTTTGCAAAATATTGGTACTATGGAATACAAATTGGAGCTTCCTGCTTCTTTGCGAGTGCATCCAATTTTCCATGTTTCATGCTTAAAAAAGTTTATAGGGGACAAACTTCCAGTTCAAACAATATTACCAGAACTTGATGAGGAAGGAAAAACCATATTGGAACCTGAAGCAGTCATGGAAACAAGAACTCGACAACTATGAAATAAATCAATTTCAGAGTATCTCATCAAATGGAAGAACTTACCCACGGAAGATGCTACATGGGAGGATGAGAATTTTATACAAAAGCACCTGGAGCTACTCAAGCGTTGAGGAAAACACCTTTTTGAAGGAGAGGAGCATGTTAGGTCCTTATATTACTAGTATAGTCCCTTATTGTTGTTAGTGTAACCCCCTTATTGTTATTGTTGTACTCCTGTAACCCCCATATTGTTATTATTGTGCCCTTAAATTATTATTGTTAGGTCGGCTAGGATTACATTGTGGCCCCACTAGGATTACATTAGGCCCCATGGAGTCCTATATATAGAAAGGAGGTTTTGTCATTTGTATCATCCAAGAATTGTTCATTCATGTAATGTATTGGAGGTTGCCCCCTCGAAGTGGCTTATTTCTAAGGCGTTGATATCTCTTTTCTTCTCTTTTTGGAGCTAGTTTCACAACAGTCATATATTATTTAGGTCCACCCATATCACTTTCATCACTCATCACTCCATCTAGCCAAGAGTCGTCTCCAAATTCCACTCTACCCTACATAAAAAAAACCAGAAAAGCTTTGTCTTCAACTCTTCCACCACCTACACCACCTCTTGATGATTTTAATTTTGTACTTATACCTCCTATGAATTTCCCTCAATACCAAATGCAATATGATGTCTCAAAGAGGAATTAAGTGACTATTATAGGATGGATATTCCTCCCATAACAACTTGTATAGTTACAACATAACTCAACATCAATTTTTTTCACCCAAAGAGCAGAAGATCCAGCCACTCTGAGCATCATGAAGCCATTTATGAAGTTGAGAAGGGGAACACAATGCTTAGAAATCATATATCAGATTATTCATCTAGTCCACCAGCCGTAGATTGGACACTGAGAAGAAAATTGAAAACACACAACAATTTTATCAATCAAAGCATCATTAAGCTATGGGGATCTGTGAAGAAGTAAGAAAAGGAAACCGACACCTTCAAGATCATCATATTACGAAGTCCAACGCCAACGTGCAAGCTTCTCCATCAATTTGACATCACATTCAGGATCAAGTATGAAAACCCTCACCTATTCCCTATGCATATAATGATAAAATGTGTAATGGTCGAGAAATGAATTTTTTATGGGCTACAGGTGGCCGGTAAAATTGGCCACCTTTTATTAGTTGATGCAGGAGCATCGGAACTAGCCAGCAATGTGAAAAATCTGTTCACATGTTGTGGCTTGACAGAGTGAATTTCATTTACTATTTGGTCAATTTTAGTTTACTAAGGAAGTCGATTTATTAATAGTTTGTTGTTATTGAAATAAATGCGACTGTTTTATTTGAGATTTAGTGATAAGATTTGTTAAATAGGTGTAACGAGAGTGAAGAGATAAGAGATTGTTTTGTTAAGATCTTTTCGGAAAATGGGAGATTCCTGTTAACTATTATTAGAAGGATTTAATGAGAGAAAATTGTAATAAACGAAGAGATTTCTTCGTAGAAAGGGAGTGGATAGAGTGTGGTTTTTCGAGTGGAGTGAAAGCACAGATTTGTGGAGAGGATTGTATTTCTTTGTAACAGAGGTTTTCTTTTTGTGAAACTAGCCGAGAGTGAAATCTGGTTTTTTTTTTACAGTATGAATAAAATTCGTGTGTCTTTTGTGTGATGCGCATGGAGTTGAATTCGTGATATTCTGGGCATGATTTCGTTTTAAATCATAAGTACATCTGTGATCGATTGAAATCGGGCCGTGTTAAAATTAGTACAGAAGGCAAAGTTTTTTTTAACACAGTAAAACAATTTAAAAGACTACAAATCTCTGTGAGCGGAATTGAAATATATTGTATTCCAGTTGTGAAGTAAATCGGGTCCAAAATTCTGAATCGGCGTTGTGTGAATCGGGACTTTAGAAAGTTGAAATTGAAGGCTGTATTCCAACTGCCGATTACCGATTTCCGATTAATCGGATCGGAGCTGCGAACTATTGTTTGTCAGCATTCAATTGTTGCGATTGCCGATTGGGATTTTATCGCATCGGAACATTGTAAAACGTCATATAACTGTTGTAATCGCGGATCGCGATAAGTGCACTTTTATTGCATCGAAACTATTTTATAAAGCATTCAAACGCTATTAAAAAGGTTTTGGTTATTAAAATATAGAAAAGGGTTGGATCGGATTTGAAAATTCATTAAGAGATCGGTTCCGGAAGAAACAAGGAACGCTTGTGGGGTTAATAGGGTCCAATTTGAATTTAATTTTAATTCTAACGCTGTTGCTGCGTCAATTTTGGTATCGGAGCAAAAAAGAGACAGGTGTTTGTAGCAAAGATGCCGCCAAGGAGAGGAGTTGGTCGAGGAATTGGTCGAGGGAGACCAGAAGCAAATGCAGTCCTGATAGAAGAAGTGCAAAGACTGTGTGAACGAATGGAAACAATGGAAACAGCCCAGAGAAGAGCGCCTGATGAGGGAGCTGAAAGTTCTTCAGAAGAATCTGAGGAAGATGTGGAAGCAGAAGAAGAGAATGAAAATGTTAAATTCATGAAGATGCTGGCGAAGGTTGGAAGCAAACCCAAAGTGGAGATTCCTATGTATGAAGGGAGTCTGAATGCCAAGGAGCTCATGGATTGGATCAGATCCATAGATCAGTACTTCGATTATGAAGAGATTGAAGAAAGTAAAAGGGTAAAATTTGCAGTCACTAGATTGAAAGGTCACGCAGCCATTTGGTGGGACGAGTTACAGACATCAAGAACGAGAAAGGGGAAATCTAAGATCAAGCAGTGGGATAAAATGGTAAGCAAACTGAAAGCCATGTTTTTGCCTAAAGACTATCATTTGAATCTTTTTAAGCAGATGCAAAATTTGAAGCAGAAAGGAATGTCTGTTAAAGAATATACTGAAGAATTTTACAGGTTAAGCATCAGAACAGGGCATGTAGAAGATGATTTGGAGAAAGTAGCCAGATATGTTAATGGAATAAGGTATGAGATCCAAGATGAGATTAGCCTGTTAAGTTTGAAAACTGTTGAGGATGCCTATCAAGCAAGTTTGAAAGCAGAGGAGAAAATACTGCGGAAACAGAGTTAAAGAAACATAGGAAAGAGCTCAGCAAGAGGTAGAGGATCAGCCATATCCAAAGGAACACAGCATCAGTTTGAAGCAGGAAGTTCAAGCAGCAGATCACCACAGATGGGTGAATCTAGTAGAGGGATATTCGCGCCTAGAGGAAGAGGGCGAGGAAGAGATGTTAGGTGTTATACCTGTGGAGAATGGGGACATATGTCGCGGGACTGTCCTTATAACAAATCAGCAAGCCAGAGGGGTGCAAATGTGGCTGAGGCGGAGCCGGAACCACCTCGACTTGTAGAGAAGGAAGAACCACCGGAGGAAGGTGAATCATTGCTGCTTAGAAGAACTTTGCTGAGATCATAAAAGGAGATTGGAGAACCTGCGCAAAGAAAGAATTTGTTCAGGACTACATGCAAATAAAAGGGTAAGTGCTGTAAGGTTATAATTGATAGCGGGAGTACTGACAATCTTGTGTCTACATAGATGGTGGAAAAGCTTGGGTTAACAAGGAAAGCGCATCCTGCACCTTACAAAGTATCTTGGCTTCAGAAAGGTCATCAAGTCATCGTGACATAACAGTGTAATGTGGAAATGCAGATTGGCACATACAAAGATGTGATTTTATGTGACATAATTCCCATGGATGTATGTCACATGTTATTGGGGAGACCATGGCAATTTGACCGAAAGGCGATTCATGATGGAAGAAGAAATACATACACCATAGAAAAGGATGGAGTTAAACATACGTTGCTGCCAGTAAAGAATGATGCTGATAAAGAACTGCCTGAAAATAATATTATGCTGATAAGTGGCAAAGAATTGCTACAAGAGGTGGATAAAAGCGAAGAGATGCATTTCGCTATCATGGGGAGGCCAAAGGTAATTTTAACCTCCACAAATTTAAATGATTTGCCTGAAGAAATTCAATCTGTGTTAAATAGTTACATGGATATCATTGTGGATGAATTGCCGAATGAATTACCACCGATTAGAAGTATAAGTCACCATATCGACTTAATACCAGGAGAAAGTCTACCTAATAAAGCTGCATATAGATTAACTCCTTAGGAAAACGCAGAAGTTACAAGACAGGTTCAAGAGCTGATGGACAAGGGGCTGATTCGAGAAAGTCTGAGTCCGTGTGCTGTGCCAACGGTGCTTAGTCCGAAAAAGGGAGGAGAGTGGCGCATGTGCACCGATTCCAGAGCTATCAACAAGATAACAGTGAGGTACAGATTTCCTTTGCCCAGGATGGATGATTTAATGGACTGTTTAAGTGGATCTAGGTATTTTACAAAGATAGATTTAAAAAGCGGATATCATCATATCAGAATTCGGGAAGGTGATGAATGGAAGACAACGTTCAAAACAAATAATGGACTCTATGAGTGGTTAGTGATGCCTTTTGGGCTCACTAATGCGCCCAGCACAATCATGAGATTAATGAACGAGGTCTTGAAGGAGTATACAGGTAAATTTGTTGTTGTTTACCTGGATGACATTCTGGTTTTCAGTAAAAGTAAAGAAGAGCATTTGGAACATTTGAAGTTAGTCTTGAAAACTATGCATAAGGAAAAACTACTAATTAATTTAAAGAAATGTAGTTTCATGAAAGAGGAGCTGGTATACTTGGGATTTGTGATTTCCAGAGAAGGATTAAAAATGGATCCAGAGAAGGTACAAGCAATCAGAAACTGGCCTACTCCCAGGAGTGTATTCGAGGTAAGAAGTTTCCATGGACTTGCTAGTTTCTACCGAAAATTTATAAAGGGATTTAGTCAAGTTTGTGCATCAATCCTTGAGACAATCAAGGAGGTCAATCAGCCATTTCGATGGACAGAAGCAACTGATAGGAATTTTAATTTGCTGAAAAAGAAGATAACAGAAAAGCCTATTCTAGCATTGCCAAATTTCGAGAAAGTCTTTCAAGTGGAAACTGATGCAAGTGGAGAAGCAGTTGGTGCGGTGCTATGTCAAGAGCAAAGGCCGATAGCATATTTCAGCGAGAAGTTAAATGATGCAAAGAAAAAATATTCTTCCTATGACAAAGAATTTTACGCTATTGTGCAGGCATTGGAAAAGTGGAGGCATTACTTTTTGCCGAAGGAGTTCATCTTATATTCAGACAACCATGCTTTGCAGTTTATTAATAATCAGCCAAAGCTAAATCAGAAGCACGCCAAGTGGGTGGAATTTCTGCAAAATTTCACTTTTGTAATAAAGCATAAAAGTGGTAAGTCTAATAAAGTGGCGGATGCATTAAGCAGGGTAAGTTTTCTTTTGCAAGAATTTAAAGTGGGTGTTGTAGGTTTTGATGAAATGATAGAAATGTATAAGGATGATGAGGATTTTAAAGACATCTACACAACAGTGCAGAATCCGGTGAGCCATAACAGAAGTCAATGGATGGATTACTTTATTCAAGGAGGCCTGTTATTTAAAAGCAACAAATTATGTATTCCTAAATGTTCCATGAGAGAGAACATCATTAAAGAGAAGCATAGTGGAGGATTGTCTGGTCATTTTGGACAAGATAAAACTTTCGCTCAGGTGAATGCTTTTTATTATTGGCCTAAAATGCAAACTGATGTTAAAAAGTTTGTTGAGAAATGCAGGGTATGTCAGTATGCCAAAGGAAGGAGTCAAAATATCGGTCTATATCAGCCATTTCCCATACCAGATCGACCATGGGATGCAGTGAGTATGGATTTTGTTCTGGGTTTACCAAAAAATCAGAGAGGAAACGATTCTATTTATGTTGTTGTAGATAGATTTTCTAAAATGGCCCATTTTATTTCTTGTAAGAAGACTAATGATGCCACACACATAGCAAACTTATTCTTTTCAGAGATTGTAAGATTACATGGTTTGCCTGTAATTATTGTATCAGATCGGGATACTAAATTTGTAGGGCATTTTTGGAGGACACTTTGGAAGAAACTGGGAACTAAACTCAGTTTTAGTTCAGCATACCATCCTCAAATGGATGGAAAAACTGAAGCAGTAAACAGGAGCTTGGGGAATATATTAAGAAGTTTGGTACATCAGAATCCCAAACTGTGGGATTTGGCATTAGCTCAAGCTGAATTTTCTTACAATGATACACCAAACCGAAGCACTGGAATGAGTCCATTTCAGATTGTCTTTGGAATGCATCCGAGAGGAGTATATGAGTTAAGAGACTTGGGGAAACAAGAAGCTAGAAGCGCAAGTGCTGAAGATTTTGCTGAACAAATGCAGAAGCTACAGGAAGAAGTTAAAGATAAATTGCAGGAAAGCAACAAGAGATACAAGCAAAGAGCAGATCTGAAAAGAAGAGAAAAAGAATTTCAAGTGGGAGATTTGGTCATGGCATATTTGAGGAAAGAGATATTTCCTACAAAGACTTATAATAAGCTGAAAATGAAGAAAATAGGACCTTATAAAATTAAAAGGAAATTTTCAGCCAATGCATATGAAATTGAGTTGCCGGAATGAATTGGAATATCCCCCATTTTTAATATTGCAGACTTGTATCCATTCAGAGAGGCAGAAACAGAGTTGCAAACTGAAACTATAGGTGATGAAGTTCAAACTGTGGACTGGGAGGAACAGGTACCAAAAGCAATTGGAATATCCCCCATTTTTAATATTGCAGACTTGTATCCATTCAGAGAGGCAGAAACAGAGTTGCAAACTGAAACTATAGGTGATGAAGTTCAAACTGTGGACTGGGAGGAACAGGTACCAAAAGCATCTAAGAAGGAAGTGGAAGATATCTTAGATCAAAGAGTGTTCAAGAAAACTCGAAGGCAGACATATTTCCAGTATCTTGTCAAGTGGAAAGAGCAACCAATGGAAGACTCCAGTTGGTTGACAACAGCTGAATTGCAGAAACACGGAATAAATCCTGAAAGTTTGAAGGACAAATCTTTTCTTCCCCGGGAGTCTGATGCAGGAGCATCGGAACTAGCCAGCAATGTGAAAAATCTGTTCACATGTTGTGGCTTGACAGAGTGAATTTCATTTACTATTTGGTCAATTTTAGTTTACTAAGGAAGTCGATTTATTAATAGTTTGTTGTTATTGAAATAAATGCGACTGTTTTATTTGAGATTTAGTGATAAGATTTGTTAAATAGGTGTAACGAGAGTGAAGAGATAAGAGATTGTGTTGTTAACATCTTTTCGGAAAATGGGAGATTCCTGTTAACTATTATTAGAAGGAGTTAATGAGAGAAAATTGTAATAAACGAAGAGATTTCTTCGTAGAAAGGGAGTGGATAGAGTGTGGTTTTTCGAGTGGAGCGAAAGCTCAGATTTGTGGAGAGGATTGTATTTCTTTGTAACAGAGGTTTTCTTTTTGTGAAACTAGCCGAGAGTGAACTCTGGTTTTTTTTTTACAGTATGAATAAAATTTGTGTGTCTTTTGTGTGATGCGCATGGAGTTGAATTCGTGATAGTCTGGGCATGATTTCGTTTTAAATCATAAGTACATCTGTGATCGATTGAAATCGGGCCGTGTTAAAATTAGTACAGAAGGTAAAGTTTTTTTTAACACAGTAAAACAATTTAAAAGACTACAAATCTCTGTGAGCGGAATTGAAATATATTGTATTCCAGTTGTGAAATAAATCGGGTCCGAAAGTCTGAATCGGCGTTGTGTGAATTGGGACTTTAGAAAGTTGAAATTGAAGGCTGTATTCCAACTACCGATTTTCGATTCTGATTTGGATCGGATCGGAACTTTGGAGTAGAGGAAAGGGAGAGCCATTTGAGTTGCCGATTACCGATTTCCGATTAATCGGATTGGAGCTGCGAACTATTGTTTGTCAGCATTCAATTGTTGCGATTGCTGATTGCGATTTTATCGCATCGGAACATTGTAAAACGTCATATAACTGTTGTAATCGCGGATCGCGATAAGTGCACTTTTATTGCATCGAAACCATTTTATAAAGCATTCAAACGCTATTAAAAAGGTTTTGGTTATTAAAATATATAAAAGGGTTGGATCGGATTTGCAAATTCATTAAGAGATCGGTTCCGGAGGAAACAAGGAACGCTTATGGGGTTAATAGGGTCCGATTTGAATTTAGTTTTAATTCTAACGCTGTTGCTGCGTCATTAGTAAACTAAAGTTCATTCAGTCACACATGCAACATGGACAAGTCAACTAAAGTGAGGCGGTGATTACAAGGAGTGAGGTGATGATCTTGAGGAGTAGGGTGATGATTGCAAGGAGTGGGGAAAACGGTTAAAAAAGGGAAGTTCGTGCAGGAGCCATGTCACAAAAGCACTCTGAGCCTTTACCACAAAAAGGAATATTAAGTACAAGGGTCGACTCCATTTGCATAATCAATCATTTCTAGAAAAAAATTAAAGACAAACGGTCTAGTGCTATCAGAGATTGGCTAGGGTGGCACTGAGCTGCTTTAAACTGTGTTTTCATGTGCTACAAGATAAGCTACAAGAGGATTTGAACTGCTACAGGGGGCCCATAACGAAGCTATAGGAGAGAATTGAAGGGATAAAGGGAGACAAAACTACCCAAATTTGTCCTCAAAGCTTCATGCACGTGGCAGAGTTATATTGGAAGGAGTAAGTGGCTTACTCCCTTTTTAATTTCCATACATATGCATAGGGAATTATGATTTAATTAAGTACCCTGTAGCAAACAATTATGCAAAAGTTATATGTGAAGGTAAGATATGAAGAAATATTTTATTTTATTTTATTTTTATTTATGATATATATATATATATATATATATATATATATATATATATATATATATATATATATATATATATATATATATATATATATATATGTAATTAACATCCTTATCCCCCTATGAAAGAGAAAATTTGATACTGTATTGGCACCCAAGACTGCTCTGAGGCCAAAATTAAAATACACCCAAGTAACCCTAAGAAGAAGAAGTAGGAGAAATGGGGAGGAGATTTCAACAGAAGAGAACTCACAAACACAGAAATAATTCATCAACATCCCCACGTGGTAAATAATTTTCTAAGACATAAGTGGATGGGCTTCTTTGAATAGTTGAAGGGGTATGATGATTATATAACTCAAGAATTTTCCATGGCACTAAATCCTCAGGGAGATGATAGTGCCACTACTATTTTTAAAGGCCTTTCCATCTCTTTAAATGTTGAACTCATAAGCAAAGTGAATACCTCACTCTTAGGAATTCTATGGATCAAGGAGGATAAAGCAGTGAGTGTCACAACTAGTAATAACTTCTTCATTCAGGGAGAAAATCCTGTAGAAGATAAAAATGGAGTAAGAAGAGAGAGCCTACCTTACCCCTGGGATGAAGTGGCCTATCAAATCCTCAAATACATATCCTGCGAGGGAAATTTTGGCATTGTATATGCCTTTCATTTTAGGCTACTCCATGACCTAAGATTAAAAGCAAAATTACTTATTCCAAAGAGACTCAATGTTCCCCATTTCCTCCTACAATCCATCATTGAAATGAGCCAAAACGTGAGGGAAGGGAAGCATGAACATATTGCCCACCATGGCCTCATTAAGAAAATTATTATGGATGCTCTCAGTCATCTGAGGAAACCTATTCTATGGGCTATTTTTGTAGATATGGACAGAGAGATTTTCATTGAAACCCAAGCCATCACACATGAAGAAACACCAACCTATAGCATTGGAAGTAGGGAATGAAATAAAGAAGAAGAGAAGGAAAAAATAAACAGAGGAAGAAGAAGTGGAAACTGAGAAAGGAGAAGGAGAGAACAAGAAATAGAGATAGATAACCCTTAAGGGACCTCCAAGCCTCAAGAGATAGAAAAAAAGAACAACAACCAAGTCTCTCTCCAAGGAACACCGAGAAAGAAGTGGCTACATCATTGGTCACATTGGGCACACCTGTCAAGCGCAATAGGAGGTAGCCAAGACAAGGTACCTTATAATTTAAAATAAGGAATAAAACTAGGATAAGGAAAGGGAAACCTCATCCTCCTTAAAAAATCCCTATCAGCATTGATGAGTCAAAAAGCAAGAAGGAAGAAGTGGGACGTAGTGAGGGAAAAATTGAAGAATTTACCTCTCCTTAGGCCAAAACTAAGCAACCTGTGTTACCCATGGGAAGGCCCAACACCAGGGAATTCAACTTTAAAAGGCTCAAGACACAAGCTACTATGTTACAATAAGAAAATGAAGAGCTACATTAAGAAACAAATCAGCTACAGGAGAAACAGGGTTTGCTACAGGAGAAACAGGGGCTACTTCAGGAGCAACAAGAGGTGCTACAAGAAGGAGAAGGCACCCAAAATAAGATTAAAAAGGCCTCTAAGGGCTTCAGGATCCTGATCCACAACCCAATTTAGAATCCTACTATAAATTTGTTGAGGGAGGTAGGATTATACCTAATAAATTCTCCATCCCACTCTTCTTTATGTTAGGGAAGGAAAGAGGCAAAACACATAAATGGATTCAAATTTCAAAATCCATTAATGTAGAAGATGTGGGGCTCAGGGAGGAAAAATTCAATGAAATGGTAAAAGACTTTAATGATCTAAAACTAAGGGAGTCAATCATTAGAGAGTAGCTATAGGAAAAAAACACAAGGCTAAGAGAGAAATTGTAAGAAAAAGAGACACAACTTACTACTATGGAAGCCATACAATGCATAAAACCATCCAAATCCTATGCTATTTTCCTCAAGGAGTAGTAGTTGTAGCTCAAAATTAATACATTGGCACAATATGGATCACTGCCTTTCCAAGGCTACAAAAAAGTCATTGAATTTTGCAAAAGGGAAAGTATTGAGGGTAGAGCCAAACTGGCTGAGTTTTACTTGCATAATATGATCCTCATAGACATGAATTTATGGGACCCCAAATCAATAGTAGGAGACATGCATATGATGGCATTATCCTATTGGTTTACCCATGAGGAGACAATGGATGAAGAAGTGAAAAGGGTGATTACAAAAGAAGATAAGGAGCCCTTATATATCAGAGTAGAACTAGTGAGCCCTAAGGCTGTCATCAACAACCACAATCTCATCTCTTTTGATCTTGAATTGGCACTGAGGTACGTAAAATCCCAAGAAAAATCCATCCTACATTTTGAGGACACTTTTAGAATGGTGGGGACAGAAGGTTTGCAGGATTTCCAAAGAAGATGGTAGTCCATGCCTCATAGTTTACATATAAGAGAATATCACTCCCCAGAAAGACTAAGGAATGCCTTGGAGAGAAAACCAATATATAGAAGAATCATGTAAAGGCTAAATATCATATGGATAGGACTCAAAATAAATCCTCCTTTACTATTAGGCGTACAAGAAGGAAGAAACATGGCAAAGGAACAAAAAGAATGGACAAACATAGAGGAAAATGTAGGTTTCTACCCACAAGAGGGCACAACATTTGAGGTGCCTTGGGATGTCAGAGAGGCCACCAAGGCCATGAATGAACTTCATATGAGTCTTTGAGTTTCTAAGAGGGTTAGAAACATATTTAACATGGGGGTGATGATGGGTCCCATCAATAGGTATGTAAGCCACCTATAATATTTTGTTATACCAAAAGGTGGCTAAATCTATTTTGAGCCTTCAAGGAACAATTTTTCATTACTAAAATTTGTTGGCTCTCGAAGAATCCTTGTAGGCCTCATGCCTCTGTCCAAAATCTTCATCACTTTCCCTATTAATTCTGCTGATTTCCTGTAAGAAACTGCTGAAGAAACCATCATTTTTCCCCTTTCTCCCACTCATAACTAACCTTCATTTACTCCCCCTTTTTCTCCATGTTATTTCCATACTTTTCATAAGTTTCTCCTTCCATTCATGAAAATCCTCCTGACATGGTTTAAAACTTCTTTTTTTGAGTTGTGCCGAAACCCCCAAATCCATTTAAAACCTTGAAAATTTTCATAAAAAACAAAGTTTCATTGCTATGGACCTAAGCCCCTTGGGTTAAGCCCTAAACCACTTCCCCACCATACGCTTTGGGTTTGGAACCACTTGCTAATACGTTAAGGTGCTAATCGCATCGGAAAGAATCAAACACACAAGTCTTTGCCATACTCCAAAAGTTCCGATTGCGATTAGCCTTGCTGCTTAAGACCCCTGATCATATTATTTTCATATAACCCTGAGCCCGCCCTCGGCGCTTAAACCTTATGAATATTTCATTTCCGACCCATTTTTCCTTTGTAAATTACAAAAACCCTCTTTTCTAAAGTTTTTATTTAATGAGCCAAAGTCACATGTTAAATATAAAATGGTTAGATTAAAAAGACCGATCGCGCAATCGCGATCGGAGAATTCACAATGGGTTGATCGGAAAGACCAGGCCCGCGATTCCGATTGTGATTGGCCTTTGATGTACTAAGCCCCGGGCCCTTTGCGTTCCATATATCCGAAGGCCCCGCAGGCGGGCGCCTATCCTTTGTATATATTTTATTTCCGCCCTGATCCATTAAACCTTCGTTTATATTAAAAACTTGGGGTTTTGATATATTATCAGGGTTTCTGCCGGTTCGTTCTAAAAAATAATCTCCACCGTTGATCGTAAGCCGATCAAACGGCCAGCGCCCAATCGCATTGGGGTTTTCCATCGCATACACTTGTTTGCACCCGCCGATCGGCCATCCCCCGATTCACTCTCCGCCGTCGATCTGATCTGCAGATCGACGGACAACGCTTAATCGCATCGGAGTTTTCCATCGCATGCATTTATTTTTTCCCCCGATTGCTGTTCCTCCGATTCGCTCCCCGCCGTTGATCTAATCCTCGGATCCAATGGCTATCGCTTAATCGCCTCTCCCCTCCTTATTGCGCAATCACATTGGAGTTTTTTGTTTAAATCGCACTCTTTTCCTCATCCCTTCGATTGCGACTACCCCGATTCATTTCCCACCGTTGATCTGAATCTTAGATCGACGGTCTGCGCTAAATCGCATCGCATGTTTCAAATCGGTGCATTTTCTCGCTACCCCCGATTGCGATCCTCCGATTGAATCTGGACCGTCCACGTGTCCAGATCGGACGGTCCAAAATCACTCCGACTTGTTCATCTCCCCGCTCTCCTTTTCGCCTCGTCTACACAAATCTCCCACCGTTGGATGTTTTCATCTGATGGATACGCTCCTCCCCCGCCTTCTGAAGCAGTTTTTCCCCAAAAATGTAGGATTTCTTAAAAAATTGTTTGTGTTTTGCAGGTCCCAATGCTTTTTCCATTATAACAAAGGTAAATAAAAGCCGAGGGTGACGATCCTCTGGTCTTTCGTTTATCAAAGGGAAAGAGATATAGAGGGTTTGAAGACATGTTTCATCAACGCTTCATAGGCGTTGATGCCATACGAGCCCAGCGCGGCCCTGCACATCGACAAGACACTGTTTTATTAAAAACACAGTTGAAAGAGTATCAGTGTTGAAGAACAAAGCACAGCAGAGCAGAAGATTGAAGACAAATTTAGGGATTACGGCTAAGATTGACTATCAAAAGCCTAATCCCAAAATTAAACATAGTTAAAGAAAAATCATAAGCGTTTAAACAGACAGAAAGGCTTCCACCGTTTCAACTAAAGGCGAATTAATTCCTCAGCTACCGTAAAGGCCACCTGTTGCCTCAAACCATTCAAACCAAAGGATGAGTTATTGAAGAAAATCAGATATCCGCCTCCAGCACAGCCAGGGAGTTACTTCTGCAAGGAAACCAATGAATAAATATCTGCAGAGTTACTCCAAAACATGCACAGAGCCTCAAAGTCAAACAAATCTTCCACCGAGCTTTGATATTTATTGTGAAACAGTTAATGTAGTGATCCACCTGTAAATTTTTCCCTCGAGCCTCTCAAAGGGCCGAGAAGTCTTCACTCTGCATTAACTGTCCTTGAGATATTTTGTTGTACCCACCTCCTCATCTTTCCTATAAGTAATTTCTAAGACAGAGAAATTGTTGGTTACGTAACTTTGGAATACACTTGAGCTCGAGACTTCTATTCGTACATAGTGTTCATCGGCTCAAGCTCGTTTGTGCTGTAGGCAGTTAGGTTGAATAGTGAAGATGATTGCTGAACTGAAACATTGGACTTGAAGATTGTAACTGGTTTGACATCAATATAAAAGCTGTTTCTTGGGATCCTGGTCTTTATCACCGGTGAAGTGCTTCTTTCTTTGTTAATCGTTTTCCTTCTATGTATGCCATATTGTTCATTTTCCCTCTGTAAAGAACAGTTTAAACAGGGTTAGGATTTTCTGTATAGCAGTAACCTTCTCTGGCTGAGAAATCTTTATCTTAATGTTTTCTTCACATTTGTTTATTTAAGAATGATTCAATACAGTTTAAACAGTTAGGAATGTTGGCGTTCCCTCGTCCTTCTGTTTGCTCAAACATTGTTCTCGAATGTTATTTCCATTATTTGCTATTAAAGTTAGACTAGAGAAGATATGGTTTGCCCCGATTCCTAGATTCTTTTCTCCAAAGGCAGATTCTGAAAGTTTCCCTTGGTGTTGACTGAAAGAAGACTAGGTTTAAAAGTACTTTATCTGATCTTAAGTTACACTCTATTTTTCTTATGTGTTTTCATACTTTCTGAAGGTAATTATGTGGATTACTGGATTGTTTGTCAATTAAGCTGCTTTAATAAGAACTTTCCCAAGAATTCTATGGTTAGCCCTGTCCTTGGTTGGTTTTAAACAGTTACTTAAGAGGCTTTTCTTGTTTGGACTGACTATAAATCCTCTGAGAAATTATTATCAGTTTCCACCCCTCCAACATTTTAATGTTTCCATTTCATCATTTTAATCTCAATAATCCTGTGGTATAGATAACTTTCCCCTTGGATCACACTTGACGTTGTTGTTCAATTAAAGCCCAGATATGACTCCATAGCCCAATGGACTAAAAACCAGCGTTATATCTATCTATCTGCCAAAACTGTTCTATTTGCTTGCAACTTCTCACTTTTGAAACTTTTTTCACTTAGGACTTTCTCCTCAAGTAACATTTCATGCTCAACTATCCAAAACAAAACAAAACCCTTGGCCTTCATAACTAGCCTAATATCATTACCTTAATCTTTTCAAAGACAATATCCATCTTTGTACATATTGGAGAGATCCCTCTCTGGATTCAGGAGGGCTAGATCCTAGAATCCCAAAGTTGGTTGAAATGATGTTAACTCTGTGATTGGACTCTCCCAATATTGCTAATAAATTACAGAGACCTAACATTTCTGGCGACTCCGCTGGGGACCATCGAACCCAGAATCATTTTCATTTAAAGATAATCATACGACGTCAGAGATTTGGTTCATAGAGCATTTGCTTTATTAACCATAGTAAAAAGCAGCCTTTTCAAGCACTGCCTATTATAGGTAATCATGATGGAACTTGTTTGAATCAGTGACAAACTAGGTAAACCCTAGGTTTCTCTTAAGACTTCATCTAAACCTTGAAAAATCAGCTGGCTTAGCCATAAGAGTAGACTGCCTTTGTCTCGCAACCTTAGCTAAGTTTTGAAACAAAGTTAGGATATTCTTAACAACCACAAAAATGAAAAATGACTTAGAAAAACCTAAAAATATTTCAGATTGGAATTAAATAAACATGGTGGTGGACCATAAGACCTTTTACCTCTGAAAGGAGCTAAAAATTTCCACTTGGTGACTCCACAATCCTAGCAGACCTTAAGACTCCACTGGGAAGAAACCTTATCATTATAAAATCATTCAAACTCAGTTAGAGGACTGTGGGATTTAAAATTGTAAAAACAGATTGGTTAATCTCTCCAAGATTGTCATATCTGGTTGAACTTTTCTTGTTTTAGGTCTAAACAACATAGCATAGTGGCTTCTAAAAAGATTCACACTAGAGCCCACCCAGACCCTAACTCACTTGAAATAGTTGATAATCCAGAAAGTATCCTTTGGAAGTCTCCCAAGGTTAAATTATTAACTGTTTTCAGATCACCCTTGAGAGCTAATTCAGTCCCTGAAAATCTTTCAACTCTGCAACAACCACAATTTGACTTAGTGAACCCATTTAGGACTAGGTCATTTGATGATATAATCAAGTTATACTCTGAATCTTCACTTTCATCTCCTGAAATAAGTGAACATCCTGGTAGCAGGGAAACAACACCTCCTGATTTACATTTCCTTCACAATTTAGGTGTCTCTCATCCAAGATCATCTCAACAGTCTACTCCTGGTCCATCCACTTCTACTCACCCTACATCCACTATTCAAACCACTTCACCTCAGCCCACTTTCCCTTCTGTAAATCCACCTCCACCTCCTGCCATGGCAACATGGTATGCTCCCTTAGTCCTTCCCGTACCATTAGCCAATCTTCCACAGGACTATCAGTCCAAAATTCCATTATATGATGCTAGTAATACTATAACAGCATCTCAACATGTGGACAAGATGAATTACTACTTTGACAGAAACGAAATTGATGATGATTCTGTCAAGTTGAGACTATTTGCTCAAAGTTTGGGGGGAGAAGCAAGAAAATGGTTTAAAGGTTTAACCCCCCATAGTATTAACGATCTCCAAGCCTTCCATCAAACATTCTTAAACAAATGGGAAGTGAGAAAGAATCCTCTCCAAGTCCTTGCTGACTATAACAATCTTCATAGGAACCCTGGAGAAAGTGTACAATCTTATTGTACCAGATTTAACAACGTCTATAATGCACTTTCCCCTGAACTAAAACCTCCTCAGGGCTCAGCTTTAAACAAATTTCCTGAAGGGTTTGATCCAAACATGACATATTCACTTAGAGAAAGAGTTTTTGCAACTCTTGAAGACATGCAAAGGGGTGCTCTTTCTGTGGAAGTAAACTTGATGGAGAAAAGAGCAAGAATGAAGAGCGAGAAGAGAGTATCTTTTAGAGAGGAATCCACCCCTTCCACTTCAAGATCAAAGATGGAGAGAATGATGGAAGAAATGATGAAAGAGATGAGCATAATTAAGAGAGCACAAGCAAATAAAAATCAAAATGCTCCTCAAAATAGGAACCAGAATCAGAATGTTAGAAGGAACCAACCTCCAAACAGACCCAGGGATGATGATCAACAGATCACCCCTCCCTTTCATCAAAACTATGTAAGTGAGGTTGAAGAAACATAAGACATAACAGAGGAAGAGGATATCAACATGTTTGGGGAAGAGGATGATGACTTTGAGGTTCATTATGATAATAAACAAGGTCTTTACACACCTTACGACGACAAAAGAGATGATAATGAAAATTATTATCAGGATATGGAAAATGTTGTCATAGAACCTCAAAGAGAATATGACCTTAGAAGCAAGACCAGTCAACAAGCCCCCAACACCAAAACCTCTGACAAATCCTCTCAAAGCAGCACCGCAGCCAAACCCAAAACAGCCAAACAAAAAGACAAAACAGTGGCTGTTAATTCTGATAAGGATAAGGAGAAAAACACTCAAAATTCTGAAAAACAAAGTGAAGACATCAGCAGTACTAACACTTCAGCTAGTACTCCTTCTACAACAGTTGTGTCAAGTAAAACAAATCAGCAAGCTGTAATTGTTGATAGAGTGACAGCTAATAAGGTTGAAACAAGTGCTTCAAAGAATCAAACCCCTTTCAGCCTCGAACAGGAAATCTTAAAGATCAAAATCTCTGTTCCATTAACTGAGTTAGCTGCCCAACATGTATATAGGAACCAAATTTTGAAGGCTTTAAATATAGAGGAAAATGGAGATACAGTTAATCTTAGTGACGACCTACCAGAGTTGATTTTTGGCCCTAAGATTGAAGGAAAGTTTCAAGAAGGACCAGTTCCTCCCTTTTATGTGAGTTTGAACATTCATGACAAAATTCTACACAACGCTATGCATGATTCCGGGGCTTCTCATAATTTAATGCCTAAAGCCGTGATGGAGAGCCTTGGTTTAGAAATTACCAGACCCTACAAAGACCTATACTCCTTTGACTCAAATAGAGTAAAATGTCTAGGATTGATCAAAGACCTCTGTGTTAACCTAGCCCAGATTCCAGCCAAATGTTTACTCATGGACATTGTTGTGGCTGATGTCCCCCGAAAGTATGGAATGCTATTATCAAGATCCTGGGGAGCTAAGTTACAGGGGACTATGCAGATGGACATGACATATGCGACCATCCCGGTTTTCAATCAGACCAGAAGACTTTACAGGGAGTCTCATATGCAATACACGATTACAAGTCAAGACAGACCACGAAACTCTCCTATATATTCTGTCAATACAGGCCTTGATTCTTTTATCATGTTTAACAATGAAACTCCTAGTGAGCAAGTCACTTTAACATAATTAAAGGCTGACAGGGAAGAAGAGTATAATAACGTAGAAGTGTCCAAACAGTTTGCCACATGTGAAAACATTAGTAAACAAAGCATAGGTCTTGATTTACCGGTTATGAGTCCATTGTTTTTAGGACTTAACAACCCAGAAAATACCCCTAACGTTTCTGACATCATCCCTCAATCTATTGAAGAATTTGAGGAGTCAAAACAAATTCAATTGGGTGCCGCTAATCATGAACAGTCAGAAGGCACCATAGTTAAAAAGGACAATCGCCAAACAGACGAAACCAAAGACAGTCCTTTATGGAGTATGTATTTTGATGGGTCATGCACTAGAAATAATGTTGGTGCAGGGGTTTGGATCATTAACACTGAAAACAACCACATAGAATGCATCTCATGCAAATTAAACTTTCAGTGTTCCAACAACATAGCAGAATATGAATCCCTTCTCTTAGGCTTGCATCTCTTGAAGAAATTAGGAGCCAGAAGAATTAATGTGTACGGGGATTCTGAGTTAATCATTAGGTAAGTCAATGGGGAGTATAATGTGAATCATCCCAGACTTAGAGCCTATTGGAATGATGTCATGGATCTGTTGACAACATTTGAGGAGTCAAACCTGAGGTTCATCCCAAGGAAAAAGAACATTATGGCCCACAATTTAGCTTTTGCGGCCAGGAAATGTCTAACGCCATATGAGACTGGAGACAACACAACTCCGATAAAATTTAGACCGGCAGTGCCTGATAACGAAAAATATTGGCAAGTGTTTAACAATGACAAACAAATAGAAGACTTCATGCAATTAAGAAATGAGTTCGAACTACACAGTTCAGATTCAGATTATGATACAGACTGCGGTGAAGAAAACTTTTTGGTGAAGAAGAATCGTCTCCTCAACCTGCCAATATTAACCTATTGTCTAGCAAACTTAGGAGCAAAACAGAATTAAGTGCAGAGTTAGAAACGGAAGAATTACAAACTCTGCATTCTAAAGATGAAAATTTTCCAAGTGGTCTAACGCCTTTAGAGGAGTTGTTCGATTTTAACGATGTGGCCAATAAACCAAAACTGGAACCTGTAGAGACTGAAGTAGAGGAGTGAAATATAGGCAGTGAGGAAAAACCAAAACTGATCAAACTGTCCAAAACTTTGCCAGCTCACATTAAACTCAAATACATAGAGCTGTTCAAAGAATTTTCTGATGTTTTTGCATGGAGTTACGAAGATCTTAAATCCTATGACACTGAAATAATACAGCACAAAATTCCTCTTAAAGAAAACCAAAAACCATTTAAACAGAAACTGCGCAGAATAAACCCTGTCCAGTTGCCATTGGTTCAGAAGGAGATCATGAAAATGTATGATGTTGGCATTATTGTCCCTATTAGATATTCTGAGTGGGTATCTAATCTGGTGTCCGTTAGGAAGAAGACTGGAGAAATCAGGCTTTGTATAGACTTTAGAGACTTAAACAAAGCTTCGTTAAAAGACAACTACCCTTTAACAAAAATGGATCACATTTTACAAAGGGTGGTGGGGTCTAAAAGGATTTCGTTGCTTGATGGCTATTCAGGGTATAATCAGATTTTAGTTCACCCTGCTGATCAATTAAAGACAACTTTCACTACTCCATGGGGCACTTTCATGTATGTGAAGATGCCTTTTGGTCTAATGAACGCTGGAGCAACCTTTCAGAGAGCCATGGACATAGCATTCTCGGAAGAATTGGGCTTCTTCATTATCTATCTAGATGATGTCACTGTGTTTTAAAAAACAGATGAAGAACATTTAGAACATTTGAGAAAATTTTTCGAGAAGTGCAAAAGGTTTGGAATATCTTTAAACCCTAAGAATACACTATTTGGTCTCCAAGAAGGTAAGCTTTTTGGACACATTATTTCAGAAGAGGGTATAAAGATAGATCCAAAGAGGATTGAGGCTATATTGCAAATCTCTCATCCTCGAAATATCAAAGAGTTGCAATCTTTCATTGGAAAGATTAACTTTTTGAGAAGGTTCATCCCTAACTTGGCAGAGCTCCTTAGAAATATCAAAAACATGTTGAAGAAGGAGCAAGGGATAAAATGGACCTTGGAAGAAAAGACATCCTTTGAGCTGCTGAAACAAGCATTAACCAAAACATCGGTTCTCATAAGCCCTGATTTTTCAAAAGATTTTTATATCTTCTCATTTGCATCAGAACATACTATTGCTGTTGTTCTTTTATAGAAAAATCCACAAGGACAAGAGCAGCCTATTGCATTCTTTAGCAAGGCATTGAGGGATGCCCCTTTGAAGTATAATATTATGGAAAAGCAAGCTTTTGCTTTGGTTAAAGCATTGAAAGACTTCAGAGTATACATCCTTCACTCACACATCATTGCCTTTGTCCCTAATTCGGTTGTTAAAGGCATTCTAACACAGGACCCAGATGGTAAGAGAGGTAAGTGGATTGTTGTTATTCTCGAATATGATTTAGAGATAAAACCCACTAAACTCATCAAAGGCCAAGGTCTAGCTAGATTAATGGTTGAATCCAATTTTGAAGTTCTTGATATTAATATGATTAATGCTTTGGACAGCCAAGAAGAATTCTCAACTCCCATTATTGAAAACCATTTTATGAATTCTCCTTGGTATGCTGATATCGGTTATGTTTTGCTTAATTTAAATACACCTCCTGGTTTATCGAAAACAAAGGCAAGGTTCTTAAAACTGAAAGCAGTAAACTATTGCATTGTAGATAGGTGTCTTTATTGGAAAAATACAAGTGGTATATTGCTTAAATGTTTGCCTAAGTTTGATGCAGAGAAGGTTAAGTAGGAATTTCATGAAGGAGAGTGTGGAGGCCATTTGTACTGGAAGTCAACAACCAAAAAAATTTTGAGGGCTGGTTTCTATTGGCCCACCCTTTTTCCTGATGTACACAAGATGACCACTACTTGCCATAAATGCCAACTATTCGAAGGAAAAAGAAAATTGTTACCCCTTCCTCTGCATCCAATCACTGTTGAAGCCCCATTTCAACAATGGGGACTTGACTTCATAGGTGAAATCCATCCCTCATCTTCTGCCCAGCATAGATGGATCCTTACTGCCACAGACTATTTCACTAAGTGGATAGAAGCCATTCCTTGTAGGCAAGCCAATGATTCAGTTATTATAAAGTTCATAGAAACCAATATCCTTTCCAGATTTGGCTGCCCTACCAAGATCATCACGGATAATGCAGCAGCATTTAGAAGCAAGAAAATGGTTGACTTCTGTCATAAATACCAGATAACACTAGGGCATTCCACAGCCTATTACCCTCAAGGTAATGGACTTGCAGAATCTTCCAATAAAAGCTTAGTGAACATAATCAAGAAACTATTGGAGGACAACAAGAAGTCTTGGCACACAAAGCTAGTCCATGCACTTTGGGCTGACAGATTAACTTTGAAGAAATCTATTGGTATGTCACCCTTCCAGCTTGTGTATGGTACAGATGCAATTTTTCCTAACAGCCTTGGTGTACCAGTTATGAAGTTAATTCAAGAGTTGGAGACTGAAGAAAATGACATAATCAGAAGAATTAATCAGACCATTCATCTTCAGCAAATCAGAGAGGAAGTGTACAACAAAACATTGCAGAAACAGGACAGCATTAAGAAGCTTTTTGACAGAAGAACAAAGGCCAGCAATTTCAAGATTGGGGAAAAAGTGTTAAAGTGGGATTCAAAGAGAGAAGATAAGGGAAAGCATGGTAAATTTGAAAATCTATGGCTTGGCCCTTACTCTATTCATTCAGTTGCTGGAAACAATGCATTCTTCTTACAAGAGCTGGATGGAACAGATTTGTTTGGGGGTCCTGTCAATGGCAGGATTCTCAAGCATTACTTCTCTTGATTCATGATATATTTTTAAGCCTTATTTTTTCTTTTTTTTTCATTATAAATATTTCATCCACCATTGCATTCAAAGTTATGAAAAATCAAAAAATACAAAAACAAAGAAAGAAAGAAAAGAGGGCAGAAATGAAAAACAAGAAAGGCACAGCCCCATGCCAAAAAGAGAAATAAATATGAAAGTGTGCAAGCTTAAATGCCACTCTTGCAAAACACACTTCTAGTTAGTCAAACTGTTTAATCTTGACTAATTAGCTTTCAATTTTCTGCTGATAGGGTAGTGAATTTGATTTGCCAAATTGTTTAATCTTGGCTTATCAGTAGATAGATTAGGATAGAAATTAAAGGTTCAAACATGTTCAAAATCTGAACCAAAGTTTCCAAAGAGAGATGAATCAAAACTGTTTTATTTTTCTGAGTCATAAAAGAGAAAAACTGGTTCTAATTTGCCCAAAATCTGAATCAGATATCAAGAAAGAGACAACTCAAAACAAAATTAAAAACAGAGCTGTAAAGAAAAGAAGGCCATAATGAGAAACTTTCAGATCTTAAGCTTTCCATTTTGATTTAATTTTCTGCAAACAATAATCTATGAGCAGCTTGTTTTTATGCCATAGATCATAGCAAGTCGAACAACTCAATCTTGACTTGACTATTTTTAAATTTCTGTTGTAGAATTTAGAGAATGAAAGTTTGTTAGACTGTTTAATCCCAACAAACAGTAGACTAGGTAGAGAAATATCTGAGCTCAACTGTTTAATCTGAGTTTAGGGAGAAATAAGGATTAGAAATAGATTAGATTTCCTGCTTTCAAAAGAATAAAATGTTGTGAATAGAGTTTGCCAATCCAAGTGCACTCTGATGAAGAAAAAATGCTAGATCTGTAGGATTGGGTAGGTAGCAAGCTTGTAGACGAAAATCCATTATTTTCATGGCTGCTGAATATGCTTTCAGAACCAGATCATCCAGCAAAAGAGGGCCAGCCCAATGGATCAGGCACAAGTCAGCGTCCCAGAGAAATCAAGTCTGAATTCTTGATGCCTTCAAAAAGGCACCATCCCCAAGTGGAGCCACTGTTAGCCACCTATAAAATTTTGTTATACCAAAAGGTGGCTAAATCTGTTTTGAGCCTTCAAGGAACAATTTTTCATTACTAAAATTTTTTGGCTCTTGAAGACTCCTTGTAGGCCTCATGCCTCTGTCCAAAATCTTCATTACTTTTCCTATTAATTCTGCTGATTTCCTGTAAGAAACTGCTGAAGAAACCATCATTTTTCCCCTTTCTCCCACTCATAACTAACCTTCATTTACTCCCCCTTTTTCTCCATGTTATTTCCCTACTTTTCATAAGTTTCTCCTTCCATTCATGAAAATCCTCCTGACATGGTTTAAAACTTCTTTTTTTGAGTTGTGCCGAAACCCCCAAATCCATTTAAAACCTTGAAATTTTTCATAAAAAACAAAGTTTCATTGCTATGGACCTAAGCCCCTTGGGCTAAGCCCTAAACCACTTCCCCACCATACGCTTTGGGTTTGGAACCACTTGCTAATACGTTAAGGTGCTAATCGCATCGGAAAGAATCAAAGACACAAGTCTTTGCCATACTCCAAAAGTTCCGATTGCGATTAGCCTTGCTGCTTAAGACCCCCGATCATATTATTTTCATATAACCCTGAGCCCGCCCTCGGCGCTTAAACCTTGTGAATATTTCATTTCCGACCCATTTTTCCTTTGTAAATTACAAAAACCCTCTTTTCTAAAGTTTTGATTTAATGAGCCAAAGTCACATGTTAAATATAAAATGGTTAGATTAAAAAGACCGATCGCGCAATCGCGATCGGAGAATTCACAATGGGTTGATCGGAAAGACCAAGCCCGTGATTCCGATTGCGATTGGCCTTTGATGTACTAAGCCCCGGGCCCTTTGTGTTCCATATATCCGAAGGCCCCGCAGGCGGGCGCCTATCCTTTGTATATATTTTATTTCCGCCCTGATCCATTAAACCTTCGTTTATATTAAAAACTTGGGGCTTTGATATATTATCAGGGTTTCTACCGGTTCGTTCTAAAAACTAATCTCCACCGTTGATCGTAAGCTGATCAAACGGCCAGCGCCCAATCGCATCGGGGTTTTCCATCGCATACACTTGTTTGCACCCGCCGATCGGCCATCCCCCGATTCACTCTCCGCCGTCGATCTGATCTGCAGATCGACGGACAGCGCTTAATCACATCGGAGTTTTCCATCGCATGCATTTATTTTTTCCCCCGATTGCTGTTCCTCCGATTTTCTCCCCGCCGTTGATCTAATCCTCGGATCCAACGGCTATCGCTTAATCGCCTCTCCCCTCCCGATTGCGCAATCGCATTGGAGTTTTTTGTTTAAATCGCACTCTTTTCCTCATCCCTTCGATTGCGACTACCCCGATTCATGTCCCACCGTTGATCTGAATCTTAGATCGACGGTCTGCGCTAAATCGCATCGCATGGTTCAAATCGGTGCATTTGCTCGCTACCCCCGATTGCGATCCTCCGATTGAATCTGGACAGTCCACGTGTCCAGATCGGACGGTCCAAAATCACTCCGACTTGTTCATCTCCCCGCTCTCCTTTTCGCCTCGTCTACGCAAATCTCCCACCGTTGGATGTTTTCATCTGATGGATATGCTCCTCCCCCACCTTTTGAAGCAGTTTTTCCCCAAAAATGAAGGATTTCTTTAAAAATTGTTTGTGTTTTGCAGGTCCCAATGCTTTTTCCATTATAACAAAGGAAAATAAAAGCCGAGGGTGACGATCCTCTGGTCTTTCGTTTATCAAAGGGAAAGAGATATAGAGGGTTTGAAGACATGTTTCATCAACGCTTCATAGGCGTTGATGCCATACGAGCCCAGCGCATCCCTGCACATCGACAAGACACTGTTTTATTAAAAACACAGTTGAAAGAGTATCAATGTTGAAGAACAGAGCGCAGCAGAGCAGAAGATTGAAGACAAATTTAGGGATTACGGCTAAGATTGACTATCAAAAGCCTAATCCCCAAATTAAACACAGTTAAAGAAAAATCATAAGCATTTAAACAGACAGAAAGGCTTCCACCGTTTCAACTAAGGCGAATTAATTCCTCAGCTACCGTAAAGGCCACCTGTTGCCTCAAACCATTCAAACCAAAGGCTGAGTTATTGAAGAAAATCAAATATCCGCCTCCAGCACAGCCAGGGAGTTACTTCTGCAAGGAAACCAATGAATAAATATCTGCAGAGTTACTCCAAAACATGCACAGAGCCTCAAAGTCAAACAAAGCTTCCACCGAGCTTTGATATTTATTGTGAAACAGTTAATGTAGTGATCCACCTGTAAATTTTTCCCTCGATCCTCTCAAAGGGCCGAGAAGTCTTCACTCTACATTAACTGTCCTTGAGATATTTTGTTAAAATCTCACCTCCTCATCTTCCTATAAGTACTTCTACAGAAGATGAGGAGTTTTTGGTTGCAGAACTTTGAAATACACTTGAGCTCGAGACTTCTATTTGTACATAGTGTTCAATGGCCCCTGAAGCTCTGTTTGTGCTAGAGTAGTTAGGTTGAATAGTGAAGATGATTTTTGAACTGAAACATTGGACTTGAAGATTGTAACTGGTTTGACATCAATATAAAAGTTGTTTCTTGGGATCCTGGTCTTTATCACTGGTGAAGTGCTTCTTTCTTTGTTAATCATTTTCCTTCTATGTATGCCATATTGTTCATTTTCCCTCTGTAAAGAACAATTTAAACAGGGTTAGGATTTTCTATATAGCAGTAACCTTCTCTGGCTGAGAAATATTTATCTTAATGTTTTCTTCATATTTGTTTATTTAAGAATGATTCAATACAGTTTAAACAGTTAGGAATGTTGGCGTTCCCTCGTCCTTCTGTTTGCTCAAACATTTTTCTCGAATGTTATTTCCATTATTTGCTATTAAAGTTAGACTAGAGAAGATATGGTTTGCCCTGATTCCTAGATTCTTTTCTCCAAAGGCAGATTCTGAAAGTTTCCCTTGGTGTTGACTGAAAGCAGACTAGGTTTAAAAGTACTTTATCCGATCTTAAGTTACACTCTGTTTTTCTTATGTGTTTTCATACTTTCTGAAGGTAATTATGTGGATTACTGGATTGTTTTTCAATTAAGCTGCTTTAATAAGAACTTGCCCAAGAAGTCTATGGTTAGCCCTGTCCTTGGTTGGTTTTAAAATAGTTACTTAAGAGGCTTTTCTTGTTTGGACTGACTATAAATCCTCTGAGAAATTATTATCAGTTTCCATCCCTCCAACATTTTAATGTTTCCATTTCATCCTTTTAATCTCAATAATCTTGTGGTATAGATGACTTGCCCCTTGGATCACACTTGATGTTGTTGTTCAATTAAAGCCCAGATATGACTCCATAGCCCAATGGACTAAAAACCAGCGTTATATCTATCTATCTGCCAAATCTGTTCTATTTGCTTGCAACTTCTCACTTTTGAAACTTTTGCACTTAGGACTTCCCCCTCAAGTAACATTTCATGCTCAACCATCCAAAACAAAACAAAACCCTTGGCCTTCATAACTAGCCTAATATCATTACCTTAAGCTTTTCAAAGACAATATCCATCTTTGTACATATTGGAGAGATCCCTCTCCGGATTCAGGAGGGCTAGATCCTAGAATCCAAAAGTTGGTTGAAATGATGCTAACTCTGTGATTGGAGTATATTTTGAAGTTCATTGTGCTATCATCCAACCCTTAAAACTCTCCTTTTCTCACATCAATTCACATGTTTATCCATAATATTCTTAGTAAGAAGACTAAAGGGTGTTTTTCATATTGTATGGCCTAATGTTATTAAAGTGTAGAAAGAGAATAATTTTTGGAGGCATTTACCATGCAGGGGCTCGATGGAGAAAACCAAGAGAGAATATAGGGATATTGTCCACCTCATTAACTCTTTAACTCGGTTTGAGATCACAAAATCCTTAGTCATAGCTCAAATTCACTAGCAGGTGATGGAATCCAAGTACATGTGAAGATCAAGGAGGAATAGATCCATAAATCTTGAGATCTTGGAGGGAAACACTCTTCTTTTCAAGGGGGATGCCAACAACTAACTTTTTGTATAAATAAAACAACCAAGAGGCTCATTAGGATTTGAATTTTTGTTACAGCAAGGAGTAGCTACTGTGAACCTAGTGATTGACATTTTTATCCTTATTTTTCATGATGTATGCGACTATCACTTTTTGTTAATGATAAGTTTACCATTGGTCTGCATATGAGTTAGTTTTGGAGGGCTGAAACCATTGGGTTTGGGCCCAATCCATATGCTTTAGTCCCTCCCTTGTATTTCTTTCTTCTTCTTGCTTCAAGGCATTGTAATTATTTCCTTAGTATTTCAGTAGACTTGATATC
Source organism: Pinus albicaulis (assembly GCA_034641835.2). NCBI lineage: Eukaryota > Viridiplantae > Streptophyta > Pinopsida > Pinales > Pinaceae > Pinus > Pinus albicaulis. Next base: position 1,027,859,333 of record CM076578.1, read on the forward strand.
ATAATAAATTATGATTGCAGGCTTTCCTATCACCTCTCTTATGGGAAGAGTGATTGGAAAGATCTACAATAACAACTCAAAAATATTTGTTTATGATTTCTTGGAAATTGTTAAGTATTAGATTGCAATATTTTTGCATGTTTAATCTCTGCGAATTAGGAGTTATCAGCATTGGTTTTACAATTGGATTTGTGTTGTAGGCTAGAGTATACTTCAATAAAATTCAGCTCATCTTTTCCATGATTATTTACTTTGCTGCAATAATGATCATTTGATGCATGTATTTGGGTAGTTGTCGGAACTATGCTGGTTTGTAGGGGTGGGTACACCTTTTCACATCCTCCTAGACATTTCCATATTCGTCATAGGAACCTCACCTCAATTCCAAACTCTGTCTTTGAATTCACTATGTGAAGGTAAATGAAGGACACCGTGGGCATCAACTTTGGTGCAAGATAGACCTCTGAGGGGTCCTAGGCTTGGCTAAGGGGTTCCCACACCCTTAATTCAACTCCTTCTATCTTCATCCAACTTCCGCTACCTTCAAGAAACCATTTATGACCTCAAAATATCTCAGACCCTCCTCCTGTAGCAAAACATGGCCTCTTGTAGCATTATAAGACCTCCTATAACATCTCCTGTCGCATACCTATAGCGTTGTTTCCTTCGACTAGTTTTGATCCATACTTTTAATTTGACATATTTAAGTTGAATAATGGCCCCCACACTATGATTTGATGATTAGGGAAGACTCCAGGACCACTCCAACCTCATCCTTTCCTCATTTCAACCATTAGATAGTAGAAACATAGTTAGAATTAGTTTTTTTCTTCATAGACATGTTAAAGTTTGGATTCCTCATTTTCAAGCAAGTGTGAGTAGATAAATGATGCATGAAAGTAGGTTATTGATTTGATTAAGTGTGCAAGAAAATTAACATGATTTACTTCTACAAATATATCAACCTTTTCCTTTCATGAAATTACAATTAGCATTTACATGTAATGAATGATATTTTCACCTTTGTTGTTAGAATCATGTTCATTTATGCTTTCATAAGAAATTTTCATTGTATTTAGCTGGAGGAGTGGTCTCTGAACACCTTGATATTATTTCATAAACGAGGGTGAAATTATTAGAACCTAACCTACTGTGAATATAACACTATCACCTCTAAGTTTGTACGAACCACTAGTTGATAATTTAAGTTGAGAAGCCCTTAGGAGTTGCAACATCCTTGGTGCAATACCAATGCTCATCACATCTAGCTCCATTTGGGACATGAGCTCTCAAAAGAGTGCATGAACGTATTCGAACATGGAGGTCATGAGAACACCAACAATATCTTGGGACTGCAAACCTGTTACATGCACATATTAATGGCCAAGCACATGGGGCAACATATTTTTGTGGTGTCTTGTAATCACCCATGCTTAACATTATGCCATAAAATCAACAAGAAATAAAATTTATTCTAAATGCAATTTTAATCTAAATCCAACTTAATCAATGATTATAATATCAGATGATGTTGGTTTTAATGCGAAAAACCAGTATGTAATTCATCCTACCCTAACATGCATATAACATTATGCAAGTGCTACGTATAATCATAGATCCAATGCAACCAACATGTAAATTGATCAATATAAAAGCACGTGCTTCTATGATTATTTATGAAATAGATCCAAAAACACAAGTGGGAAGAATAATATGAGGGATTATGAAGGCAGGAGGTGGGAAAATAAGAGACCCATATGCCATATAAAGGGACCTTGGAAGAAGGGAAATACAACAACCGAGAGGATTGAATTTGTTCCTCTAACTAGAAAATGGAATTGTCAATGACTAAGCACATGAGCCTTTGATGAAGAACTATATCAGACCTACAATCCTCAAGGTAAGAAGGAATGAATGACCTAGACACATTTAGGATGATATTATCTTGGCTATTTGGAAAAAAAGAGGTGGGACCATCATTGTATTTTGGGAAAAACCATGATTCTTCATTTTTAATAGGAGAAACTAACCCTTTATCAAAACTAGGGCAATGAACCTCATCAAAAACATATATATTAGGGATATGAACACAATAAGGAGAGGACTGCTCAAACATGAATAGAAACCCTTTATTGGTGGCATGTCTAAAGGAAGCATATTCCTTATTTTATTTCATGCAAAGGCTATTGGAATCATCATTAATGGTAGAAAGATCTTCTTTGACCAAATTTTAATCATCTTGGAACATAAATAAGAAACCTTTCCAATCATTAGGAAGGAATTCACATGGGAAAATATTATGAATCAGAAGGGGTGGTGCACTTTCTTCTTCGTTGGGATCATTCCTATGGATTGTAGATAATATGGGGCTTTCGTATTCACGATCATACCCAATTCCCCAATCAACAACCCAAAAATCACTCATAGATTATTCATCCATTTAATGATCATGATCCTCCTTAGAATCATCCCATTGTTCACTATGCTGACTAGGTTGTAGTTATTTCTCCTCTTTCTTATTTGGAAGAATATTACTCAGATTTTTTTTACATGATTTTGGTAATATTATTTTAAAAGGAGGGCATTCAGGTTCATATCATACTTGCATCTCATAGTATATAACCTTTATGATGCCTCATATAAGTGGAAGAAAAAATCATCCGTGTTACACACTGCCATAAGTTGCTTGCAAGACTCATCAATTTCCATTATCCTTTCTTGCGACACCTGGAGACTCTCCAGATCAAACTCACCATCTTAATCCTTGGAGGAAATGTTCCTAGAGATATCATTGCTATATTTCAAATTTGTTGTAATCACGATTGTTGTTAGACCAAAACTCGCAGGTGTTAGTCTCCGCTACAATTGCCAGATTTAGGATCCACGAGAGGCGGTTAGTACATGTCGCGAAACACACGGGGAGTGTTGAAACCAATGTCCAACAATCTCCCCCCCAACGCACGCTGGGTGAGTTTTGAACTCGAGACCTGTTGCTCTGATTCCACTTGTTGGAATCACGATTTCCGTCAGACCAAAACCTGCAGGCATTAGTATCTGCTACAATCACCAGAGTTAGAATCCACGAGAGGCAGTTAGTCCATGTCGCGAAACACATGGGGAGCGTTGAAACTAATGTCCAACAATCTATGGTTAAAACAGTCACCAAGGATGTGGTATCAGAAATTTGATACCTACATACGGGGACTTGGCTTCACCAGAAGTAAGGAGAATCACTGTGTTTATTTTAAATTAATTGGTGATCGTGTTATTTATTTGGTCTTGTATGTGGATGATATGTTGTTGATTGGAAATGACAAAGAAATTATCCAAGATTTGAAGACCCAACTGTTCTCCAAATTTGACATGAAGTATCTTGGTGCTGCAAACTATATCTTGGGCATGGAAATTAAGAGAGATCGGGCAAAGAGGAAGCTCTGGTTAAACTAGAGGAAGTATGTCGAGACTATATTATAGAGGTTCAATATGCAAGATAGTAAATCGATGAATGTTCTGATTCCTATAGGTACAAATCTATTTGCTGAACAATGTCTCAAGACACAAGAAGAAGAGGAGGATATGTCCCGTGTTCCATATGCAAGTGCAGTGGGTAGCCTGATGTATGCAATGGTTTGTACTAGACCAGACATTGCACATGCAATGGGAGTATTGAGCAGGTTTATGTAAAACCCAGGGAAGGAGCATTGGACAACAGTGAAGTTGGTTTTCAGATATTTACGTGGCACTAGTGATTATGGCTTGTGCTACCAGGGAAGACCAGGATTGGAAAGAGTGTTGGAAATTCATGGTTTTATTGATGCAGACTGGGCTGAAGATTTGTACCAAAGAAGATCTACAAGTGGGTATGTGTTTAGCCTATTTGGAGGTGCAGTTAGTTGGATGAGTAAAAGACAGTCTGTAGTGGCTTTTTTAACTACAGAGGCTGAATACATAGCAGCCACTCATGCAAGCAAGGAAGTAGTTTGGTTGCAGAGATTGTGTTCAAGTATGGGGTTGGTGCAACAAGCTATAAGGATAGCTTCTGATAGCCAAAGTGCAATTTTATTGGCTAAGAACCCTGCTTATCATTCAAAGACAAAGCACATTGATGTTCAATATCACTTTTTGAGAGATATGGTTAAGCCTAGTAAAAGGGTGTTTCTAGTAAAGGTGGACACTTTGAAGAATGTTGCAGATGTATTGATGAAGTCTGTAAGCACTCAGAAGTTCTCTTGGTGTAGAGAAACAATGGGTGTTGCAGAACTGGGCTAATGACTAAGCTCTCATGTGGCCCCCTACAGAAAGAAAACAACAAGTGGGAGAATGTTGGGTATGTGTTATATTCTTTCCATGACTAATCACGTGCGGGCGGGTCACAGGGGGGGCGGTAGCCCCCCTTGTTGGGGTCTAGGGCAGCACCCCGAAAAATTTTTTTGGTCCTTATTTTCTAGTGGGCGGATCCACCCATGGTTTTGTGCATGGGTTTGCACATGGTTTTGGGATACGATGGTTTTCGGCCCCTAGTATTTTGTAGATCCAGTCAAGGGAACTACGGTTATGTTCTAATCCAGGGTTAATGGATTGGGGTTTATGTATGCTTCAGCATGTATATATATGTGTTGTAACACTAAAAGGAATATAATGAAAAATCAAGTTGGTCGTCCAGATTTGGGATCCAGGGGAAAATATCTGTGTATATTTTTTTATGTTTTATGCTCTTGCTATTGTTTATTTTATGTTTTTAAGATTCGTTTGTAGCCACTCTTAACAACATCTTTCACCTCTCTAAACACCACATCCTCACGCATTTAACCTTTCCCTGCTTCTAGGTTCCAAAGCTTGTAACCCTTTAAACCATCCTTATACCCAATAAAGATGCACCTTTCAGATTTATTATCCAACTTGGTCCTTTTCTCCTTTGGAACATGTACATATGCATCACATCCAAATACCCTCAGATGTGAAAGAGAGGGTTTCTTACCAGTCCATACCTCATGTGGATTCTTATCCTTCAACACTGATGAAGGTGATCTGTTAACCAAGTAACATGTAGTCTCCACTGCCTCTGCCCAGAATTCTTGTCCTAACCCGGAACCACTGAGCATGCTTCTTTCCTTTTCCATCAGCGTTCTATTCATTATTTCTGCAACTCCGTTTTTCTGAGGTGTGTATGGAGTAGTATTCTGCCATGCTATACCACACTTCTTACATAACTCTTCAAATTCCTTCTTGCAGAACTCCCCACCATTATTTTTTCTTAGCACCTTTATCTTCTTCTCTGTCTAGTTTTCCACCATAGCCTTAAATTCTTTAAATATGTCAAAGACTTCAGATTTCTTCCTCAAGAAATATATCCATGTATTCCTTGAGAAGTCATCTATGAATGAAACATAGTACACAGAATTACCCAGTGATAGAACCGACACAGGTCCAAGCACATCACTGTGCACAAGCTCTAATATCTTGTTCGCCGTCTTAGCACTAGAAGGAAAACTCACCCGATTATGCTTCCAATATACACAATGTTCACAGAAAACGAAATCCAGAGAGCTATTAGACATACCTTCTACCATACCATTTTCATGCAGTATCCGAAGGCCCTTCTCTCCAATATGTCAAAGACTTTGATGCCATAGCATGGTCTTTTCTACAGAGACCGCTAGGATTTCTGCTCCACTTTCGGGAACCACAGAACTGTTGCACCCAGCAATAACAATGCTGCCCTGAAGCTTGTACATAGTTCCAATCCGAACTCCCCGCATTAATACCAGTGGTCCCTGAACCATCTTACAGGTATCTTTCTCAAACACTGTTTTTACACCTGCATCATCCATCTTGCTTACAAAAATTATATTTTTGGCCAATGTAGGAATGTGCAAAACACCAGGAAGTGTTCTAATCCTTCCACTTTGTAGCTTCAGCTTGAATTTTCCACATCCGATGATTCTGGCCTTCCTATCATCACCTAAGAAGACATCATTGGCATCATATTTCTCATACTTGCAGAACTACTCCCTATGGGGAGTGAAGTGAAAGGATGCACCCGAGTCAGTCAACCATGACTCATGATCTACATGTGTATTTGAAGAAGAAGCCAAATACACATCCCCACCTTCATCCGAGGTGGTTTTTTCCTCTACAAAAGGAGCATCATCAGATCCCTTTCCTTTCTTAGGAGCTTTAGATCTGTAGTCCTTTTTGTAGTGCCCTTCCTTTCCGCATTTCCAGCACACCTTTACAAACTTTCCAGGAGATTTAGATCTCCCTCTAGATTTAGATCTCCCACTCAAATTCTTATTCTTGTTTCTGTTCTGGGACCTTCCTCGTACATATAAGGCATCTCCATTCTGACCCTCCATATTTCTCCGTCTCATTTCCTCCGGTAGCAAGGCTGAGACAATGTCATCAAAATTCAAGGTAGTTGTATTGCTACCTATTGCAATAACCAGACTGTCCCACAAGTCTGGTAGAGAACACAACAAATTGATGCACTTATCTTCATATGAGATTTTAATATCAACAGATGATAACTGAATTACCACAGTATTGAAGGCGTTCAAATGCTCTGTCACTGAGTCTCCATCCTTCATCCTCAGGTTATACAACTTTTTCCGCAGGAACAATTTATTCACCAGAGACTTAGATTGGTACAAAGTCCCTAGCTTGTCCCACAAGGTCTTCGCCGTAGCTTCCCCAGATACATTCAACAATACTGAATCTGAGACACATAATCGTATTGTGCTCTTTGCCTTCCGATCCAGCTTCTTCTAGTCTTCATCTAACATTGCCGTTGGTTTAGTACCCGGATATACTGCGATCCACTAATCTTTATCCACCAGAAGATCCTCCATCTTGAGCTTCCACAACTCAAAACTCTAAACTTAAAATTTCTCGATCTCTATCTTCCTACCGCTTGCCATCTTCTTTCACCGCAAGAATCAATCCCACATATCTCCCGCTGAACAGGGTCTACCTCTGGCCCGAGAAAAAAACCTCTTAGCAGCAAAGGCATCCCCTTGAAGCCGAAATTGCTCTGATACCAAATGTAGGTTTTAACCTTGTACATAAATGATCTGAAAATGAATCTTAAAGATAGAAAATAAACAGTAGCGAGAGCATAAAACATAAAACAGATAAACACAGAGATTTTCCCCTGGATCCCAAATCGGGACGACCAACTTGATTTTTCATTATATTCCTTTTAGTGTTATAACACATATATATACATGCCGAAGCATACACAAACCCCAATCCATTAACCCTGGATTGGAACATAACCGTAGTTCCCTTGACTGGATCTACAAAATACCAGGGGCTGAAAACCATCGTACCCCAAAACCATGTGCAAACCCATGCACAAAACCATAGGCGGATCCGCCCACCGGAAAAGAAGGACCAAATTTTTTTTTCTGGGGCACTGCCCCAAACCCCGATAGGGGGGGCTACCACCCCCCCTATGATCCCCCCGATGTTGTGCCTAGTGCAACGTACAGGGGGGGCTATTGCCCCCCCACGTGTGATTAGTCGTGGAAAGAATATAACACATAGCCAACAAAAGTTTTGATTAACAACTTCTCCACATCCTCCTCATAATACATACTCACTAATTTAGTATCCTCTTCTTCATCTATGTCTCTATTGATAACTTGCTCTTGAAGATTAAGATATTCCTTATCAAGTGAAAAACCATATTCAACAAGCTCCTCTTCTTGGATAGCCAAGTCCAAGTTTCAACATATTTCTTCATTGTTTTGTAGAATTGGTCCCTCATGACAAAGAAAGTGCACCACCAACATTGAGAGAGAAGAGATGCTTTTAGGTTCACATAATTCAAGCCAATGAGTATCTGGAGCAATGGATAGGATAAATAATTCCATTTGGTCACAAGTTTGAGTTATACTTTTCCAATGAAGCAAACCTCCTGAATCTTACAACGTGATTGGCTATAGAATGTGTATCTCCATCAAACATTGGTATGTTCTTCATGGATTCCAACGTGGGATATATCGAGGCCCTTGTCATATCTATGGTGGGAATATATGTGTCAACATGTTGTTGGGCCTTTAATGACATAGGAGTTTCCAGGGTGAAAAAAAATTCTTGCTTCACCTCACACGCATTTACTTTAAAGTTCAATGAAGAACTAGGGCTTTGTTCTCCCACTGGATTCACCAATAATGATATATCAATATTTTCGTATGAGGAACAAGACACACATCTCGTGTCCCCAAAAATGATGCCAAAACGTTACCGTTCAAACTAGCGGGGATCTTAGGAGGGGATCCTATAAAATAAATACTAGGTCAAGTGGCAAAAATGGAGCAATAGCCACTGTCACCTCAACTAAATCTCCCCGCTCTTTACAAACTTTCATCGATTGGAGGAGTTCCAATATGAAAGGAATCATGAGGATAGATAGATTAATAATAAGATATAGGGTGATTCCTAAATCCTATTCACAAGAGAGGCTCAAATAATAGGATTCCTTGCTATAGAAGCAAGGTGGATGGATAAATTAGAAGGGCTATGAGGATTTCTATACCTAGGGTTTGAGGAGTATCACTTGAAAAGTGGTGCCCAAAACCAAGGAATCCTAGAATAAAATGGTTTGTTAGTGACCTTTGTGAAATTGGAGTTTCAAGGTTGCAGGACCACGAAGAAACCCAAGTGGACCCAAAAAAGTTCAAGGTTGAGGGATGGGGCTTCAGAATGATGGAATTGACCATGTAAGGGGGAAGAAAAGGATCAAAGTAAGAATCAAATTTAAATTTTGAGTGTAATTATCCTAATGGAGGCACTAACCAAGGAAACCTCGGGAGAAAAAATAGTCTTTGAGCTAGGGTTTGCAATATATTGTACTTCTGTTGTCGGATTGAGATAAAAATTGGAGGACTTCTCAAGAAGACATAAACGCAGTTCTTGACTGATTTTCAAGTATTTTTTATGGTTACAAATGATTTTTTGTGTTTCCCTAGATATTCTTCTAGAGTTAGGCCTTAAAAAGAAAAGGAAGTGAAAAATAATGCTCTTTGGTGATCACCTTAGGACTAGACCAATGCCTAGCAAATGGGAAGAATGGAGTCTAATGTTCAATGGTTAGATAGGCTTAATTTCAATCAAGGTGTCTCCTAGTGATATATTTGAAACTTCAAGAGCCATATGAATTTATTAGGAGACTCCTTGATTGAAATTAAGCCTATATAAGCGTTGAATCACTAGACTCCATCCTTCCAATTTGCTAGGCAATGGTATAGTTTTAAGGTGATCACAAAAGAACATTATTGTTCACATCCTCTTCTTTCTAAGGCCTAGCTTTGGAAGAGATACACACAAAATAATTTGTATCGATAAAAAATCCTTGTAAATAAGTCAATAATTGCATGGAGGTATTCTTGAGGGGTGCTCTAATTTTGAGCTCAAGTTGACGGTGGAATTCCAAGATATTGCAAGCCCTAGGTGAAAGACCACTTTTTGTCCCTAGGTTTCCTTGGTTGGTGCCTTCATTAGGATTATTGCACTGAAAATTTCAAGTCAAATATTACTTTGATCCTTTCCTTCCCCCTTACATGGTCAAGTCCATAGTTTGGAAGCCTGATCTCTCAAACTTGACCTTGTTTGGGTCCACTTCGTAACTCCAATTTCACAAAGGTCACTTAGAAACCCTTTTCTTCTAGGATTCCTTGGTATTGGGCACCACTTTTCAAGTGATACTCCTAAAACCCTAGGTCTAGAAATCCTCATAGCCCTTATAATAGAGACATTTACCTTACTTATATAGCAAGAAAGCGTATTATCCGAGTCTCTCTTGTGAATAGGATTTAGGAATCACTCTATTTATTATCATTAATCTATATATCCTCATGATTACTTTCATATCAGGACTCTTCCCATTGGTGGAAGTCAATAAAGGGCAGGGAGATTTAGCTTACGTGATAATGGGCTATTTCTCCATTGTTGCCACTTGACCTAGTAGTTTCTCTATAGGATCCCCTCCTAGGACCCCTGCTAATTAGCGGTAAAAATTCCCTCCAAAATCCCTAGAAAGGCTGATCTAGCTCCATGTGATCCTCAAAATCCTTGAGTGCACCAATTTTTCAATGGATCCTCGAATAGTAGGTGAGTAAATGCAGGGATAAAGTAAGGTTTTAGGTGAGTAAATACAGGGGAAAAGCCTCCTAAATCTCCTCCAACTACCTCCAACGTATCTTTGCATAATAAATGCACCTTTTTCCTACACATTAATCATGTTAGGTCACAAGATATGGTAAACATCCTTCAATATTCCTAGTAAAGCACATTAAAGTCAAAAAAGTGATATCAAATGCAAGAAGAGAGGTAAATATATGATGAAGGATGGCAGAATGGACCTTATTATATACCTATTAGTGAGGCCCATCATCACCCCCATACTAAAGGTGTTTCTCACCCTATAACCAAATAATCCACTTAATTCTATTGCATTCATAGCCTTGGTCGCAAACTTGACATCACAAGGTATCTCTGATGGAGTTCCCTCTTCAGGTTGGAACCTTGCATTTTTCTATATCTCTTCCCATTATTGTGGCTCTTATGTTTTCCCTTTTATTTCTTGTAGCCCTAACAACAAAGGAGGGTTGAACTTAAGCCTAATCTAGTTGACCTTGAGTCTTTGAACTATTCTCTTATACAAGGGTGTCTTCTCCTAGGAATTTCTCAATCTCTCTCGAGAGTGATACTCTTTGATTTTTAATCTATGTGGTAAGGAGGCCATATCCTATAAAATTTCTGTAGACTCTCGATTCTTTGCAACCTGAAAATGTCCTCAAAGTGCAGGATGTATTGCTCTCATTTTTCTATGTAAAGTGGTGCCAATTTTGGGTCTTCAAAAATGATTTTATGGTTGTTGATGAAAAGGTGAGGGACTCTCAATTCCGCTCTTATCCATAGGGGTTCATTATTTTCCCTAGACATGAAACTTTTTGTTTCTTCAACCCTTTCTTCCTCATGAGTCAGGAAAGAGGCCAATGCCGTCAGTTTTACATCTCCCATCTTAGAATTTGGATCCCAGAAGTTCATGTCAGTCAATATAAGATTGTGCATATAAATTTTTTCCATCTCAGTTTTGTTCTCTACACTATATCTATGAAAAAATCCAGTGAAATATTTGTAGACTTGGAAAGGAAGTGATCCATATTGTGCTAGAGGCTTGATTTGGAACTGAAGCCACTGCTCTTTGAGGAATTTGGCATAATATTTTGAGGGGTTCCTACATTGGATGGTATTCAATTTGTTTCTTATCATTCTCCAATTCTCCCTCCTGGTGACTAGCTGGCCCCTCAATGGTGATGGGGATTGTTGAGGGAGGCTGAGGCTTCACTTGCTTGAGTCTACTACTTCTCATATTTTTGAAATATAAAGGACGTTTCTTTGTCTACCTCCCCTTGGCCTTGACTAGTGTACTTAAGATTTCTAAGGTGGCAACCACTTCCTACTTAGTGTTCCCTTCTAAAAGGTTTACTTGTTGTTCTTGTCTTCTTTTCTTCTGAGGTATAGAATGTTCCCCAAGGGTTTCTATTTCTTTCTTTGGTTTTTCCTCTTCCTCCTCTTATTTTTCTTCTATTTTAGCCTCTTGTTTTTCCTTAACACCCTCTTCTTATTCTTCTGCAAAGACATCTTTGATTGTCGCTTCAATTTCCAATAATATTTTTCCTTGTGTTTCCAAAAAAGCTTCCCTATCCATATCTACAAAATTTTTCCATGAGACAGGGTTTTTTGTTGTGCTCCAGAGCATTTATGACACTAACTATTATGATCCCATGATGGGAAATGTACTGATGTTTTCCTTATCTCACCCTTTGGATCATTTCCACTATGGACTAAAGAAGGAAATGGGGAACACTTATTCTGTTTGGGATAGGCAAGTCCATTTGGAATATTAACTCATAAAGTAGCTTGAACTTATAGGAATAAAAAACACAGAGTTTCCCCTCATAATATATGTATTTCAAGATGTGATAGGCTAATTCATCCCATGGGTAAGGTAGGCTTTCTCTTCTAACTCCATTTTTATATTCAATCAGTTTATCTCCAGGGAGGAAGAAGTTATTTTTTGTTTTGATAGTCTTTGTCCTCTCCTCCTTGCTCCATTTTACTCCTAGGTGCAATGTGGTCACCCTGCTAATTATTTCTGCATTTAAATGGAAAAAAAGTCCCCTCACAATGGTGGTGGCACTATCTTCCCCTTGAGGTTGGAGGCCTACTACAAACTCATGAGTAATTTCATCATCAAACCCCTTGAATTTCTCAAAGAACTCCATCCTCTGGTGGTTTGCAAAGATGTTTTTGACAGGAGGGTGTTGGTGGATCCTAGATTAGTCCTAGGATATTTTCTATTGAAACCACCCCCCATGTTCCCTGTTGTAGTTTTTCAAAGTGTTTTCAATGGAATTTTGTTGTCAATTATCAATTTTCAGATAAACTTAGAGTTTAAAATCAGGGATGAAAGCGATAGTTCTCTGTTATTGATTAAAGGAAGAAAAGTTTCATGCCCAACATAAAACAAGCTTAGTCTCCTACTATCATGCTTATATTGCAAGAAAAATTTAGACCTTGAATTTATTTTCACTTTCAAGAGTTGGCTAAAAGATGCTTTATATGGATAAAATATAAACAATTCCATAGGATATTTCTACATAGAAGGCGAGGAAATTTGGTTACTTACCCCTCCCTTGGAGGATCTTCCATGGATTTAAGATTTTGAGGGGAAAATTGTGCAAGGTTGAGCTCCTTTTCACCTCTCACGACAATCCTGTAGCAATTGAGGTCAATCTTGTAGCACACAATTAGGATCTTGTAGCACTCAACTTGAATCCTATAGCACTCAACTTGAATCTTGTAGCAGTTATTGTTACAAGTTATTTTGTCACCATGAAATTTTACTATCTATATAGGTTCATCACTACCTATATTATGCTCCCTTAGAGGTGAAAAACCCTAATGTTCCTAAAACAATTCTTAAAATTGGAGAAAAGCTCATAAAAACCCTAAAAAGTCTAACTCCGCACTTTTCCTAGCTCTTTCCTGCAGATCCGAAGATATTTACTCTATAGCCCGCGGGACATCCCACATGTTCTGTAAAAACTGCGGACCCCCACAAACAGTCAAATAAAGGAAAAAGTAAGTTCTAGAAGCCCAGCTGGACGAATATTCTCCCAACTAGAAGATTCTAGAGGCGCGATCAGTTCGAGCTTTATCCCTCCACTCATGGAGCTCTATCCATTGGTATATGGAGCTCAAATCCCTTCATGAGAGGAATCCATCCCCCTCTTCATGGAACTGAAACTACCTCCATTTCCCTATAAATTGAGCTCATGTTTGAGTCTCAAGGGTAGACACACATGTGGTAATTGCTGAAGAAATTCTCAAGAGAGCATACTCTCTATACTAGTCATTTTTGGTATGAGAATGATCACACACTCATGTCTATAACTTCATGCTAGTTCAAAGAGAGGAAGGCTTGTCAATCTGAAGGAGGAACAATTGTTCAGGACCCTAGGAGGAACTTGTGCAACATCAAGGTGATAGGTTGTAAAGTTACTCTTTTCATACAATATAATACACTTGGAACTCCTTTTCTCATTGAGTTTTTCTTATGTCTATTTGAATAATTCAATACTTGGATTCCTTGCTAACTGAGTTAGATTAGATGTTCTTAATTATTATATGTTGCAAGTGCTTTTAATTCTTTTTTCTGTCTTTAATTGCAGGTTCTCATTACTGAAGAAGCCTCTTTGGAGTGATTGGATAAAAGGATGCACCGAACCTCGAATTACAAGGTAGGAGCATGTTCTCTTTCTTTGTCTATAATAATTTTGAATCACATATAATCTAGAGAAAATGATTTACAAATGGATGTTTGTTTCTAGCTATCCTTAGGATACTAGGGAGATCACTCTTGTTCGCAAGCGGGATTTATCTGCATAACAAAATGGCGACTCCGCTGGGGATTAGAACTTAGTTTCCTTTTATTTTTCAGTTTGAATTTTAAGGGTATTCTGATTTTGATTAGTTTAGAAACTGGGTTGGGTAGATAAATTATCAGAATCCTTGAAAAAAAATCTGAATTTTTATTTTTCTATATTTTTCCTAGCCTTCGCGCTTTTTGTTTAAAAACAGTGCGGTAGCCTTTGTAGTTTTTATTTTAGAACAGTTCGGTACCACACTATTCTCCACTGAAACCTGCAGACTTGTGGAAATTTTTTGAAAAATTAATAATTCTCTTTTTAGGAGCCAGATTACCAGATTCTCTGTGTTTGCCTCAGCTTGTCTTGAATCTCAAAGTCTTATGTGTGAGTTTCTTTCAACAAATTTTGAGTTTATGTGATTTTTCAACTGATTTTCACTTATGAGTGAGTGTTTTCCCTACCTTCTTGCTGCTCCATATCATAAACCTTCATATACCTTAGCTTACTGGTATGATTTTTTTTTCTTACTGAGCCATTGAACTTGTTGCAAACCTTGCTTTTATAAAAAACGAGTTTCATTTTCATTTGCAAATTTATAAGAGTCTTAAGCTTACTAATGCTTGAATTTCACATTAAACCATTTGTTGGATGTTTGTGTTTCTGCTTGGTAGAAATTCTTTTTGGTTTAATAAAAAACTAAGAGAAAACATCCTCAAGCTTTCTAGATAGAGTTCAAAATTAGAGTTTCTTCTTTTGGTTTTGAATTTTTTGTTTTTAGGAGTTTTAGATATGGTTCTCTTTTTGGGAATGGTTTGTTTAATGATTTGTAGTTTCTGATATGATTGATAAAGGATTTCATTTCGAACGAGTAATTTATCATTCTATGAAATTAAGTTCTCAAAGAAATCGTCTTCTTTTCAAGGATTTTTTTAAGGAATGAAAGAATTGATGCTTTAGAAATTGTTAAATCTCTCAAATATTTCCCTTAAATAAGTTTCAATGAAAATAAAAGGGCTGCACTTTCATATATATGCATTTAGCATATTTTTGAGTCGGGTCATTAAACATCATCGAAGTTTCATTTCCATACCTTCTGTATTAAGAAACAACCAAATTAAAAACAATGCTTTAATAAAATTCATCTAGATATTTTTACAGTTTCTAGGGCTCTTTTCCACCAACATAGCTTAGGTTAGTGTCTTGGAACAGGTTGTAATTAACATTCCAAGGTAGTTCAAACAAACAAGTAGCAATCTTGCAGTAGGAAAATCCAATTGTAGCATTTGTGCTCTGGGAAGCTCTTCTTAAAATAGTCAAGCACGAGAACATGTCCGAACTAGTGAGGTAATCGTACCTATCTCATTGGGAAAGATAGATGATGTGCCCGTATTAAAAATGATAAACCTCGAATAGACCATTATCGAGGAGCCTGGGGTCACTTGTTAGTAAACCTTGGATTATATCAAGGAGCCTTCAAGGGGATTGAGCTAGTTACTCTGCCCTTGCGTGTATATCGGATCATAGACTATTCCCCCAGGTACATTTGTTCCATTTGGTGACCTTAGTGGCTATAAAATTTAGGATTTTTTCCCAAGGTGACAGTGGAGGGAAGGTCCCACTGTACCTGGAGCAGATGTCGACTAGACTCACTTGGAATTTCCAGAGGGTTTTCTTCACTTTGAGATGGTTTGAGTGGAGAAACTTGCACCGGAATGTTTCATTAAGCAGGTTGTCAGGGTAACTGTTCCAACCGCCATTTCTGCATTAAAATTATACGACGTTGGATTTCATCACCAACTAGTGTTTTTAGTGTGGGAATCTATTGTTTGTGTGTGGATTGCACTCTTAGATTTTGTAGGCGTGTGATCAATTTGATTGTTTCCTTAGAGACTTTAGGACATTTTGTTGAAATTTTCTTTGATTTCATGTGTTAAAATTTTTAATCGTGGCTGAATTACCTAAATAATCACGTAGAATGCAGGGGAAACCCCATGAGTACACACCAAGCCAGTTAGAAAAACTTAAATCTGAGAAAGGAAAAACATCAAGGACTGGAAAAACTGAACATGAAGAAATTTCAATAATTATTCAACCTGAATATGAAGTAGATCAACCTTAAACAATAAAGAGTACTCCAAGAAGAGTTTCAATTTCCGAACTAGCTGAAATTGTTTCTACAACTTGTGAATTATCAACTACTAACCCTAAAATTTTTGAACCAGAAACTGAACCTGCTACATCTGAGTCTGCTTTCGAGTTCATTACTCCAACCCCTCATCGTTGTGATTCACCTAAAGTGAAGTATCGTATCACTGAAATTCTTCCTCCTGATCTCATTAGTATTGAAGAAGTTACTGACACTGAGGAAGAAGTTTTTCTTCCTTCACATCAGGGCTCTTTAGATCTTAGGCCAAGTGAATCGATTTACTATAGCCCTTTCAAACAAGATCCTTGGTATTCTCAGTTGACATACTTTCTACACAATACTAGTCTAAACTATTCGCCACCTCGAATTCCTTTTTACACCATACCAAGAGGTTATAGACCTCCATTAAACATGTCTGGTGAGTCATCCATGTTTTCTGCATCGCCATAATCATATTTTTATGGTGGTTCATCTGTTCCTGCAGGATACCAGTCACTTTCTGGTACTTTCTCAGGAGCAACTCCTTCTCCCGACAAACATATACCATCATCTAGTCCAAATGAATCACATATAGAAAATTTGAGTGCGGAACCCATTTACATGATGTCTGGAAACATTCCTAACCCTGACATTCAAGGCATTAATTTATCGCCTAGGGGGGCAACCTCAGGGTAGTAATTTACCGCCTGGGGGGCAGCCTCAAGGACAATACATACCTCAAGTACCATATCAACCTCAAGGATAGTACATACCTCAAGGACAATATCAACCTCAAGGGAAGTATTCAACTCAGGGTCCACAATCTCTTCAGGGACAGTACCCTGTACCAGGGAAACCATCTTTCCAGGGACATCAACCTCCTTTAGGGCCACAGTTCTACCCAGAACAAAAATTGTTTTAGGGAGGTGGGAATTATCTAGCTAATTATCAAACATATGTTCCAAATTATCAACCTGGTTATGGTCCACCTTATGAAACTCAACCTTCAATGGGACCTTCATATCCTAGAGTAAACATGGTGTGGGATCCATCCCTAGTTCAACAGAATTTGCAACCTAATGTGCAAGTACCTTATTATCAACTTGGTCAACCAATTGGTTACAGTGAAATCCAACAACCTGTTCAACCTGTCCAACCTGTCCAGCCTACGATTCAAGTATCTGCACCTGGTACAGTTCAATAGCCTAGTCTGATTACACCTAGAACTCTAACTCAAACTGTTGCACCAACTTCTGTTCAAGCTACCATACCCATTCCTAGAGTTTCTGCATCCCCTATTCCTACAACCCATCAAGTATCACAACAAATCCCTGTAGTTTCTGCACCACAACCTGGACCCACAGTTCAGACTACTATTTAGATGCCTACGGGACCACCTGGTACAAGTAAAATTGTAACAAGCCAACCTCAGTTTTTTTATCAACCATATCAATGGCAGTATCAATATGGCTTGTAGCACAAAATCCTGTATACCAGCATCAACCGTACCCTGGTTACACTTATCAGATACTAGCTAAACCCTAATATGGTCCAGCTAATCCTGGTTATCCGGGAGGTATTCCAATTCCAAATGCATAGGCTATTCCAGGGTATCCTGGATATCCTCCTCTTAGTACTGGTACAGTTCCGTAAGGTTATCAATTTTCTCAATAGGACCCTGACCGTCGGTTTCCATTCATTGAAACTTTGGATTTACCTAATTTGTCACACTTAATGAATGATCCAATCTATTATCTTTCGTATTGGATGCCAATGCCAAATAAGTTTCCTAGTGATATTCCTAAATTTGAAGGAAAATCAGGAGAGGACCCCTCCAACCATGTCATTACTTACCACCTCTGGTGTGCATCCAACTCTTTGATTGATGATTCTATTCGATTACGACTGTTTCAGAGAACACTGATAGGTTTAGCTGAAAACTGGTATATTGAACTACCACATGGCTCATTCAACAATTTCATTGCTTTAGCAACAACTTTCTTAACACATTTTCAGTTTCTAGTTAGATACAACAATGGCATGGAACTATTGACTTCATTAAAACAATATACGTCTACATACATATACGATCACATACATGAATGTAGACGTAGAAGACGTTTGGTGAAAGTCTTTATTCCAGATCAAATTTTAGCAGAATGGTTCATCAAATCATTACTTCCAAAGATCACTGAAGATGTGGCTAAGGGAGGAGTTGTTACTAAAGAATAGGTCATTGCTCAAGCTCAGTACTTAGACCTAGTATATACACAGTCTGGTACATTATATGAAAAAAATCCTGACTTACCATGTCCTGGTCAAATAAATACAACTCCTTCAGGGTCTGATGCTGCAGATGGTGTAATTGGTTTAGTTAACACAAATAAAAGTAAGAATAAGTCTTCAAAAAATACTTCTCCTATAATAACTTTACCTGATTCACCGAAAGGAGATTCTTCCCTTGAAACTTCTGCCGAAATTCACATTATAGATTCATCTACGGCTAAATCCAAAACTAGAAATAAGAAGAAAGGTAAGAATAAAAGTAAACAGACTTCATCTCCCAAAGAAAAAACCGAAAAAAAATGAACCATTTGATAATAAACAAAAACCTCGTTATCCTTGTCTTATCTGTGACGAGGATCACTTTACTAAAGAGTGCCCGCATCGGCCTGAGGTCTCTAAATTCGTCAAAGGTTCGCCCACACCTGTTGTCTTGAAGGATCCTTTTCCTACTCAAGATAGAAAAATGATAGGATCTTCTTCACATTCATCAACATATATTTTAATGATGTCTGAGGTGATGGTTGTGACGCGATCACAAGACTATGGAAGTAAAAATCTTGTTATTGGTCAAGAAGTAGAAAATTATAATTCAATACCAGCTACATCTGCTTCGGTTTCTAATTCACTTCATATCGAGAAAACTAATCTTGATCTAGTAATTAAATGAGTTGCTAAAGGTGTATTTCGAAAAGCAGCTTTCAATCCACATGCGATAGCTGCTCAGAACTACAACATTGTTGAAGACTTAGCAATTTCCCCTTCAGCAATGTCGGCCTTAGAAGTGCTACAATCATGTACAACTCAAAGGAAATTAATTTACTAACCTCATGGTCTTTGATTTAGAAAATTTTACACCGAGACTCCCTCATCAGATTGCTTTTCAGATTCCAGTATTAGTAAAAAATAGACAAATTTTCCGTACTGTAATTGATGAGGGGGCATCCACGTGCATAATGTCGTTAAACTGTTGGAAAAGTCTTGGTTCTCCGACACTCAACCAATCTCCAAAAATCCTTAAAGCTTTTGATGGAAGAGGGTTCCATCCGTTTGAAATTTTACAGGATCTACCTATAGAAGCCGAAGTAGTTGATGCCCCTCTGGATTACAACATTCTTCTGGGTCAAAGTTGGTCTTATGCTATGACTATATTCGTTTAATCTGTCTTTCGATAAATAATGTTTCCACATAAAGGAAATATTGTGAAAATTTATCAGTTGTCATATTATTCGTCCGACCCAGCTTCTACGGATAATATCCAACATTTTGGAAAATCGACTATTCCCTATGAAGATGTTGGGGTAGGTTTAGTAAAGGACTTTGATTTGATGGGAAATTTTTCTATGCCTCCACCCAACGTACCGCGTACCATTGCTAACATCAATATGATTTCATCAGGCACTATTCCATTCGATGATCCTTGGATAGTGCCTTCAGAGTCAGAAATGGATTCTTTTAATGGCGAGATGCCTTTGATTCCTTTTGAGATAACATATGCAGTAGTATAGTCATTTTATAACACACTTTCAACTAATTCTGATCCAATGAATGTGATCACCGAAGAATCTTCTTCAATATCAAGCTCAACCTTGACATCTATTTCTGATCCTGTTCAACAAGTGTTTCATACTGATGAAAGCATTCGTGAATTTTTATCTATGGATGAATTACTCTGGGATGATATACACCATAGATCTTCGTTTTACCTGAACTTGAGAGGTTTGAAAATTATTTTTCGTTTATTTTCACAATTGATTATGTCAAGGAACCACAGAATCCAATATCGACTAGAAATTTAGATTTTGAGATTAATTTAGGAAACATTTCTACAACTGTTCCAATTGACATATTAGTTAAACCAAGAGTTGTTGAAAACATTCATATAGGTGCTTCTTGTACAATTGATGAAATTAATACATATAAAGCCCTATTTCAAGAATTTTGAGACATTTTTGTCTGGTCCTACGAAGAGATGCTAGGAATTGATCCAAAGATTGTCGTTCATGAAATAAAGACATACTCGGATGTAAAACCTATTAGACAACGATTACGTCCGATACATCTGCGAAAAGCTGCTGCTATTAAAGTTGAATTTGAAAAAATTCTATGAGCAGGATTTATTTATCCAATCCCATTAACAAATTTGGTATCTAATATAGTTCCCATTACCAAAAAACAAGGGACTATATGAATATGTGTCGATTATAGGGATATTAATAAAGCATGTCCAAAAGACAATTATCCTACACCCTATATCGACCAAATCATTTATGATTGTGCCGGAAATGAAAATTTTCATTTATGGATGGATTTTCCGGATATAATCAAATAAACATACTCCCTACTGATCAACTAAAAAAAGTGTTCATTTGTCCTTGGGGAACATTTTCTTACAGTAAATTACCTTTCAAATTAAAGAATGCTGGTGAAAATTTTCAAAGGGCAATGCCTTACGCTTTTCATGACATCAAACACATTATGCAGCCTTATCTAGATGATCTACCTACTCACTCATTTCATAGGGAAGATCATCCTACTCACTTAAGAGCAATTTTTATGAGATGTAGGCATTATAAGATTCATTTGAATCTGCACAAGTGTGTTTTTTGTGTGCAATCTGGATGATTATTGGGATTCACTATTTCTAAAGCCGGAATTCGTGTCAAACCCTCGAAGGTTGAGGCCATCATAAATTTACCTCCTCCTTCCACACTTCTCCAACTCTAAATTTTGCAGGGGAAAGCAAACTTTTTGCGTAGATTTATCCTGAACTATGCTGAGTTAACAAAATATTTTACCAGGTTGTTGAAACAGAATGTTTATTTTATTTGGGTGAGATTGGTGATCGATCTTTTGATGATCTAAAACACGTGTTAACCCATGCACCATTATTGCATCCACCCAATTACAACTAGGACTACTTTTTATACCTAGTAGCCTCTGATTCCACCATTGGAATGGTTTTAGTTCAAGAGGATGAATTTTAAAATGAGCATGTGATTTAATATCTAAGTTGGAATCTGAATCCAACCAAAATTAAATATTCACATGTGGAGAAATTGGCCTTAGTAGCAGTTCAAGCTGTCCAAAGGTTTCGTCATTACATATTGTTACGAAAGACAACTGTGATCTCTAATTGCAACCCAATGATGTATATTTTGACAAAACAATTACTTGGGAGAAAATAATCTAAATGGATTGTTATCCTACAAGAGTTTTATTTGGAATTCAAAAAATCTAAATCAAAGAAATCACTAGTGTTTGCAGAACTTATGTGTGACTTTCCCAATACTAAGGCAGAAACTGTGGTAGAGAATCCCTTTGCAGATGAATCTCTGTTTCTTATCAGTACATTAGATCCATGGTATAAAGATATCATCATTTATCTTCAAAACCAAACCTTTCGACCTGAGCTTTCATGTTAAAATCGATGGAGAATCTGTTATCAATCTCAACAATGCAATATTGTTGGAGACACACTTTATCGTTGTGGTGCATATTCTGTTTTTCAACGTTGTATAACTCATGAATAGGCTGAAAGGGTTTTGAATGAATGCCACTCTGGAGCATGTGGTGGTCATATGTCTGGGTATGCCACAGCCCAAAAGATATTGCGCGCTGGCTATTTTTTACCATCATTATTCAAAGATTGCATTCTTGTAGTCCGAAAATTCCACAATTGCTAAATATTTGATCGAAAGATGTGTGCACCACCAGCTCCTCTTCACCCCATAATTGCTATCGGTCCTTTTGCGAAATGGGGCATTTATTTCATTACATGTAACCCTCACTCGGCTGGGGGGCATGGGTATATTATTCTCGCTGTCGATTATTTTACCAAATGGGCAGAGGCGATGCCTACATTTGTGGTAGATGACAAAACTATAGCTACCTTTGTATTCAATCATGTGATTGCTCATTTCAGAGTACCCAAAGCTATTATCATTGACCATGGGAGTCATTTTTGAAATACAATGATGATCAAAATTTCTGATCAACTTGGCCTACGCCATGATAACTCTACTCCATATTAACCGCAGGCTAGTGGTCAGGTTGATGCCGTTAATAAAGTTTTAACCACAATGATCAAACGGATTATCTAAACTCACAAATCGAATTGGCATACCATGATTTTTTCGGCACTATGGGCATACCGAACCTCAGCAAAAACTACTGCAGGGTTCACTCCTTTTCAACTAGTTTACGGTTTAGAAGTTGTGTTACCCATTGAATGTGAAATACTGTCACTCCAATTAGCCATAGAGTTACTATCGGCTACCTCTGAAGAGGAAAAACCCTTTTTGTACTTAGCACAATTAGATGAAGCTCGACGCACCACTGCATTAGCTGCCAAGGCTCATAAAAAACATGTGAAAGCTTAGTATAATCGAAGTGTTACACCTCGTGTTTTTTGAGAAGGAGACTTAGTCTTAGTATATGATCAAGCTAACGATAAGCTAGGTAATGGGAAATTCGAAACAATCTAGCATGGTCCTTAAATTTTCAAGCGAGTGCTTGCTAAAGGGGCCTATGAATTGACTGATTCTGACGGGGTCTCTTTAGATAAGCCCATAAATGGTCTTTATCTGAAGAGATATTATGCTTGATTCTTGTGTGAAGATTTCACTTGTATATTAGTTATTTTTCTAGTTAATATGTCTTAAATTAGATAAGTGTGCCTATTTAAAGTTTTTTTTTGCTACTATCACTGCTTATATTGATTAATCTTGATATTGCAGATGTCAACATCCCTTCAAACGTACATTGATTTTACTGATGGTTCCTGTCATAGTACATGGAATATTTATTCTGCAGCTTGGGTTATCTATTCACCCACTGATGAGTTAGTTTCTATGCATGGGGTAAGCCTTGGTCAAACAACGAACAATATTGCAGAATATAGTGCAGTGATTGAGTTATTATCTAATGCCATTTCATTTGGTATTCAACGTTTGATCATTAGGTTAGATTCATAACTCGTTGTATTATATTTAAACAGAGTGTACGAAATTAAAAATCTAGTGTTATTGAGATTATTTTTGAAGGTTCATCTCTTGGAACGACAATTTGATTACATCGAATATCAACACATTTCAAGAAATTTAAACACGTTGGCTAATGCATTAGCTAATCGTGTTCTAAATAGACATTTGCAACGTTAAAATAGTTAACCAAAACAACATTTGATACATGTTGAATAAGATAGTCAGAAAAAGTAGTAATATCATAGATAGGTTTGTTTTCAAAAAATGTTACATCGTCTATGATCATAGGTTCAAACACCTTATGATCTGAAAGATACTGATACAAAAAAAAAAATATGTCAATCCACGATGATCATCCACTATCCGTGATGATGATCATGGTAGTAGACTATGGCACGCGCCACCTTGCGCAGGATTCTCCTAAACTATCCTGGTACACCTGTAACATGTCTCTGAAGATGTAGAGGAATGTCATTTGTCGATGTCTTAGGAATATCTATAGTTAACCTCTCCAAGTTGTGTTCCATATCAGTTAGGATCTCTGCTGCTTGATCCTGTGGCGGAACTATACGCTTTTCTTACCGCCTTTCAAAGCGACGGAGTGTAGCTGGTCTTCGTGGACCAACATCTGCATTTAAAATTTTGTTATCAGTATTGGATGATAAAAAAAAAACAAATAAAAATTAGATTTTAAAACACATCAAAATTATTCCCTTACCTGATTCGTCCTACTATGCCCTTGGAGGTAAGGACATCTCGGGATCACATCTGAAATCGATACTCGCATAAAGGAAGTCTTTAATTGTGAAGACTTGGTTTTACAGCCACATAAAATATGCCATAGTAAACCGAACCACTGTACTGCTGTCGCCACCATGGCGGGCCATTAATTCAACCCAACGTACCATATGAGGTTCTCTGAGCTCTCCATGATCTACTGGAATAAGCTGAGGGGCGAGAAGTGGTATTCTCTCCAAAGCAAAAAAAATCAGGATGGCGCCATACCCAAAGTTTTTTAACTTTGGATTTTTTTTGCTCTGGTCAGTTGGTCTTTCATGTTGGCCAATACCCCTTCGCACCAGTTGAAAATAGTGCCTTTGAAACACTCCACCATAGTCTGCATTTGTGATTTGGTGGCTACATGTGGAGCTGTACTTCCACACAACCTGGTTATTGTAAATGCAATAAATTTAAGATGAAGTAGCAAAATATTCTTTATGTCTATGCGATTATCCTTTGTATCTGCTGCATCACTGCAAAACTCTTGTTTGTAACTAGCAATGGGTAGGCCACCCTGCCTAGCTCCAAACAAAGAAATGTTTTCTCCTCTTTTGGACAATACAGTGAGAAAATACATATCTTCAAGCTTGTTTTCAAGCCGGTGATCGCCAATGATAAAGCACTGATATTGAACATCCCACTTGTTCATTAACCATGTCATCAGTTCCATCTGTGCCCTCATACCTTGAATTTCCCAGAACTTATACAAACCACAATTTCTAAGTGCACACACTGTGGCTTGATCATTCATAGATGCATCGTCTACATCTTCATGCTCACATTCTCTCCACTCTAGCATGGTGAAATAGTCTGCAAATGGACGCATTTGAAGGTTAGAAACTTATAGAGTGGGAAAATTTAACCATTTTTGAGAGAATTTATTAGTTTTAAACCATTCAAGGTGCCTTTGCAGTTTTTGTGCAGAGACAACGCGGACGTCCGCACGGGCCCCATACAAAAACCGTGGTAGCTCGATAATTTTCCTTTAAGAAAATTATCGGGGTCCGCAGGTAACACATGCATGACCTGTGGTCCCCGAGAGTGAAATTTTAAACCTAAATTCTCCCTAAAAAATGAATTTAAAGCCAAAAAAGAGAATTTGATCGGATATAAATGAAGAGAAGAGAGTTGTGGATTACCTGGTTCTGACGAATCACATTTTGAGCAGTCGGTTTTCCCGTTATCAACTCCAGAACTTTTTTGCCAAAAGCTCTCAATTTACAACTCTAAAGACAAAAGGTGAAAATGACTTTGTTAAACTCCTTTTTAGAGTTTTTGAATTAATAAAATATCATATTTTATTTATTTTTTACTTTAAAAAGTTATTTTTCAATGTTTTCACTTATTGGAAACAGGTATGTTTAATTTTCGAGTTTTTATGCAGACCGCAGGTTTTTTCGGTGAAAGAATTATTTTGATGCTGAGTACACTTTTAACACTTTTTCGAGCTCTTGAAAATTACAAAAAGGCGAAACCCTGGAGTTCTCTTTTAAGCCCTTTTTAGACTCTCTAAATATGAAAAGTTCACCGAGTACTTGACTATTCGAACTCGTTAAAGGAAATCAATAGTTGTCCTTTCAGTATAAGTTTACCCCTTTTCCGGATTGAAATGGACTATTTACGAAAAAGGTATACGTTGACTAATCATGGTCAATAGAGTTCTCTGCTATATTATTCTCTCCTTTTTCGGGCTTGAGAGACTAAAATTACAAAAAAGTATAACCACAAATTTTCTTATGTTTTTCTTCTGACTCCCTAATACTGAAAAACAACGATTTTCTCCTATACTGGACTCGTTAAAATTTAACAGTAAAGGACTTGTAAATTACAAATAGGAATGAACCACTCCTTATTAGGGTTCAATTTTAATACTAAGTTGGACTCATCCAAAGGATGAGATTACACAACAAGCAAATTTTATCCTCCTCAAGCTTGTCAAAAATAAAGAGGTACTTGCTAAAAATGGTGGGGGAAGAAGAGAGAAAAGGAATCAAATTGTTACTCTTGTTTTAAAAGCAGTATATCACTCTTGAACAAGACACTTTTGTCACACTTGTACATTGGTTGGGAAAATCCTTTGTCTAACAGTTAATCAAACCGAATTGAAAGTCTTCAGCTGGTTTATGGGTATTAGCTTTAGGCCAATTTTTACCAAACCATCTGCAGTGTCGTTATGTGTTCAGGAGACATTTCAAATAAACCATTCATTGAAACATTTGTCTCCATTCACGTTGATCATCCCTAAGTCAGTACTTGCAAATATTTCTTCAAAAATTGATCTAATGGTTTCGTGTCATGGGATTTCCCATGACGAGTTGCTTTCTATTGAAGAAAACTCCTTATCTGTAAATTTGATCTAGAATCCTATCGGTACCTTTGGATCTGCATGCCCTAATGGCAGGTTTCTCGCCTTCAACGACAGGTTGCATTTAACCTTTGATCGAATGATACCGTGAAGTGTTTGACTGCAAATCATTCATTCACACTTTGTGGATTGTACTGATTACTTTGAGAGCCATTGTCATTATTGGTGGTTTCTCTCACACTATTTAACAATTCACATTATTGACTGGTAATCAAGTAGTTTCTACCATGTTCGACTTCGACACAATCAATCACATGGATAAAATCGTACTAGTTCGGGAAGTGGAAATCAAGACCCTGGATATAGTTTTGATCTAGGTGGATATTGGTGGCCACCCGCCTATTCTACTTGGGGCCCCACCATTTTATCTTTCACTCTTTCAGTTTCAACACAACTTACTATTTTTTAGCATTTTTTCGGGTCCTGAACTTCCAGAGCTGTTTTGAGGCCCGAAACGACATTTTTTGGGAATCATTTGTTCAATGAATGTGATTCTATTCTAGAATCAATATTCATGAAAATAGTTGTAGTCCTCAGATATATCTTTCCAACGATGTATCATGTGCGTCAAACGGAGATAGTATGCCAAAGTTATGTCCCCAGGAAGTTGAAACACCAATTTACCCAAACGAGGCCCATAGTTTTGGCGCTTCATCTCCTAGGGTTAGGTTTTTGGACGTTTATGGTTTTCCATTATTTCTAAATAATAAATAAGCCCTCGAGCCTCATTGTAACTCAGTTCAGAGGCCTGTAGCCACCACATCTCTTCTTAGAGATAAGCTACCAGCGCCCAAGCTAGTTTATTTCCATTCTGTTTGTAAGAAAATTTCAGTTCTTTGATATTAATGTAGAAATTATATAACTAATGCGTTATACATCCAAGATTCTCCTAATCACACACTATTTGACTTCATGCACAATACATAATCTCTTCTACTATTGATCATTACTTGCGGAAATTAAATCAATTTCATGCACACAATGAAACCATAAAAATTCACACATATGAACACAGTGTTTTAACGGGAAAGCCTGAAGCTAAAAAAAACCCCAACTATCTATATATAATATATGTCATAGAGATCATGTAAAAATCCTCATACAAAGCTGATCATGTCAAGCTCTCAGTACAATACAATTTCTACACACTAATCAGGCCCGATCTAGCAAATCCATGCACCGATCTTTGCCACCTACTAGCCTGCCTCTACTGCGCAATCCCTACTGAATATTGTCTCTGAATGAACTAAAATTGGTCTAGAATTTCTCACGCAATCCTCATTCGCATCTCCAATCACTGTGTGTTGCAAATCATGCAACACTATAGTCACAACTGATAGTAAACCTTCTCTTTCACCTACCTCTCCACTGGTCTCCACTGAAACTGTCCATGGACTGTAGTTAATTGATGTATTCTTCAGTTGATTAATGAGTTAATAATTAGTGAATTAATTAATAATTAATTCACACCACTCTCACTAGTGTATCAATCAGTTAGACTAGATACAACTAGCTCAACTGTGTCTAACTGAGTTAAACTGAACACAACTCCACCAACTACTTTAATAACTCCACCAAACTTTGTAACTTGAGTTCTAACTGAATTCTCCATGCAATAGCTCCACTTAACCCTCGGGAATAGCGTAATTCCTTCTGTCAGCTCCTGTGCCACATCTGTGCACTTAACTGAAGTGCTCCAAGAGAATAAGATAATGTTTATAGTCCAAATATTATTAAGAGCTAATAATATTCGACATGTCTATTTTCAGACTGGCAATCTAAAAATAGATTTTGCCCAATATGTCTAAAAATAGAAGTCCATATATTTTTCCAACTTGACCAACCATCCACAAATAGCATCCTGCAACTCATAGAATATGATCGACATGTCCAAAAATAGACATATTCTAAAAATAGACTTGCACCAAAAATAGCCTACAGGCCCACTTAGTGAACACGACTCTTTTCACTAGGCTCATCATCTTGTTGCAATCTCAAAAATTAATGAAATGAAGTGTTATTTCCACTGCATCTTTGTATTTATGGTTATATGTGTATTCTGTTATGTTCCTGCATAAATCCGGATCAAGTTTCCACCATCCAGGTTGTGAGGAGTTTTATTATTCATGATACATTAGACTACTTATGACAGATGGTTGTGTCCATGCTGTGTCTACTATTGATGTAATTTTAAAATCATTTCTATACCAGAACATGTACTTAGTTTTGATCTGAGTATGGGAATGCCTACCTCAGCGATGATATACATATATATGTTTGCATTGAATGTTTTTACAGGTTTTCAACTAGTGTGTTTGCAATCTAATCCTCAGAATGATAAAGCACTTCACTCTTCAGAACTACTGTTGAGCCCCAAAGATGTCCTTCTTTTCCTGATGCAAGCATAGCCTGCAATACCCAGAATCTTTAATCTCTGTGCATATCAGTGTGCATCTCAGCTTTTTACCCAAATCAAAAACCTCAATAGCTGGAAATTTCACAACTGTACTATTTGCATGCAGAAACTTATCTTTCATGTGGTTCAAAATCATTCACCATTGATTTCATACTTTCATTAAAAGCCATCATATATGGAATTATCTCAATTCCAATATCTACTCATCTTCAGGCAAATTCATAACTTTTGAAACCTTCAATTAAACCCAATGACTCAAATCATTCAAATGCTCATCAACCCAATAAACATCATTCATATATGACCAAAATTCAATGAAACAATGTGCCCATGTTTTAATATTCAATTTAACATTATTTTGATCAATGAAAGGCTTGGACTTGCCCTTACTCAATGCGCCCTTAAAGGTCGAACTTTGGCAACACATATTAAATCTTCTACATTCCAATGTCCCATAACCAAATAATTCCAATAACTCTTATTCACCTATGTACTTTAAATAGCACCAATCAACCTCATTTATACAGTTAATCCATGCTCATGTGAAGGTTCCAATTCACATATTTCATTCTTGTTTGATTTAGTGCCCATGAAACTTCATACGGCTTTAATTCGAGAAAATACCAGCACTCTCAATTCAAAGTCTAATACAAAACTACAATCTGCTCATGTAATTTAACTTACCTCCACGATGGACAATCTGGCCCGCGCAATTCTTTTCCAACCTGCATCCGTTTTTCAACGTTCCACTGGCAACCTCTACATCGATTATTACGCATTTAACATTTTCTTCAGCAAGATCTTGGACGGCTTCAGCAAACTTCTGAATCGAATTCAACAGATTCAAATTACCTCCACAATACCTTGTATTCTGCGTTCTTCATTAAAACATTCAATCGACTCCAATCCAGCGCTGTCCAATCGAATTTATTCGATTACATAATACCAAGTGCTGTTGAAATCTTCAAATCAATTTAATGCCTCAATCCTTCAAACGCTCTACTGCATTTCTTAACATTGTAATTCGATTTGCCAATTAACTTCTGCAATTGCCGTGGATATTATATCCCAATTGTGCGCTGTCTGTAATGTTCAGAACATTGACATTATTTAAATAATATCAGAGATTTGTCTAATTAACAACATCGACTTTCCCAAATTATGTGCAGAGTCACCTTACAAAGATTAAACCCAAACGTATTCATACAAATCGAATTCATTTCTGAACAACTAGTGATTACGACAATAGAACTGGTTCAACATAAACTATAGCCACCATGCCATTTATATTCAATTCCATCCAACAGCCTTCTGCATCAATCGATTACTGTTTCAATTGTCAATTGACAGGACATAAGATTTAATTCAATTATAA
Organism: Pinus albicaulis; assembly: GCA_034641835.2. Lineage (NCBI taxonomy): Eukaryota > Viridiplantae > Streptophyta > Pinopsida > Pinales > Pinaceae > Pinus > Pinus albicaulis. Next base: position 1,027,889,602 of record CM076578.1, read on the forward strand.
ACCTCTGTGTACATTCCAGAAAATGCCGAGTTCTACATTTGAAAAAAAGCCGCTCTTTGTTAATGCGTTTTCCCACAGCATCGACTTAATAAAATTGAATCAATTCTTCAACGTTTTTCAATGATCTATTGAAATTACAGCTCTTCAAAATTAAACCTGAATGCTTCTTGGGTTGTTATGAAGCTCACGACTTCATACTCACTGGCGCTCTCCTTTTTTTTTCTGTCCATCAAACTACAGATCCATTCATTTGACATAAACAAACTCATGCATGGATTTATTCAACACAATTAACAATTGTTATGTTAATATCAGTCCTTTCAGTTTGAGCGCATAGATCGATCTTACCAATTATTTTATTCCACACTTCCTTCAGTGGATCTTTCAATGATCGATACCTCAAGTCATATATATATACATTTAGCCAGAAACACATACAGTTTTCACAATCAATTAACCAATGTATATATAATCTGAAGCAAAACAAATTACTTACAAACTCTTGTTGGCCAGATATTCCAGATCTGTGGCCCTTTACAATCGCCCGAAGGCTCCCAAGAAGAACCCCTGCTTTCTACTCCCAATCTCACACTCTCTGCAACTATTCCATTGTATTTTTCTCTCAAAATCCACTCCTATTTATACACAAATAATGCATTTAATTTACTCAAAATATCTATCCACCTAATCCTCAACTAATCCCATACATAGAAATCCTAATCCCAAATTTTTCTCCTAAACTATTTCTCTCATATCCTTTTATTTAATAAAAGAATATTTACATAATCCTCACTTTTCATAATTATCTCCTATTTTATTAAAAATAACAAATTAATTAATAAAATATTAAAAATTGTCACACCCCCTTTTCTAACATATTTACAAATGAAAAATGCCCTTGATGCTCTTGCATCAGACTCCCAACGTTAAAATAATCATGATCGCCTGATCATGTGTTCGGATCTATGTATGCCCGGATCCCATATCTTGTGCTGCAACTTTCCATTTGTCGCTGCTTCTTTTTGATCTTCTTCTCCAGGTTTCCACACTTTATGCTGCATCGCTCCACTAACTAGGCTTTCACAATATTTCGCTGTCTTCCTTTTGCTGCTTCTCTTTTGTTTTACTGTTGCTGGCCTCTTCCAGAATACTTTCATCACCATCCGCCTCATCAGTTCAATTTCTCTGTCTAACAGACTTTCTCCAGCATCTTCAATAAAACCTGTACTCACAAAACAATTGTTAGAATAAAAACCATAAGGCTTCAGTGCCCCCACAGATGTTGCTACTGTCAATGTTGTCTCGTCTGCCTCCATAAATGTTGCTGCCGTCAATGTTATCTCACATGTTGCTCTAGCTGTCACTATGGATGTTGCTGCCTCCCAAACTTCCTGTCCCTCTGCAACATTCTTTTGCTCATCATCTGCAATTTGATCTGCAATTTCTTTCTCTGGTTCCAGCAAACATTTCAGCCCTTCATCAACATGCTGCAAATTTACTCCAGCATAACCTCCATCTTCCCCTTCGACAATCTTCAGTAATTGTCCATCATCATCTTGATTGATTCTGGCAATCCAATCAAGTTTTGCAAACACTGTAGCTTCATCCTGTACTACTGTAGCAGCTCCAAAATTTTTTCCACCAGTCTTCTCTTGGCTATACAGACAAGCCAACTCTTTCTTGTCACCCACGGTAACAAGCTTCTGATTATGAGACATGATTGTCTCATCTTCTTTCTGCAAAAATTCTTCTCCTTCCAAGACAATTCTAAATGATGAATTGTCTTCTATATCACCTATAAAAACAATCAAATTGTCAGCATCAAAATCACAAGACCCACTGGTCTCACTTGTCGATTCAGTCACCAAGTTTTCTCTCTGCAGCTCCAAGTCTTCTCCAGGACTCAGAAAATCTTCACTGGCTTTCTCCTCAGCTTTCTCTGGCAACACTTCAGTATGCTGTTCTGAGTTCCTTCCCAACTCCTCTGTCAGCACATCAGTATGCTGATTTGCATTTACCATGAGACTGTAAGCTAGTCTCGCCTTCTTACCATATGTCTCCAAGATGTCTTTCTGCTCTCGTTCACTGTACTAAACTCTTTCGTCTGCTGCAATCTTTCTATCATACTCTGAATTTATCAACAAGTATTCCAACAATGCAATTTCTCTGTAGCATTGCTGCAGCATATCATCATCACCTGCATTCATACATAAACCTTCAGTTTACATATCAAAATGTTCAACAATATCAACTGTTACTTACCCTATCTGCGCTTCAGACTGATTCTCTTCTTCAGCATCCACAAGAATTTTCTCTTGTACTGTAACAGCAAAAGCATCACTACTTTCTTTTTCAGAGTACTTATCATTTTCTGCTTCCTCTATCTTCATTTTCTCCTGAGATCTTGCTATCTCAGCATCGATCTGAAAAGTCTTCAGATTCAACTCTTCTTGAACAAACTCTAAAGCTTGCTCATCTCCCTGTACTGTACCTGCAAACATACACAACTCATTAGTTTTTAAACCACAAGACTTTTCAGTCTTGACTGCTTCCTCCAATACTTCCTTCTGAACAAATCTGCATTTGGAATCTTCAAATTCCATCTCTAGCTCAAGAAATCTAAGTCCTTTCTTCAATAAGGAAATCACACTTTGCCTCAACTTCATCTGCAATGGTTGCCAAATAATTCTATTTCCTTTCAGTGGAAAGTTCCATCCTCTATTCTGATTTTCTTGCTCTTGCAGCCATTCTTCTAGTACCTGCAATTGTACCTTCATTACTGCAATCTCTCTTTCTCTGACTTCATCAGTCATCTCACCTCTGTGGCATTCCTCTGAACCTCTTCTCTGATCCTCCATGATCATCTTCTCCATGAGTTTCTCACTCATCACGAGTTGCACTAGCTTCTACGACAACAATCTCCCTTGCTGCCCCTTACCTCACCAAGCTCTCCTCACTCAGTCTTTTGGTAAGTACTGGTTCACTGCCTCTGAAACCTCTTGAACATTCTCCTCTGCTCTCTCTCTAGGCTATCTCTTCAACTCACTTCCTTCTTCAGGACACTGCAATTGTCCTCCCTATCCAGCCTTTAACTGAATGTCAGGTTCACTGCCATCATCTTGTCTGCAACCATAAACTTCAATCATAAATTTAAAATCAGAAAAATATCTTACCTTTAAGATCTTGCAGGATCTTGTTCTCCTTTCACTTCTGCCATCCTGTTCACTTGCAATTGTGTATGTTTCATATCAGATTTAAAATCTGATCTTCCTTTCATTCATTCATCACACATTCGAAAATGCATTTCAACAAAACCTTCTTGCACTCATTCAGAAAAACAAACACCTTCAATTTCAACAGAGCCAAGCTCTAATACCATAAAATGATGCAAGCATAGCCTGCAATACCCAGAATCTTTAATCTCTATGCATATCAGCGTGCATCTCAGCTTTTTACCCAAATAAAAAACCTCAATAGCTGGCAATTTCACAACTGTACTATTTGCATGCAGAAACTTATCTTTCATGTGATTCAAAATCATTCACCATTGATTTCATACTTTCATTAAAAGCCATCATATATGGAATTATCTCAATTCCAATATCTACTCATCTTCAGGAAAATTCATAACTTTTGAAACCTTCAATTAAACCCAATGACTCAAATCGTTCAAATGCTCATCAACCCAATAAACATCATTCATATATGACCAAAATTCAATGAAACAATGTGCCCATGTTTTAATATTCAATTTAACATTATTTTGATCAATGAAAGGCTTGGACTTGCCCTTACTCAATGCGCCCTTAAAGGTCGAACTTTGGCAACACATATTAAATCTTCTACATTCCAATGTCCCATAACCAAATAATTCCAATAACTCTTATTCACCTATGTACTTTAAATAGCACCAATCGACCTCATTTATACAGTTAATCCATGCTCATGTGAAGGTTCCAATTCACATATTTCATTCTTGTTTGATTTAGTGCCCATGAAACTTCATACGGCTTTAATTCGAGAAAATACCAGCACTGTCAATTCAAAGTCTAATACAAAACTACAATCTGCTCATGTAATTTAACTTACCTCCACGATGGACAATCTGGCCCGCGCAATTCTTTTCCAACCTGCATCCGTTTTTCAACGTTCCACTGGCAACATCTACATCGATTATTACGCATTTAACATTTTCTTTAGCAAGATCTTGGACATCAGTGTGTGATCATTCTCATACCAAAAATTACTAGTATAGAGAGTATGCTCTCTTGAGAATTTCTTTAGCAATTACCACATGTGTTTCTACCCTTGAGACTGAAACATGAGCTCAATTTATAGGGAAATGTACGTAGTTTCAGCTCCATGAAGAGGGGGATGGATTCCTCTCATGAAGGGATTTGAGCTCCATATACCAAGGGATAGAGCTCCATGAGTGGAGGGATAAAGCTCAAACTGGTCACGCCTCTAGAACCTTCCAGATGGGAGAATATTCGTCTAGTTGGGATTCTAGAACTTACTTTTTCATTTATTTGACTATTTACGGGGGTCCATAGTTTGTATAAGCAGAATGTGTGGGATGTGCCACAGGCTATAAAGTAAATATCTTCAGATCTGTAGGAAAGAGCTAAAAAAAGTGTGGAGTTAGACTTTTTAGGGTTTTTTTGAGCTTTTATCCAATTTCAAGACTTGGTTTAGGAACATTAGGGTTTTTTTACCTCTAAGGGAGCATAATATAGGTACTGTTGAACCTATATAGACAGTCAAATGTCATGGTGACAAAATAATGTGTAGCAGATTTCCCCCTAAAGTGCGAATTCTGAGGTAGTTGTGAAGAGTGAAGTGCTTTATCATTTCGAGGATTGGATTACGGACACACCAGTCGAAAACCTGTAAAAACATTCAATGCAAACATATATATATGTATATCATTGCTGAGGTAGGCATTCCCATACTTAGATCAAAACTAAATACATGTTCTGGTACATAAATGATTTTAAAATTTCATCAAAGTAGACACAACATGGACACAACCATCTATCATAAGTAGTCTACTGTATCATGAATAATAAAACTCCTCCTAGCCTGGATGGTGGAAAATTGATCCGGATTTATGCAGGAAAGAAAAAAAATACACATAAAACCATAAATACAAAGATGCAGTGGAAATAACACTTCATTTCATTAATATCAAATAATTGAAATTTTCTTATAGATAGAATGGAAATAAACTAGCTAAGGCGCTGGTAGCTTATCTCTGAGAAGAGATGTGGTGGCTAAAGGCCTCTGAACTGAGTTACAATGAGGCTCAAGGACCTATTTATTATTTAGAAACAATGGAAAACCCTAAACGTCCAAAAACCTAACCCTAGGAGATGAAGCGCCAAAACTATGGGCCTCGTTTGGGTAAAGGGTAAACACACATGTGGTAATTGCTGAAGAAATTCTCAAGAGAGCATACTCTTTATACTAGTCATTTTTGGTATGAGAATGATCACACACTCATGTTCATAACTTCATGCTAGTTTAGAGAGAGCAAGGCTTGTCAATCTGAAGGAGGAACGATTGTTCAGGACCCTGGGAGGAACTTGTGCAACATTAAGGCGACAGGTTGTAAATTTACTCTTTTCATACAAGATAATACATATGGAACTCCTTTTCTCATTGAGTTGTTCTTGTGTCTATTTGAATAATTCAATAGTTGGATTCCTTGATCACTGAGTTAGATTATCTATTCTCAATTATTATATGTTGCAAGTGCTTTTAAAAACTTTTGTCTGTCTTTAATTGCAGGTTCTCATTACTGAAGAAGCCTCTTTGGAGCGACTAGATAAAAGGCTGCACCGAACGTCAAATTACAAGGTAGGAGCATGTCCTCTTTCTTTGTTTATAATAATTCTGAATCGCATATAATCTAGAGAAAGCGATTTACAAATGGATGTTTGTTTCTAGCTATTCGTAGGATACTAGGGAGATCTCTCTTGTCCGCAAGAGCGATTTATCTGCATAACAGTTATTCCTTGGTCTTGTATAGTCTCTATGGAAGCCTATGAGAACCCTGGTGTATCCAGCTCGCCTCCTTACGATGACAATGGGCCTCCTTACCATTTTTGGAATGAAAATTTGGTTCAAATGAGGCTCATTTCCACTTTTTATTTCCTTTGTGGTTTGGTGTTGGGCTCAACACATTGTATTAGTTGCCCCCCACCTACCACCTTCGCAACTCGTCCATAGACCTGTTGGACCACTCCTCGAAATTATCACATTTTTTCTTTTGTCATTTTCTCCATGTGTGATGAGAGATAAAGATAACACCAATTTAACTATTTGAGGGTGGATATGAATATTTAGTCCATTCTGGAATCGATATTCTTGGCAATAGTTTTAGTCCTCGGATAGGTCTTTCCAACGATGTATCATGTGCGTCAAACGAAGATAGTATGCCAAAGTTACGTCCCTGGGAAGTTGAAACACCAATTTACCCAAATGAGGCCCATAGTTTTGGTGCTTCATCTCCTAGTGTTAGGTTTTTGGACGTTTAGGGTTTTCCATTGTTTCTAAATAATAAATAGGTCCTCGAGCCTCATTGTAACTTAGTTCAGAGGCCTTTAGCCACCACATCTCTTCTCAGAGATAAGCTACCAGCGCCTTAGCTAGTTTATTTCCATTCTATCTATAAGAAAATTTCAATTATTTGATATTAATGAAATGAAGTGTTATTTCCACTGCATCTTTGTATTTATGGTTATATGTGTATTTTTTTTCTTTCCTGCATAAATCCGGATCAAGTTTCCACCATCCAGGCTAGGAGGAGTTTTATTATTCATGATACAGTAGACTACTTATGATAGATGGTTGTGTCCATGCTGTGTCTACTTTGATGAAATTTTAAAATCATTTATGTACCAGAACATGTATTTAGTTTTGATCTAAGTATGGGAATGCCTACCTCAGCGATGATATACATATATATGTTTGCATTGAATGTTTTTACAGGTTTTCGACTGGTGTGTCCGTAATCCAATCCTCGAAATGATAAAGCACTTCACTCTTCATAACTACCTCAGAATTCGCACTTTAGGGGGGAATCTGTTACACATTATTTTGTCACCATGACATTTGAATGTCTATATAGGTTCAACAATACCTATATTATGCTCCCTTAGAGGTAAAAAACCCTAATGTTCCTAAACCAAGTCTTGAAATTGGATAAAAGCTCAAAAAAACCCTAAAAAGTCTAACTCCGCACTTTTTTTAGCTCTTTCCTACGAATCTGAAGATATTTACTTTATAGCCTGTGGCACATCCCACACGTTCTGCTTATACAAACTATGGACCCCCGTAAATAGTCAAATAAATGAAAAAGTAAGTTCTAGAATCCAAACTAGATGAATATTCTCCCATCTGGAAGGTTCTAGAGGTGCGACCAGTTTGAGCTTTATCCCTCCACTCATGGAGCTCTATCCCTTGGTATATGGAGCTCAAATCCCTTCATGAGAGGAATCCATCCCCCTCTTCATGGAGCTGAAACTACGTACATTTCCCTATAAATTGAGCTCATGTTTCAGTCTCAAGGGTAGAAACACATGTGGTAATTGCTGAAGAAATTCTCAAGAGAGCATACTCTCTATACTAGTCATTTTTGGTATGAGAATGATCACACATTGATGTCCATAACTTCATGCTAGTTTAGAGAGAGGAAGGCTTGTCAATCTGAAGGAGGAACGATTGTTCAGGACCCTGGGACAAACTTGTGCAACATAAAACCAACAGGTTGTAAAGTTACTCTTTTCATACAAGATAATGCATATGGATCTCCTTTTCTCATTGAGTTGTTCTTGTGTCTATTTTAATAATTCAATACTTGGATTCCTTGATCACTGAGTTAGATTAGTTGTTCTCAATTATTATATGTTGCAAGTTCTTTTAAAAACTTTTGTCTGTCTTTAATTGTAGGTTCTTATTACTAAAGAAGCCTCTTTGGAGTGACTAGATAAAATTCTGCACCGAACATCGAATTACAAGGTGGGAGCATGTCTTCTTTATTTATCTATAATAATTTTGAATTGCATATAATCTACAGAAAACAAATTACAAATGGATGTTTGTTTTTAGCTAATCGTAGGATACTAGGGAGATCGCTCTTGTCCACAAGAGGGAATTATCCACATAACAATTATTCCTTGGTCTTGTATTGTCTCTATGGCAGCCTATGAGAACCCTAGTGTAGTTAGCTCGCCTCCTGACGATGATAGTGGGCCTCCTTACCATTTTTGGAATGAAAATTTGGTTCAAATGAGGCTCATTCCCACTTTTTATTTCCTTTGTGGTTTGGTGTTGGGCTCAACACATTGTATTAGTTGCCCCCACCTACCAACTTCACAACTCCTCCATAGACCTGTTGGACCAAACCTCAAAATCATCACATTTTTGCTTTTGTCATTTTCTCCATGTGTGATGAGAGAAAAAGATAACACCAACTTAACTCTTTGAGGGTGGCTGCGACTATTTAATTCATTCTAGAATCAATATTCGTGGCAACAGTTACGTCCCCGGGAAGTTGAAACACCAATTTACCCAAACGGGGCCCATAGTTTTGGCGCTTCATCTCCTAGGGTTAGGTTTTTCGAAGTTTAGGGTTTTCCATTGTTTCTAAATAAAAAATAGGCCCTCAAGCCTCATTGTAACTCAGTTCAGAGGCCTGTAGCCACCACATCTCTTCTTAGAGATAAGCTACCAGCACCCTAGCTAGTTTATTTCCATTCTGTCTGTAAGAAAATTTCAGTTCTTTGATATTAATGAAATGAAGTGTTATTTCCACCACATCTTTGTATTTATGGTTATATGTGTATTCTGTTGCGTTCCAGCATAAATCTAGATCAAGTTTCCACCATCCAGGCTGTGAGGAGTTTTATTATTCATGATACAATAGACTACATATGACAGATGGCTGTGTCCATGCTTTGTCTACTATTGATGTAATTTTAAAATCATTTATGTACTAGAACATGTAGTTAGTTTTGATCTAAGTATGGGAATGCCTACCTCAGTGATCATATACATATATATGTTTTCATTGAATGTTTTTACAGGTTTTCGACCGGTGTGTTCGCAATCCAATCCTCGGAATGATAAAGCACTTCACTCTTCAGAACTAACTTAGACTTCGCACTTTAGGGGTAATCTGCTACACATTATTTTGTCACCATGACATTTGACTGTCTATATAGGTTCATCACTACCTATATTATGCTCCCTTAGAGGTCAAAAACCCTAATGTTCCTAAACCAAGTCTTGAAATTGGAGAAAAGCTCATAAAAACCCTAAAAATTATAACTCCGCACTTTTCCTAGCTCTTTCCGGTGGATCCAAAAATATTTACACTATAGCTTGTGGCACATCCCGCACGTTTTTCTTATACAAACTGCGGACCCTCGTAAACAGTCAAATAAAGGAAAAAGTAAGTTCTAGAAGCCCAACTGGATGAATATTCTCCCATCTGAAAGCTTCTAGAGGTGCGATCAGTTCAAGCTTTATCCCTCCACTCATGGAGCTCTATCCCTTGGTATATGGAGCTCAAATCCCTTCATGAGAGGAATCCATCCCCCTCTTCATGGAACTAAAACTATCTCCATTTCCCTATAAATTGAGCTCATGTTTCAGTCTCAAGGGTAGACACACATGTGGTAATTGCTGAAGAAATTCTCAAGAGAGCATCCTCTCTATACTAGTCATTTTTGGTATGAGAATGATCACACACTAATGTCCATAAATTCATGCTAGTTCAGAGAGAAGAAGGCTTGTCAATCTGAAGGAGGAATGATTGTTTAGGACCCTGGGAGGAACTTGTGCAACATCAAGGCAACAAGTTGTAAAGTTACTCTTTTCATACAAGATAATACACATGGATTTCCTTTTCTCATTGAGTTGTTCTTGTGTCTATTTGAATAATTAAATTCTTGGATTCCTTGAACACTGAGTTAGATTAGCTGTTCTCAATTATTATACATTGCAGGTGCTTTTAAAAACTTTTGTCTGTCTTTAATTGTAGGTTCTCATTATTGAAGAAGCCTATTTGGAGCGAATAGATAAAAGGCTTCACCGAACGTCGAATTACAAGGTAGGAGCATGTCCTCTTTCTTTGTCTATAATAATTCTGAATTACATATAATCTAGAGAAAACGATTTACAAATGGATGTTTGTTTCTAGCTATCTGTAAGATACTGGGGAGATGGCTCTTGTCCACAAGAGGGATTTATTCGCATAACAATTATTCCTTGGTCTTGTATCATCTCTATGGCAGCCTATGAGAACCCTGGCGTAGCTAGCTCACCTCCTGATGATGATAGTGGGCCTCCTTACCATTTTTGGAATGAAAATTTGGTTCAAATGAGGCTCATTCCCACTTTTTATTTCCTTTGTGGTTTGTTGTTGGGCTCAACACATTGTATTAGTTGGCCCCCACCTACCACCTTCGCAACTCCTCTGTAGACCTGTTGGACCACTCCTTGAAATCATCACATTTTTGCTTTTGTCATTTTCTCGATGTGTGATGAGAGATAAAGATAACACCAACTTAACTCTTTGAGGGTGGCTGTGACTATTTATCCATCTATAGCCTAAAAAACCTCATGCCTCATTCATTCAAAACATTTTGAAAATATTAGGCACTTAAAGTAAGAAGTTAGGAGTATTTCATACCTGTACCTACTCGGTAGTCCTTGTTGGTGTGCTAATAACTGGATGTTTGTATGTTATTTTTGAACAAAGGTAAGGCTGCTTTGCTTATCTTTTGAGGTGTTATCCTCTCATTTTAGTTGCTCCATGCATTTTCTTGCTTTGAAGTTTTTTGTTTTTTTTTGAAATATCCTTGATTGATTGAAGCTTGGCAATATAGGATTTTTAGGATGTGTATCAAAGGTTGTTGCTTGTAGGTGAACAATGATCCTATAACAACTTGTAGAGGGAGATGTAGCTGCTCAAGGTCAAAGTAATGACCCTCCAATGCCTTCATGCTGGTTTTATTTTCAATATGGTGCTCTAACCATGGTCCTATAGGGTTTGTGCAGACTTCTAAAAACTATATGTATTCTTGCAGCAATCACACAAACTCTCCTAGGATCATAACTTCCTTCACATGATGCCTCAAAAAATATTGATAATTCAAGAGATCCTATGGACAAGGGTCCAAGGCATTTTTTTGTGGGTGAAGGGATGGAAAAAGGGGGTGAAAAAGAGTGTTTGTAATGGATACAAGTAGAAATTTGGGTGGAGGAGAGGAAAACTGGTGTAGAAAATGTATGGTGAGGTTATGGTGGACCCCTACCCTTGTTCGTAGGTAAAAACCACAAGATCTGTACCCTCTTTTTGTACCGATCACAATCCTTTAGCACATATGGATGGATCTTGTAGCACTTCAGGATTGAAGCATAATTGAGTGAGGAAGGTCTCCTCGTGATGGAGAAACTTGGGGAAATCAATGAAGTGATGGTGGACATGCAAAGATTTAGCTTGGAGAATGTGAAGATGGGGGTTTGAAGTTGTATCCTTGTCTTTTTTCCTCCTTTGACTGTGACTGGAACCCTGCAACAAAAAACATGTTAGCAAAATGATGTAAGTTCTCCCTTGCTTTTCTTTTCTCTCTCTCATTTTGTTTTCTTTCTCCTTTTTTATGTTTTTATGTTTTTTGTTTGTTTTTGTTTGCCCCACACGCCTCAAAGAAGTTTTTCACCTGGGGATATATTAATTTTCTCTTTCATTTTTTTAAAATCTTGGATTGCGTCATAGAGGATTTCAGTCCTAGAGATCACCTTAAGTGCCTCATGGAGGTTTTCACCCAAGTTTTTTTATTTTATTTTTATTTTTATTATTTATTTATCTATATTTATATCTTATTTATTTATTTATTATTATTTTTTTTTTATTTTTTTTTGCTGGTCAGAGGTTGGATGGACTGAGAGCTTTGAGACCCTCAATCACATTCAACTCCTTACTTATTGAACTAGTAAACTTCTCCTTTGTCAACGGTTTCTTAAAAAGCTTCAATCTGTAGCCATTGACTAAAAGTGGAATTATTCCTTCATCGGTTGTTTTGATTTGGAATCATCCATTCTCATGACACTTTTCTTCCAGATAAGGACCTAACCATCTTTTCATCAACTTCCCTTTGAAATCCTTGAATATGGAGTCATACAACGGGGCCCAATCACCCTCCTAAAAGGTCCTTTCTCTGATGTTTTTTTCCCGCCAAATATTCCTCTGCAATTGAACCACCTTAGTGTGTATGAGAGCCTAGAATCTGAATTCATCAAGATAATTGAGTTGTTGCAGCCTCTCCTGATGAGCTTTTGTGATGTTTAGGTCCAATTGTGCTGCCATTCTTAGGGTGTTGTACTAAAATTCAATGGACAATACTATTTTTTTTTCCATAAACCAACTCAAAGGGAGTGAACTCAGTGGTGGTTTTCCATGTGGTGTTATAGGCCCAAGTGGCCTCCACAAGTCTGCCTACCCAATCCTTTTTACTATTGTTGACAACTTTAGTTAAGATGTTTTCTAAAGCTCTATTTTCACTTCTACTTGCACATTTTCTTGAGGATGATAAGGGTTGGATTTTATGTACTTTATGTGATGATGCTCCATGATTTCCTCAATCATATTTGAAGTGAATCGAGCCCCTTGATCAGTGAAAAAATCCCTTGGAAATCCAAACTTATAAAATATGTTTTCTCTTAGAAACTCTCCTAACTTATGCTTCATTGCTACTTTTACTGCCCTTAATTCAACCCACTTTATCAAATAATTAGAACATACAATGATGTATCTCTTTTGTCTGGATGAGGGATCAATTGGTCCAATGAAATCCATGTCCACTTCTAAAATGGATCAAGAGTCAGTTGATTTTGTAGGGGAATTTCATCCTTTGGTGTAGGTTTTCCCATACTTTGGAATTCATCACATCTAGTAGTGTATCTTCTATCATCTTGGTGTAGAGTAGGTCAATAGTAGCTGGTTGGAGGATTTTGAAGGATGTCCTCTTGGAAACAAAATTCCCCCCCATAGGATCCATCATAGTAAGTTGAGATGATGTAAAAGACCTCATATTCCCTTATACACCTCCTCAAAATATAATACGGTCCTAATATGAAAATATTCCCCCCAATCTAAGTGAAAGGGGCACTTTTTTCTAACAATTCTGCTCTTCTCCTTGAAGGAGAGATTAGGAAGGAATCTCCTAGTAACCAAGTAATTTTCTATATCAGCAAAACAAGGATACAATAGTGAAATAGAAAAGAGGTGCTCATTCAAAAGTTGATCATCTATCATTTCCTCATTTTATGCGGGCAATGTTAGCCTAGATAAAAGATCCGCAACCACATTTTTCTTTCTTGGCTTGTCAATAATTTTCAAATCAAATTGTTGCAACTATAATAGCCATCTAATGATTCTAGCACTGACATTAGGTTTTTTCATTAAATACTTAATGGATGCATGATCAATATGTATAAAAACTTGGTATCCTGTGATATAATTCCTAAACGTTTTCAAGGAGTGCACAACAACTAGGAGCTCTTTTTCAGTAACAACGTAGTTGAGTTCAAATTTGGATATATTTTTACTAATTAATTATATAGGATAGGGAAAATTACCTTCCAATTGTCCCATTACTGCTCCTTTAGGCTTGTCAGATGCATCTATGTGAATGTGGAAGGGAAAGGTCCAATTGGGACTCCTAAGAATTGGTGCAATGGTAAATTTCTCCTTCAGATCTTTGAATGCCTCTTGACATTTATCTATCCAACAAAAATCTAAAACTTTAGTTAAAAATCCAGCAAAGGTGAAGCCAACTTACTAAAATCCTTAATAAATCTCCTATAATATCTAGAAATTCCAAGGAAACTCCTAAAATCCATTTTTTTTTTAGGGACAGGGACCCTTTTTGGTAATTGAAATCTTGTTAGGGTCAACTTAGATCCCTTCCTTGGAGACGTAGTCACCTAAGAAAATCCCTGCATTCATAAAAAAATCACACTTTTTTGGACTTACTAAGAGATTCATTTCGATACATTTTCATTATAACTTTACACAAGTTGGAGAGAGATTCATGGAAATGATTCGCATAGGGAGTCAAGTCATCCATATAAATTTCAATTGTTTCATGAACAAGATTAGCAAAAATACTCAAAAATTTCCTTTGAAAGGTATTAGGGGCATTGCACAAAGCAAATGGAAGGACTCGATAGGAAAAGGTCCCCCATGGACATATAAAGGTGGTCTTATCCTAATCCTCGGGGCTGATATGGATTTGATTATACCCATTAAAACCATCCAAGAAGGAAAATAACTTCTTCCCTGCAAGACCATCCAAAACCTAATCAATGAAAGGCAAGGGAAAATGACCTTTCTTTGTAGCCTTGTTGATTTCCCTATAGTAAATGCAAATTCTACACTGCCCCTTCTTCTTGGGTACTATAACACAAGGAGACACCCACTCACTATTTGAAATATGATAAATGAATCCTCTGGGGTTGGTGCACAAGTTTTCATCCCTATTTAATTTAGATGTGATGTGTACAAACTAAGGGATGAAACCCTTTCATCTCTTTATAGTCCCAAGCAAAAGCATCCAGATGTTGCCTTATCACAATGATCAATTGCTCTTCTTGCTCTACTGAGAGGGAAGGATTGATTTTCAAGGATTTTGATGGATTGATTTCCATAATCTTAGCATGATCTTGATTAGAACTGGCAGTGAACAGTTCAACCCATAAGTTGATCTTAGTTTTCCATAAGGATTCCTCTACTAGCTTATCAATTGGAATGAAACAAAGGTTGGTTTTGCAAAAGGTTATCACTAAGGTCATCCTCATCTAGCTGCCTACTTCCAACAATGGTGCCTAATGTAAAAATTGGGCAGGGTGATGAATGATACAAGTATTCCTCTTCTTCTTCCTCTACACACATAGGTAAATCATGCTCAACAAGGGGTTGAGCAGGAGGCTATAATACAAGTTTATTTGTAAGGTTCCCATTTTTAATTGTCATATTTCTAGCCTCACAACTAATGTGAGCATCAAAAATAGCTAACTAAGGTCTCCCTAAAATGAGAAGATATCCATTAAACTTGGTTTTGGGTTAGAGTACAATGAAATATGTGGGTGTTGGTGAGTTAAATCCCCTCTGTGGACAGAGGCGATCCCACTAGCCCTAGAGTGGCTCTAGCCACAAATGAGACATGCTATGACATCAATTCCTAGTTAAGAATGGACAAAGACTTGGTAGATCACTTATCGTAGGTCCTACGCTGTTGTGTCATCCGGGAGAATGGCTGCCTCTCGCTCCTGATTCGATAGATCACGATCCGCTCGTTCTCACGCCCATATACCTACACATACACAAGAAACAAAGACGATACACAACATACTATTTTGCATTCCTAACTACCAGTTAGTCAAATAATACTAAATCAAATGCGTCAAATAAACATAACACAGAGATGGAATCAATACCATAATCGAGTATATTAATTTAAAGAAGGAAGAGTACAACCAGGCTTCGATGTTGCGATCTCCTCCATTAGGGTTCCAACGGAGCATGTCTCACAAATCTTGTTGGGAATTCAGACGAGGTTCTCTCTACAGGATCCTCCTTGGTTCGACCTTCTCTATAGCGATTACTCAGCTATAATATCTCTTC
Source organism: Pinus albicaulis (assembly GCA_034641835.2). NCBI lineage: Eukaryota > Viridiplantae > Streptophyta > Pinopsida > Pinales > Pinaceae > Pinus > Pinus albicaulis. The sequence continues at coordinate 1,027,905,296 of CM076578.1, forward strand.
TCCAAGTTCAGCTTCTTGGCTATATGTTCAGCTAGATTTTGTAGAGGGAGAAGGCTTGTTTATATAGAGGGAGAAGAAGAGGTTAGGATCCCTATAGTCATGGGAGGAGTCCTATCTTCAAAAAATTTTCCATCAACCATTTCCTAAAGGAAGAGATCCGTGGTTTATCGAGTTTAACCACTTGAAATGAGTCATTCCTGAGGCGGTTAAAGGAAAATTCCGCCTCTAATTTGTTAAAAAACATTCCCAAAAAGGCTGGCGTAGGTACAACAAAGAGATAGAGCTCCAGCTGGTGTGGGATCTAGTGCAAATCTTCCCCATTGGCGCGAGGGGTGAACTGGCTACCCGCGCCAATGCCAAAACATAGGTTTTTCAGTGCTTTCTGAGGAAATGTTCAACAGGAGAAATAATGTCCTCATGCAGAAGGATGCAAAGAAGGTATTTGCAGAGTATGACACTGCTCACAGGTCATGGGAAAGACCCTCCAATGTGCGGGGCGAGGGATTGCAGGGACGGTGACAAAATGTTGTGTAACATCGGGGTACTCCTAAGAATCAATGGAGACTATCACGTCCTCAATAACACCCTTAGGGGCTATTGCAGATCTATTTGCCAACTACAACATTGTGATGGTTATTCTCAAATCTCCTTGGAGGTTGAGCTTCAACATAGTTTCCATAGTCATGACATTGATTGTAGCCCCAAGGTTAATCAATGTGTTGGGGACTATAATACTGTTAATGTGTACATCGACTATTGGGCTACCAGGATCCATATACTTTGGGGAGATGACCTTCCCAAGCATTAGATCAGACAACTTCCCAACAATATTGATAGCAGGGGAGTCTCTTTTTCTTCTTCCAGGCCTCTTGAAAAACTATCCCCTGATAAAATTGTTATAAATGGGGACATATTTGATGGCTTGAAGAAGGGGTATTCTAACAAACATATTCTTAAATTATCCCAGAAGTTCAGCCTCTTATGCGGGGTGCTATTTAGGTTGGACCAAAATTTCAGGATAGTGTGTATATTGGCTTGAGGGGCACTATATTCCTTCTCTTCTTCAAGATATTCAGTTGGAGAAGGTGGGTGAGAATATGGAAGTACCTTCATATTCCTAAGGTTGAATTCTTGGATCTCCACAACATAGGGAGGACATTATGTTTCCCCACTATAGAAATTTTGGGATTGTTTGTTGTTCGGGTTAAGATTGGATTAGGCAGGCATATGAGCAACATCGATCCATGGACCCATGTTTCTCCCGGTTTTCCCAAAAAATATCGTTTAGGGCCTCAAAATGGCTCTGGAAGTTCAGGACCCAAAAAACTAAAGTCATGCCGAAATTGAAAAATTGAAAGAGACAATGGTGGGGCCCCAAGTGGAATAGGCGGGTGGCCACCGATATCCGCCTAGATCATTCCTCCCCCCTTAGGAAGCAATGGTCCCCATTGCGTTGAGTTGCTCCATGAGATGAGGAAACTTCTGTTGAACTTGGTTCTTGGTGAACCACTTGCCTTGGTGCAGGAGTTGGCCAAATTTGACAACCCGATACAGTTGGATCTTCTGTTGGTGAGTGTTCTTGATTTTCATGTCCATGATACAATATGTGGTGGCTTGTTCCATGCAGTCTGGGTTTAACTCTATTGGTGTGAGTTGTTCTGCAATTTCAAAGGTGTCCAGTAGAGGTGAGAAGTAGGGACGAAGGCAGTCCACACTGAATACTGGGTGTAGACCAAGGAATGGTGGAATACCTAGCTCAAAGGCATTGTTCCCTACAGCCTTGGTGATGGTGTAAGGCCCATATCGGAGCAGGTGAAGCATGCGGTGGAGTCCAGTGAGGCGCTCACTCTGCAAGTGTGGCACTCGATGTTGATCATGTCATTGCTTGTACTTAGCATTGGCTCTATCCAATATGTCATGAACCTATTGGCAGATGTGTTGAATGTGCTTGATGAAGCTGTTTTCTTTATCAGCTTCAGATTGGACATGAGTCGAATCGACATGAGTAGCTGCAAATGGCATGGCTACGTCAATGGGACATAGTGGTTGGAATCCCAAGCCCACCTGAAAGGGGTTGTGGTCAGTTGAGATGTGGAGAGCTCGATTATAACTGTGTTATACATAGGTGAGGCTCTCATCCCATGTGCGTGGATGCTTTGAATTGTACATGCACAGAATGTGTACAATCATCCTGTTGACGACCTCTGTCTGGCCATCAGTTTGGGGATGGAAAGCTGTGGACTTGGTGAACTTGTTGTCCAGCATTGAATAGAGGCTAGACCAAAATGTGCTAAGGAACTTGCTATCCCGATCTGATGTGATAGACTGTGGGATCCCAAAGTGCACCCAAACTTGTTCAAATAAGAGTTTAGCAGTGGCTTCTGCTGTGATATTCTTCTTGCAGGTTGCCATAATTGCCATCTTCAAGAATCTATCGACGACCATGAAAACATAGTCGTTTCCATGCTTAGTAGAAGGAAGGCCTCACATGTAATCCATGGAGATGGACTCCCAAGTTCGACTAGGGGTAGGTAGCGGAGTATAGAGGCCTTGCTTCTTGATGGTCGGTTTGGAAATGGCACAAGCAGTTCAGGATCTGATGTACTTCCCGAAATCCTATCGAAGGTTCGGCCAATAGAAATACTTCTGCAGTACTGCCACTGTTTTCTCGACCCCAAAATGCCCAGCGACTCAACTGTAATGTGCTTCCCATATCATCTTGGCATGCTCGCTTGAAGGAACACAAAGGTGTCCCAGGTGACATAAAAGTGCATCTTGGAGAATTTTTTTTGGAACTTGCGTATCCCCCAAGAGTGCCTTGTATGTGTGGCTGAATTCTAAATCTCTCTCGTAGAGAAGTGGCTAATTAGAAGTCTCATGCCCACAAGAGTTGAGAACAATGGCGAGTGCCACGATCGGTGGTCGGCTGAGGCAGTCTGCAACAATATTGGTGCTACCCTTCTTGTACTTGATGTTCAAATGAAACTGTTGCAAATATGTGGATCACTTCTGATGGAAAATGTTCTGCAACTTCCCTTGTGTCTGTATGAATTACAGGGGTTGGTGGTCTATGTGGATGATTGTTTCCTTCTCCAAAATGTAATTCTTCCATTGTCAACAAGCTTGCATAATGGAATACATTTCTTTGTCATAAGTGGGATACTTGCGAACTGTGTCGGATAATGTCTCACTGTGATATGCCACTGGATGTTCCTATTGAGTAAGAACTACCACAATAACATAGTGAGAGGCATCTGTCTCGATCTCAAATGATTGTTGTAAGTTTGGTAATGTGAGCACTAAGGCAAAACAGAGGCGATTTTTCAATTCTATGAACACCTTCAATTGAGATTCTGACCAAAAGAATTTTTCTTTCACTTCTCTCTTGGTGACTTAACTCAAGGGCCAAGTGATATGAGAGAATCCCAACACGAACCTGCGGTAGAAATTAGCAAGACCCAGAAAGCTGTGAAGCTCTGTTATAGTGGTTGGGGCTGGCCAATCCCGAATGAATTGGATCTTGGTTGGATCCACAACTACAAATGAGTTGGTGAATGGCCACCAGATGTCATCCATCAATCTCATGAAGGTTGTGGGAGCATTCGTCAACTCGAAAGGCATGAATAGCCATTCGAAAAGGCCCTCCTTGGCTTTGAAGGTAGTCTTCCACACATCGAAGGGTTTGATTGGTACCTGGTGATACACAGGCTTCAAGTCGATCTTGCTGAAATATTTTTCCCCTTTTAGTTGGTCCAGAAGGTCATCAATCCATGGGATTGGGTACCTATTTGGGACAGTGATCTTGTTCAGTGCCCGGTAGTCAATACAAAGTCTCCATGTCCCATCCTTCTTCTTTACCAACATGATCAGGCTCCCACATGGCGATGAACTTGGCCAGATGTGACCTTTCTACAATAGTTTTTGAATCTACCTCTTGATTTCATCATTCTACAAAATAGAGAACCGATAGATCGGTCTATTGGGTAGCGACGCACTTGGGGTCAGATCAATGGGGTGCTTGACCTGACAGTGAAGAGGAACCCCTGTGGGTGAGGTGAAGTTGTCCCCGTACTCCTCCACAACCTTTTCCATTTGTTGTTGTCGTGCAGAGGAGCACTGTCTAGAGGTCGTGGCCACAATATTCTTCTCTCCCTGGGGGCGAATAATCAGGAAAATGAATTTCCTGGTTTGGGAAATGAGCTTACTGCATTTTTTTGCAGTAACCAAAGAGATAGCGGCAGGCGGTACCTTTGGTATCCTATACAACTTATTTCCCAAAGTAACAATAACAGTGCGAGGCTGAGACTCATGCACAACATGTCGCTTCCACAAGTATGGTTGGCCTAATAATACATTAGAAACATCAAGAGGAGCAATGTCCCATAATACCTCATCTGTGAAGGGCTTGATGCTATAGGAGAGGCGACACAACTAGCTGTTGCAGAGATCTCATCCTTGGTGAAGCCACCTGATGGTGTATGGCTGTGGGTGGGCTGTGGTCGATAAGCCAAACTGCTTCATGGTGTCTGCTGAAATGAGGTTCTTTTGGCTCCCATTGTGGACAATGAGCTGTAGCAGGGAGCCCTTTACCCACATCTGGGAGTGGAAGAGACGTTCCTCCTCCTCTGGATGTTCCGGTTCCTCCTTCTAGATCTTTGTAGTGGAAACAATGGCGTTGGGATCCACATCAATAATATATTTCCCTTTGTCAGGTTCTTATTTAGAGTCAGAGCATGCATCTGACTCAAAATCCCTCATCTCAGCCATCAGCGACTGATTGGCCCGACACTCACTTGTGTTGTGAGTGGAGCTCTTATGGAACTCACACCACATTCTCGTGTCCTTCTTTGGCTTCACGGTGTTGTTCTTTGCTTATGACTTTGATAGGTTGTATTGGGCCGCCATGCCTTGGCTATGTCCTTTGTTCTACAGTTTGGGACCACCTTTCCCTTGCTTTTGATTCACAGATCCAAAGTATCACTTCTTCTGTTTGAATTTCTGCTCAATCTTGGTAGCATACCAGTATGCCGTACCAAGCGAGGAGATGTCGAGGAACTCCATTTCCTCTTGAATGTATTTGTGCAGAAAAATGCGATACTTTAGCACTAGATGTTTCTTTGAATCTTTGATACCCAACTTTGTGTGTAGGGTATGGAACATATTCGTCAGCTCATGCACATCTTGATCCCTTTGTTGCCGCAACATGGTCCATTGTATGTACTTGTCCTCATATCTCCCCACGAAATAGTATTTTTCCTTGATGGCATCTCGAAAAGAACTCCAAGTGGGTACGACTAAGAATAGAGAGGGTTCTGTCACGTCCTTTTTCTCACAGTAGGTTTCCCACTAGTCCTTAACATGGGGGTAGCTTTGAGGAGTGAAAAAATAATCTTCTCCCGGTCGGAAAATTCATGAACCGAGAAATATCCTTCAAATAGATTCAACCATCTATCTACAACATTTGCATCTATTTGACCCTCAAATATGGGAATGTCAAAATTTACTTGTACATTAAAGTGAGTCGCGACTCCAGAGTGGCTAGTGGATGCAGATGTGCCGCCGGTGGGTAGTCGTTGAAGGATCTGGGAAAAGTTATCCATCATCACGTTCCATTGTTTTTCGAGGGCCTCCTCGAGCAATATTTTGATAGGATCTCCTGCTCCCTCATATTTATTTTTGTCCCCCATGGGCGGTCTTCAGGGTTTTCAAGGCTGATCTTGCAAGGGTTCCACTAGATTGAGCCCTAACTCCTTATACCTCAACCTCTTTGGGGACATGCAAAGAAGGATCGAGAAAAAGAAGATTGCTCTGAAACCACTGATCCAGATTTATGGAGGAACACAATAGAATACACATATAACCATAAATACAAATATGCAGCGGAAATAACACTTCATTTCATTAATATCAAAGAACTGAAATTTGCTTACAGACATAATGGAAATAAACTAGCTAGGGCACTGGTAGCTTATCTCTGAGAAGAGATGTGGCAACTACAAGCCTCTGAAATGTGTTACAATGAGGCTCGAGTGCCTATTTATTATTTAGAAACAATTTAAAACCCTAAACATCCAAAACCCTAACCCTAGGAGATGAAGAGCCAAAACTATGGGCCCCGTTTGTATAAATTGGTGTTTCAACTTCCTGGGGATGTAACTTTGGCATACGATCTCCGTTTGATGCGCTCAATACCTCTTTAGAAAGATATATCTAAGGAATACAAATTTTGATGTGAGAAACATTGATCTAGGGACCCATGTTGCTCCTGATTTTCCCAAAAGACGTCATTTAGGGCCTTAAAACGGCTCCGAAAGTTCAGGACTCGAAAAACTACTAAAAATAGTAAGTCGTATCGAAACTGAAAAATTGAAAGAGACAATGGTGGGGCCCCAAGTGGAATAGGCGGGTGGCCACCAATATCCACCTGGATCAACTTTTCTTGGGTAAGTAAACAACGCATGCACTTGATATGATGACCTAATGATTGACCTCGCTGCACCTCTATTTCTCCCAATGTCCAAGAAAAATCCATTCAGCCCATACTTATACCCACATACCTAACTAATCACCCAATATTTGGATCTATATTTCACATACATACATTTTTCCCCTAGAAACCTATCTCCCCACACACCCAAACCTAACTCTAGTGAACTCACATATGCCCCACGTGTCACTAAGAATAATTGCACACTCATAGGTAGGTCCAAACCCCACCCAAATAGTGGTTTATCGTTCGTCTAAGGGCAGTAGACTGATGAAATATTTTTGAGAAAATGAAAAAACATAGTAGACAACTCAGGGTCCAATGACGAATCCTACCGATCCAGCTGAAGATTCTGAGGCTAAGCCAACTTGAACAAAAGGTAGAATGAGACGAATGAAAAATGCCTTGTGGAGGCAAGCTAAAAGAGATTGAGGCTAAATATAAGGAGGCATTAGGCGGGTAAGTGTTGTTGGGAGACAAGGTGAGCGAGTGGTGCAACGTAAGTGCAAGCGAGAGCGATAGACTAAGTGAAGGTAGGATTCAATACAAAATCCCTATGTAAGTAAGAGCGAAGGAGCAAGCTTATGTGAGGTGAAGGGCTAGATTGAATGTGATGGCTAATGTAAGTGAATGTGCTTCTAGAATACCCCTTATTTCATGTTTGATAGTTGAGGTATAGGGAGAAGAGTTGACCAGGCCTTGAATAGACCTACCTCTCTTCCTTGCACCCAGATAATGATTCTTAAATATTGTCTTGATGTCTTCATAAGTCAACTAGTAAATGTCTCCACCAGAAAACATATTAAGGGTCTCCGTCAAATCCTCCCTAATCCCTTAGAGAAGTACAAGCTTAAGGGATTATGGGTTAAGGGTATTGTTAGCCCTTCTATTATTGATTTGAATTATTTCTTCATAATCCTCTAAGGATTCATTAGGCCCTAGGGTCATTTTGAAGATCTTCTCTTTTGTTTCTCTTGATCTACATTAGTCCCTGTATTTATGATCAAAATATTGTTGTGTTTGAGCTTGAGTGGTGATGTTGTCTCCTTATAAGCTCATGAACCGATGCAAGGTTTCATCCTTGAGTGTAGAAGGGAGCGAATTTAGCTTCTCCTCATAAGAAGTTTAATCATAGGTTATACAAACCACAACAAAGTCAAACATGAATGTATCAAGGTCCTCAAAAGGTAGGCCATGGAAGTGTGGGAGAGAAATGGGGCTCGTATTATTCATTATGGCTTCCCCATTGGTTTCTATGATAGGAAAGATCTTAGTTTACCTATTTTCAACCATCTTTTGGGTAGGTGATGTAGGTTTTTCCTCCCTTATGGGTTCTTCAAAGATATATGGTTGCTCACCTAAAGGATTTTCCGACTCCTTTATGGTTAGAGTAGGAGGTCCACAGTCACCAAAGAAGAGTGATGGTTGACTGCTTTAAGGAGTGGGCATTTTTCGTAGAAATTTACCCAGGTTATATCTAACACTATGAGGCATGAAATAAATGTGTGCGCTTTTCTGTTTTCCTCTTTTTTTTTTTGAATTTTGTTGGATAGAAAAAAATGATGCAAAGTGAAATTAAAATGGGAAAAGAAAGAAACTATAAGCAAAAAAACACACACTTGGAAATCTCTCTGAAAATGATGCCAAAAAGTGATGAGCTCTAGTATTGCAACAATAATGTTGCAACTCCCAGGGCCACCAACTTTAATTTATAAACCAGGAGTTCTTACAAACTTAAGAGGTGACAATGTTGTATGCACAGTAAGATAAGCTATAATCAAGTTTCTTTGAGGCATTGAACCAAATCAAGGTGTACAAATACTATTCTACAGACTAAATTTAAACTTTGCAAGAATGAACTACAAAAAATGAAGTTCTATTCTACTTGCAGAAATGGAAATGTTGCATAAATGTAAATACTAATATACTTGCAAGAATGTAAATGCTATTCTACTTGCATAAATGGAAATGTTTCACAAAAGTAATTGTTAATATACTTGAAGGAATGCAAATTCTAATCTACTTGTAGGAATGTAAATGTTGCACCAAAGGAAATTCTAGTCAATTTGCAAGAAAATGACAATTCTTAGAATGGAAATCCTAGCTCAAGGAACATAAAATAGAGAAGGAAAATCTAATCTAGCTCGCATAAAGTAAAAAGCATGAAATTAAATATCAATCACTACATTCAAAATATATCATATCCTAGTAACAAATTTCATCAAATCCTTCAAAAAATAATCATGTAAACCATTATTGTACGATTCAATTCATGAACTTGTTTACTAAACCTAATTGCAAAAATGAAGTATAATGGTGAAGAGACAAGCCTAATAGGTCTCTAGTCTTCCTAAAACCTAGTTTCAAGGCCTAGGGGGAATCATAAAGGTATATGAGGCAAAAATCAAGCTTTAAGGACAATTTTGGTCAAGTTTGGAGAGCTTTGACATGGTGCTACAGGATGGTAAATGATTGCTACAAGATGTTACAAGATTGCCTTGTTTTGCTACAAGATCAAATCTAAGAGAATTTTGAGGGATGAAAAGGTGAATTGAAGGTGAGTAAGGGTATTTATGATGGAAGAAGGTTTTATGAGGTCATTTCCAAGCTTAGTACCCCTTAGGGGCCCATCTTGCACAAGGAGAATTGCACACGGTGGCCTTGAGCAACATTGAAATGAACTCTCGGTGAATAGTGATTTTGAAGAAGTTAAGGGAGGAAGGAGGGTGTTTATAGTAGGATAAAAAGTGGTATTGATAGTTAGATGCCCTCAAATCCAACAATATGACTTGCACACCACAAAAATTATTCAATCTTGCAAAACATCTAAAGCATGCTAATTGTGTCAATTGCAGAAAATTAAACTAGAAAGGAAAGCATGAGTTTAATTTTATTCCAGATATTCCTACTTCATGAAAAATGAAACCTAATTTTTTATGCTTTATAATAAAAGGCTTATAAATAAACTTTCCAAGAGAGTTGATTGATAAATTTCAAAGGCAAATTTTTATATTAACAAAACTTGCAAGAAAGGAAATATTGCTAACCTAAGTACATAAAAGAAAGATGCATAATAAAATGTACAAATGAGAGAGACTAGAGCCTTTTGGTTGGGACCTAACATTAGGGGACCCAACCCTCTAAAATAAAATTAGATTTGAGATGAAATGATTCTTTTCATTGATATAAAACAATGTTCAAGTACATGATATGAAAACTGAAAATGACAAGTGAAAACTCCTAGACCTAGTAGGCACTATTCTTCTATAAAAGTTTGAATCATTCCTAGCCCTTGGGGTTCCTTATTTGTAAAAAAGTCTCTTAGGTGTAAGCCTCCTTGGAAGGAGGGTTTCTTCCCTCCAAAATCCCTAGAAAGGTGGATATATAATCTCCTTGTGATCCTCACAACCCTTGAGTGCATTAGTTTTTCAAGAGATCCTTAAACTGTAGGTGAGTAAATACAAGGATAAAGTCAGGTTGTAGGTGAGTAAATGTAGGGGAAAATCCTCCTACATATCCTCCATCTTCCTCCAATTTTTCTCTTCATAATAAATGCACCTTTTTCTTGCGAATTAATCATGTTAGGCCACAAGATATGATAAACATCCTTTAATCTTCCTAATTAAACACATTATAGTCAAAGAGGTGTCATCAAATGAAAGGAGAGAGGTAAATATATGTTAAAGGATGTCCAAATGGTCCTTATTATATAACTATTAGTGAGGCCCATCAGAATTCTTTGAATAACTACTTGAGGAATTCATACAAAGGTGTCTCCTCAGCTATACAGTCATACAACACTACTTTTCCTTACATTTAAAGAATTGACAATTTTCGACGCATGATCGACCAAAGATACCGATCAACAAAGTTTTGACTAAGTCGTTTGTCAATTGTGTTTTGATTGTTCCCCCAATGTCAAGAGTGTTATTTAAGTTATTGATTTGATTGAGCTAGTGATATATTGGTTAATGGATTTTCTAGATTTGTTAGACCGTATACCTTATGTTGTTGGCAGATGTATTTGTATGATTGATAGATGATGTTAGCATAACAAAGATGATTTGACTAACAGATACTAATGCAATATTATCTAATTGAATGATAAAAAAAGGTTCTTCCTTGGATAGTAATATGGATTACATGGTTGCATTTGATTGTTCATGCTTTTAGAATTATTTAGAAATTTCAGTATACCATATTATCTATTGAATAGCTAGAGACATTTAAATACCTTAGATAGCAATCAGGAGAATCCATCTCATCACTAAGTGTAAATTTTTGTAGATGTTCTATGCTTGAAGCAACTTTACTTTTCTTACAGCAATCACACAAAAGGTTAAGTAAAATGTTGATAGAACATATAAGTGGATCTTATAGAAGACAAACCAGAAACAGAAAAAATGTGATGGTGCGTTACGGCAGTCAACAGGATGCTTCAACCAGCAAAGTCTCCTTGATCAGCCAACCCAGAATGTGTCACAACAATCCTCAAATCAGCTACCGAGTCAACCCAAGTCAACTCCAGAAAAGTCAATGCTGTCCAGAAAAGTCAACGCAGGGCAGCAAGCTAAAAGTCAACGCAGCAACAGTTTGGTCAACCCTTTGACCTCGATTTCTGTGCCAAAGTGTACAGCCTCTCAAAATTGAACTCTCCAACAAGTTTCAGCCCTTTCGGACCATGCGTTGACCAAAGTCAACACTGGTCAAAATTCCAGCAAAACCCTAGCTGCAGAAATTCGTCCTTCCCTTCAGCCGTACAGATTTCGTCCTTCTTCTCCACACGTGTGGGCTGAACTTGTCCTCCAATGAGCTCGTACTAAATCAGAAGAAGATGTGTGTTGAGTTGTTGTGAAATGCTCTCCAACTTTGCCTGTATTTATATCCATCATTGGGGTGTGTGACACATCTGCTGGGGGTGTGAAACCTTAAGGCCGACCTGCACATATAATTTATTATGAATAATAAATTCAAAATAAATGTTATGCTCATCGGATTAAGACATATTATATATGGATTTTACACCTCTCTGAAAGAGGAATCCAACAAAAATATTAGCCTCTTAATCTGAGCATCATAACATGGAGTTTGGACCTAGTTGTCCAAATTTAACACTCCCTCTCAACTAGGGAGAACTCCATCCATTAGTGCAATCAAACATCGTGCGTCATCCCGCCGTAACTTGCTTTGCTAGCCTCTTTATTTCAGAACAGAAGTGGGTCAGTCACAAAGACATCATCCCCCGACTGACATAATCAGTCCAGAGGTTCCAAACCTCTATCAAACTCATGAAGAGTATCCAACCAACCCAAAGTTGGTTCATCTGACCCGAAGTCAGGCAGAGGTCCCAGACCTCACTAAACTTGATCCCAGATCAAGTGGTTGGGCCGTGCCATCCTAGATAGAGAGTACGGCAATCTCTGATGCGTCCATCAGTCTTTGCTAATAGTCTTTAGCTTTTCCCACCTCATTGGCCAAATGAGAGGTACTTCCCATGAGCCCTGAACTCAATGGGTAGGATGCATACGGGGCACAGATAAATGAGAGGCGAACCAGCTCAATAATCACAAGGGTGGGGCGGAAGCATTATGAGTGCTTATAGCTCCGAGAAGCTATCCCCAAAGCCCCCCAGAGCTCCCAGAGCTCATCGTCCAACAGGACCCACATCATAGGGTCTTTCCACGACACCAAGAATCTCACGGAAGGTTAGGAACTTGACCTTCCCCAGGGGCTTAGTGAGAATATCCGCGACCTGCTCATCAGTTCCTATATGATCGAGCCTTACGGCGCCTCGCTGTACCATATCCCGAATAAAGTGGTACCTGATATCAATATGCTTGGATCGGTCGTGGAACACAGGATTCTCAGTCATACGAATCCCACTCTGATTATCACAGAGTATCACAGTGGTATCTAACACATGTCCAAACAGCTCACTAAAGAGCTTCCGCAACCAAACTGCTTCACAACAGGCCATACTAGCAGCAATGTATTCGGCCTCCGCGGTGCTCAAAGCCACCGACTTCTGCTTCCTGCTCATCCATGAGATCGAAACAGAACCAAGATTGAAGCAGCATCCCGATGTGCTCTTACGATCCACCACACTGCCAGCCCAATCGGCATCAGTATATCCACGGAGTGTCACACTCCCGGCAGTGTATCTCAACCCATGGTTTATCGTGCCCCGAAGATATCTCAGAAGATTCTTAGCACCAACCCAGTGAAAATGATGAGGCTCAACCATCTGTTGACTCAAAGTGTTCACTGCAAAACATATATCTGGTCGGGTGTTCACTAAGAACATCAAAGCTCCTATGAGTTGACGATACTCAGTAGGATTGGCCAAGATAAGCCCAGCAGCGCTGCCACTCAACTTTTTGAAGTTGAGTTCCATCGGTGTTGACACGGACTTGGAGTCCACCATACCAAATCTCTCTAGAAGTTTCACAATGTATTTTCCTTGAGAAAGGAAAATCTCTCCAGGTCTCTGCCAGACCTCCAGGCCTAGGAAGTAGTGCATCAGTCCTAGGTCCTTCATCTCGAAATCAACAGCGAGCTCCCTCTTACATTGATGAATGAGAGGGTCAGCACCTGTCAGGAAGAGGTCATCCACATACAGCACTAGAATGAGAGGCTTCTCTTGTACAACCTTGAAGTAAAGGTTCGGGTCAGCATTACTTCGAGTGAAGCCCAGCTTCATCAAGTAACTATTCATCCTCTCGTACCAAGCTCTGGGTGCTTGCTTTAACCCATAGAGGGTTTTCTTCAACCTGCAGACATGAGTGTCTCGATCTTGAACTTCAAATCCCAGAGGTTGTTCTACATACACCTCTTCTTTTATTGCACCATGCAGAAAAGCGGTCTTGACATCCATCTGATGAAGACTCCATCCTTGCGTAGCAGCAAGGGCTATGATTGATCGAATGGTGGCATATCGTTCCACAGGTGCAAATATGTCATCATAGTCTATTCCTTCCTTTTGAGAGAAGCCACGGGCAACAAATCTTGCCTTGAACTTTTCAGCACTCCCATCAGATCCATGTTTGATCTTGTAGAGCCATTTCGCGGTGACAACTGATTTGTCCTTCGGCCTCGGGACCACATCCCAGACATCATTCTTCATTATGGACTCATATTCTTCATGCATAGCATCCTTCCAGATTTGATGCTTTACGGCTTCCTCAAAAGATCCAGGTTCAGATTGTACAATAGTACTCATGGCAGCTAGATACCCTTGGTATCTACACGGCTTCTTGCTTTCTCGGAATGTCCCCCTTGGGGCAGCATGTCCCTCAGCATCTTCGAGTGTATCTATGAGCCATGATGGTCTCTTTCCTAGAGAAGGAGATGGATCAATAGGGTCCATTGGTCCTTCAATATCAGGCATTGTCTCATCCTGCGGTTCTTCTTGATTTCCAGACCTTTCTTCATAATTTTCTCCAGATCTTGGAAGATCTACTACTTTCTACAGGGAAGCATCTTCGTCAAAAGTGACATCATGGCATATCTCTACTTCCCTTTGACCAGGTACATAGACTCTATAGGCCTTAGAAGTCTCTTGTAGCCCTGGCCTCATTCCTTTCTTCCCGAAGCATCCAGTGATCGGTTATGCGGGAGATGAGAATAAACACATAACCATAAATGTCTGAGAGATACGCGAAATACTTACTTCATTTCATTAATATCAAAGAACTGAAATTTGCTTACAGACAGAATGGAAATAAAACTAGCTAGGGCACTGGTAGCTATCTCTGAGAAGAGATGTGGCAGCTACAGGCCTCTGAACTGTGTTACAATGAGGCTCGAGGGCCTATTTATTATTGAGAAACAATGGAGAACCCTCAACATCCCAAAAACCTAACCTAGGAGATGAAGCGCCAAAACTATGGGCCCCGTTTGGGTAAATTGGTGTTTCAACTTCCCAGGGACGTAACTTTGGCATACTATCTCCGTTTGACGCATATGATACATCATTAGAAAGCTCTATCCGAGGACTACAGCTGTCGGGACAAATTTTATCAGAAAATTCGCTGGCGCTTTCGTACCCCAAAAACGTCGTTTAGGGCCTCAAAACGGCTCCGGAAGTTCAGGACCCGAAAAACTGCTAAAAATAGTAAGTTATGCCAAAACGGAAAAATTGAAAGAGACAATGGTGGGGGCCCAAGTGGAATAGGCGGGTGGCCACCAATATCCACCTGGATAATTCCTCCCCCCTTAGGAAGCAATGGTCCCCATTGCGTTAAGTTCCTCCATGAGATGAGGAAATTTCTGCTGAACTTGGTCCCTGGTGAACCACTTTCCTTGGTGCAGGAGTTGGCCAGCTTTGACAACCCGATACGGTTGGATCTGTTGTTGACGAGTGTTCTTGATTTGAATGTCCATGATACAATCTGTGGTGGCCTGTTCCATGCAGTCTGGGTTTAACTCTGTTGGTGTGAGTTGTTCTGCAATGTCTGAGGTGTCCAGTAGAGGTGGAAAGTAAGGACGAAGGCGATCCACATTGAAGACTGGGTGCAGACCAAGGAATGGTGGAATACTAAGCTCGAATGCATTGTTACCCTATAGCCTTGGTGATGGTGTACGGCTCCAGACGGAGGGCGAAGCTTGCGGTGAGGTCCAAAGGGAGGCGCTCCTTCCGCAAATGTAGCCATACTTTGTCGCCCACCCGGGAAGTGGTGTGGCACCATGTCGATCATGGCGTCACAGGTACTCTTCGCATTGGCTCGTCCAACATATCATGAACCTGTTGGCGGATGTGTTGAATGCGCTCGATGAAGTTACTTGCTTTGTCAACTTCAGACCGGGACATGAGCCGAATCGCTCGAGCAACAGAACGCATGGCTATGTCAATGGGACATAGTGGTTGGAATCCTGGCCCACCGAAAGGGCTATGGCCACCGAATCGTGGAGAGCCCTACATAACCGTGTTGTACATAGGGGAGGCTCTCGTCCCATGTGCGTGGATGCTTTGAGTTGTACATGCGCGTAATGTGTACAACGCTCCCGTTGACGACCTCTCGTCCGCTCACATCTCGTTTGGGGATGGAAAGCCGTGGACTTGGTGAGCTTTGTGTCCAACATCGACCGAGGCTCGACCAAAAATGTGCCGAGGAACCTGCTATCTCGATTCGATATGATAGATCGTGGGATCCCAAAGTGCACCCACACTCGTTCAAAGAAGAGTTTAGCGTTGGCTTCGCCGTGATATTCTTTTCATGCCGCCATGATGGCCATCTTCGAGAATCGTCAACGACCACGAAAACACAACATTTCCATTCTTAGTAGAAGGTTGCGGTGCCCGACATGTAATCCACGGAGATGGATTCCTACTTCAGTCGACTAGGGGTAGTGAGCATATAGGCCTTGCTTCTTGATGGCCTGGCTTGGCAATGGCACAAGCAAGGCAGATCCGATGTGCTTCTCGACATCCTTTCGAAGGTTCGGCTAATAGAAATACTTCGTAGTATTGCTACCGTTTTCTCGACCCCGAAATGCCCAACACTGATCAGAGTGTGCTTCCCATATCATCTTGGTACGCTCGCTTGAAGGAACACAAAGGTGTCCTGTGTGACATAAAAGTGCATCTTGGAGGTGAAAATTTGGAACATGCGTGCCCTCTAAGAGTGCCTTGTAAGTGTGGCTTGACTCCTGGGTCACTCATAGAGAAGCGGCCAATCGTAAGTCTCGTGCCCACAAGAGTTGAGCACTTGGCAGAGCGCCACGACGGCGGGTTATCGAGGCAAATTCGCAACATTATTGGTGCTACTCCTTCTTGTACTTGATGTTCAAATGAAATCAAGCAGGCATATGTGGACCACTTCGATGGCGATCATTCTCCGCAACTTCCTTGTGTCCGTATGAACTTGGGGGCCCAAGGGTCCGTGTGGATGATTGTTTCCTTCCCTGGGGTCAATGCTTCCATTGTCGCATGTGCTTGCACAATGGAATACATTTCTTTGTCATAGGTGGGATACTTGTGAATCGTCTCGTACAATGTCTCACCGTGATATTACCGGGATGTCCCCGTTGAGTAAGAACCGCTCTAATAGCATAGTCGAGGCACCGTCTCGATCTCAAATGGTCACGTAAGTCCTGGTAAGGTGAGCATCAAGTGCAATGTGAGGCGACCCTCACCCTTTGAATGCCTTCGTTGAGGTTCCGACCAAAAGAATTTTGCTCTCGCTCTCCTTTGGTGACTTGACTCAAGGGCTAAGATATGAGAGAATCAAAGACGAATCTACGTAGAAATTAGCAAGACCCGTAAAGTCGTCAAGTCATATAGCTACCTACCGGCTAATCCCGAATGACTTTGATCTTGGCCGGATCCACATGCACCCCTTTCATCAATAATGTATCCCAGATATTGAACCCGGGTCATGCCAAACGGCACTTCTCCAAATTGGCACACAACTTGTGTTGCCGTTGTGTTGTTTGGAGGATCTGTTTGATGTGATGAAGGTGCTCTTCCAAAGTCTCGTCGAAGATCGAATGTCATCCAAGTACACCACTACGAATGAGTTGCAGAATGGCCGCAATATGTCGTCCATCATCCTCATGAAGGTTGCGGGAGTATTCGTCAACCCGAAAGGCATGACTAGCCATTCAAAAAGGCCTCCTTAGCTTTGAAGGCGTCTTCCACACATCAAAGGGTTCAATTCGTACCCGGGTGATACCTGCATCTGCAGTCGATCTTATCGAAATATTTTGCACTCGAGTTGGTCCGTAAGGTCATCAATCCGTGGGATTGGGTACCTATTCCGGGATGTGCTGGATCTTGTTTAGCGCCTCCGATAGTCACTGGCGAGTCTCCACTGCCCCATCCTTCTTCTCGTACCAACACGACTCCAAGCCCCACAGGCGATGAACTTGGTCCGGATGTGACCTTCGCAATGCCTCCCGACCGCCTTGATTTCATCATTTTCCGTACGTAGCGTCGATAGATCGATCCATTGGGTAGTGGCGTTGACTCCGGGGGTCGCATCAATCGGGTGCTTGACCCGGGCAAAGGCAGAGGAACCCCCGTGGGTGAGGTGAAGATGTCCCCGTACTCCTCCACGACCTTATCCATTTGTTGTTGTCGGCGTAGGCCCCGGTCAAGTCGTGGCCACAGCTTCTCTTCGTTCGGGGCGCATCATCGAAAACGAATTTCCCTGGTTTGGGAAATGAGCTTACTACATTGTTTTGCAGAACTAAAGAGATAGTCGTAGGAGGTGGTACCTCTGTATCCCGAACAATCCTTATTTCCCAAAGTAATAATAACAAGACGAGGTCGAGACTCATACGCATTTACGCTTTCCACAAGTATGGTTGTCCTAATAATACATCGAAATATCAATAGGAGCAACATCACATAATACCTCATCCGTGAAGGGCTTGATGCTATAGGGAAGGCGACACTGGCTGGCCGACGCGAGATCTCGTCTGTGAAGCACCATGGTGTATGGATGTGGGTGAGCCGTGCCCGCAAGCCCAACCGCTCACTGCCTGGGCCGAAATGAGGCGTCCTTTTGGCTCCATTGTCGACAATGAACCGGTATTAAAAGGGAGCCCTTTACCCACATCCGGGAGTGGAAGAGACGTTCCTCCTCCTTCTGATCTTCCAGTTCCTCCTTCGGACCTTTGTAGTGGCAACCGTGGCGTTGGGCTCCGCATCAATAATCTCGTTTCCCTTTTTCATTCCCCTTTTCAGCCTCGATTCTGGAGTCTGAGCATGCATCCGACTCGTAAGCCCTCATCTCGGCCACTAGCGATCGCTTGGCCCGACACTCACTTGTGTTGTGAGTGGAGCTCTTGCGGAACTCACACCACTTTCCTGTCCTTCTTTGGCTTTACGGTGTTTTTCTTCGTGGCTTCGACGGTTGTCTTTAGCCGCCATGCTCCTCGTCCTTTGTTCTCGCGGTTTGGAAGCAATCTTTTTCCTTGCTTTTTGATTCACAAACATCCAAAGTCTCGCTTCGTTTGAATTTCGTCAATCTTGCGCATAATGCAGATGCTTCGTACCAAGCGAGGAGATGTCGAGGGAACTCCATTCTCCGAATGTATTCAGTGCATACCGCGATACTTCTTAGCACCAAAATGTTTCTCTCAATCTTTGATACCCAACTTCGTTGCATGGAAATGCATTCGTCACTGCACATCTTGATCCCTTGTTGTCGCAGCCGTGGTCCATTGTATGGGCTTGTCTCTCATAGTTTCCTACGGGATAGTATCGTTTCCTTGACGGCGTCTTAGCACTGTTGGTACACGAGAATGTAGAGGGTCTCCGTCTCGTCCGTTCTCTACGTAGGTTTCCCACTGCCCTTAACATGGGGGGTAGCTTTGAGGAGTGCAAAAATAATCTTCTCCCTGGCCTCCGAAAAGTCATGAACAAAGAGAAATATCCTTCACAGATTCAACTATATCTGCCAGACTACAGCTTTATTGACCCTCAAGTGGGAATGTCAAAATCTCATTTGTACCCAAAGGAGTCGCAACTCCGTGAGTGGACAATGATGCAGATGCGCGCTGGCCGAGGCGACTACACGGATCCGAGCAAAGCTATCCATCATCAAGGTTTTGTTTTTCGAGGGCCTCCGAGCAACATTTTGATAGGATCTCCCTACTCCCTCATCTTTCTTTCGTCCCCCTGCTTGGCGTCCGTCGAGGCTCTGCGAGGGCCGCATTCGCAAAGGTTCCACCGCATCAAGCCCAAATTCTTTATACCCCCGACTCGTTGGGGACATGCAAAGAAGGATCGAGAAAAAGCAAGATCAGCTTCCGATACCACCGATCCGGATTTATAAAAGAACGCAACGTAATAAACACATAACCATAAATACGCAGATGCATGAAATAATACTTCATTTCATTAATATCAAAGAACCGAAATTTGGCTACGTAATAACGAAATAAACTAGCTAGGTACCGGTAGCTATCTCCGAGAAGAGATGTGGTGGCGAAGGTGACTCGGAACCGCTTACAATGAGGCGCGAGGGCCTATTTATTATTGAGAAACACGGAGAACCCTAAACATCCCAAAAACCTAACCCTAGGAGATGAAGCGCCAAAACTATGGGCCCCGTTTGGGCACCAGTTTCAACTTCCCGTGGACGTAACTTTGGCATACTATCTCCGTTTGACGCATATGATACATCATTAGAAAGCTCATCCGAGGACTACACCACGTGATGAATTTTATTTAAAATTCATTGGCGTCGTACCCCAAAAACGTCTTTAGGCCTCCCAAAACGGCCCTAAGTTCGAGACCCGAAAACTCGCTAAAAATAGTAAGTTATACAAACGGAAAACCGGGCAGAGACAATGGTGGGGGCCCAAGTGGAATAGGCGGGTGGCCACTAATATCCACCCGGATCATCCAAATTTACTTCTTTCTTTTTCGGCACATGAAATAAAATGTGACATCCAAAAAATTTAAATGTGAGACATCGTGTTTCTTACTGCTGAAAACCTCTTTCTGAGTTTTGGAGTCCGCAGCGAATGAGGGCACGTTTTGAATGTACACAGCAAGATTTGCAACTTCTCCTACGTAAACTTCGATAGACCCCGGTCACATAGCATGGCACGTGCAGTCGACAATAGTCCGATTTCATGCTCAAAGAACACCATTTGCTCAGAGTATGCGTAGTAGTCTCCCTCTGATGCTGGCCGCAAAAGTCTTTGAACTCATTTGACTCATATTCAAGGCATATTGTCGGTCCTCAAAATCTTGATCTTATTTCCACTAGCATTTTCCACTAAGGCTTTGGAAGGTACTAACCACATGGTTCTCATCCTTCTTCTTCAAAAAGTATATCCGTGTTGCTAGGAGAAGTCAATGTTGAATGTTATGTGTAGAACATCCTCCCAAGGATGTCACTTCTGCAACATAACAAATAGATCGAATGAACCAACAGGAATATCGTATGTCTTTGTGACACTTGAGGGGAAAGGTCCCTCGTATGCTTTCCTTTCTGGGCATTTACTCTTACATACACCTTCATGATTATTTCCAAAGTCGCAGTATCCTCGTCACCACCTTCCTTGCTTCGTGAAGGGCCTTGTAATGAAGGTGTCCAACCTTTCCTAAGTGCTGCTAGTTCGGTTTGTCGGATAGTATCACAAGTCATTATTTCCCACGGGACTCTCCAACCTAGCATGCTGTACCAACTCTAAAAAACCAATCGAGATAGCTTCCTTGAAGCTCTTCTTCCACATGAGCACCTTCATCGTGTGTTACATCGGGACTTTGTCTTCCATGGTCGATACGTACACAAGGTTCTTCTTCAATTTTGGTACATAGAGCACATCTGTAAACGAGGGACTTGTCCTTGAGACAAGTGAGGTCACAAATTCCTCGTCCCTTCGGGGATACGGAATTATCTCCAAGGATATTCCCTAGATTGGTATCCCTCTCAACCATGTCGAGGAGTGCTTCCGAAACCAATGATGTGTCTTGAGGCACCATCATCTATCACTCGTACATCCAGTGCTCCGGCGGAGATGTATGTGAGAGAGCAAGATACAAGTAACATACTCATTTCTTTTTATCAACAAGATTAGACTCCTCATACCCGGAGTTTCTAGACCTTTTCGAAGGTCGATTGTTACCACCGTGAGGGAGCCTTCCTCTTCTCAGATTCCATACTTTTCCGATTCCGTCCCTCCTACATGTTGTTATCATCACCATCTAGAGAATCCTTGAAGGGACATCTTCAAAGATAGTGACTGTGCCTCCAAGTGCAAAGTGAAACACTTACCCTCTTTCTTGAGTCCTTTGTTCTTTTGTCCTTAGGACCACTGTGAGTTCTTCTTTCGAGAATGAGCACCATATGTGATTTCTCGTCATTATCGAATTCTTTCCTCATTCTTGTTTCTTCTGCATACAACAGAGCCGTGCTTCCGTCAAAGTTAGCAATGGTATTATTATTGAGAATGGTAGTAGAATACTTCTGCTATCTGTATGAGTCCACCAAGTGCTAAGGAGAACCATCTCACGATAAGCTATTGTCTCCCCAATACCCAGCATTGTTCCTCGTTTCCCTTGGCCAATTTCCTGCAGTGGCTTGAAATGTGACTCATCCCGGCCCTTCTTCATATTTCACTTATTCTTGGAGGAATAGCATTGTTTCCATATTTTTACTTTGAACATGTTGATCAATTTATCATACATTTCCTTTCTCGATGTGCCTAGTTCTTTTATATATAGTAACCGTACTTTTATGTTGATTCTCCATCAATGGGTCAAATTTTGCTTTGATCTCCTCCTTCTTATACTTGTTTCTAGCAAAGAACAGTAGCATTTGTTGGAGGTTCTTGTATTCTTTTACTTCCAAGACATGATCCATGAGATCGTGGTCTTCCAATTTTGAGATCTAATATCATCTTCCGTGCATGGAAGTCATCCCTTCCAACAAATTTTGTCATTCTCCTGAATTCAAAACTTGTGGAACTCCATTTCCTCCGATGGTGATTGCTAAAGATAGGGCTTGTTCTCACCAGTCATGAATATGTAATGCTTAAGATGTTCTATGCTTGAGCAACTTTATTTTTCTTACAAAGAATCATTTAAAAGGTTAAGTAAATGTCGATGTAACATATAAGTGGATCTTATAGAAGACAAACCGTGTGAACAAAAAATGTGATGGTGCGTTACGGCAGCCAATGATGCTTCAACCCAGCAAAGTCTCCTTGATCAGCCAACCCTAATGTGTCACAACAATCCTCAACGCCTCACCGAGTCAACCCAAGTCAACTCCGTAGAAAAGTCAATGTCATTTGTCCCGTGAGAAAAGTCAACGCAGTGGCAACAAGCTAAAAGTCAACGCAAAGCATACATGCTTGGTCAACCCTTTGACCTCGATTGTAGTGCCAAAGTGTACTGACCTCCTCAAAATTGAACTCTCCAACAAGTTTCAGCCCTTTCGGACCATGCGTTGACCAAAGTCAACAACGGTCAAAATTCCACACAAAACCTAGTGCAGTAAATCGTCCCTTCCCCTCGTAGCTTACTGCATTTCGTCCTTCTTCTCCACACGTGTGAGAAGCTGAACTTGTCCTCCAATGAGCTACATACTAAATCAAGAAGAAGATGTGTGTTGAGTTGTTGTGAAATGCTCTCCAACTTTGCCTGTATTTATATCCATCATTGGGGTGTGTGACACATCTGTTGGGGGTGTAAAACCTTAAGGCCGACCTGCACATATAATTTATTATAAATAATAAATTCAAAATAAATGTTCTGCTCATCAGATTAAGATATATTTTATATGGATTTTACACCTCTCCGAAAGAGGAATCCAACAAAAGTATTAGCCTCTTAATCTGAGCATCACAACATGGAGTTTGGACCTAGTTGTCCAAATTTAACACTAAGTGTTTAAGGAAAAGCACAAGTTCAGGGGGAGCATCTCCTTGTCATTGATTTCAAAGGGAGAATGTTTCAACAAGGGGGATAATTTTTTCATTACATATAGGGAGAGTATTGCAACAAGGGGGAGAATTATTTCTATTCTTGGTGGCTTGTGTGTTTCTTTGCAGGGTTCCCATCAATGAAAAAGGAGGATATTGTTGAACAAACTATTATCATTGATTTTAAAGGGATTATATCATTGATATTATATATAAGTATTATAGTATATTAAAAATAGGTTCTCATGAAAAAGGAGAAGATAAAATGCGAAGTGATGGTTTCAAACCCATGGTTTAGGAAGCCTATGGTATTTTCCCATTGTATTTGGAAAAGTGGAATAAAAAAGTAAGTAACTTATTTAATTAGTGAATCAATATGATTTTTTGAATTAAAATTCATTTTCATGAAGGGTTATGGTAATCTATAAAAGGAGCAATCATTAGAAGGAAAGCATGTGTAGGAAAAAATGTAATTTGTGAAGTGAAAGTGTCTTCTTGGAATTTTTTCCATAGTTTTTTTTGGACTTCTTGAAATTGCGAAGTTTTGAGCATATTGAGGAGTGATTCAGGGGAACATATTGTATTTTTTTACTATATTTTTGGAGATATATGTTGTGCAATCTAGGGTTTGTGGTCGGTCCAAAAAAATGCTTCAAACAAGACATCTCTGGATTTTTTCTACAACTTATTTTCTGGGACATTTGAAACCTTAAAATTTTGAGGAGACTAGGGCTAGATCTCTTGGTACATGTGATCCAAATTTCAAACATTGGTTCATTATAATTTTTGTGATATGCCATGTGGAAGTTAGGGTTCTTAAATGCTCCTAAAATCAGTTTCAAATAGAGTAGTTTGTAATTTTCAATATAACACATTTTATGAGACATTTTACACCATGAAAAATTAAGCACATGGATGCAACATATATTATACATGTGGTCAAAATTTCATACATTTATTTGTTATAATTTCTTAGATATGCCATATGGAATTCAGGGTTCCTAAATGCTTCTGAAATCAATTTCAAATGAATTAGTTTGGCATTTTTTCACCAAAACATATTTTTTGTGATGTTTTAGCCCATGAAATTTTGAGAAGATGGAGGATGTGATAAGTGCTTACATGTAGTAAAAAAATCAAATATTAATTCATTATAATTAATTAGATATGCCCTATGGAATTTAGGGTTCATGAATACTCCTAAAATCAATTTTAAACAAGTCAGTTTAGAACATTTGCTATAATTTATTTCTTGGGATGTCTCAGATTATGAGATTTTTAGAGATATGTGCAAACATTTAGAAATAACTCATGTAATAAATTCAAACTTTGCTTCACTGTACTTTTAGAGATATTCCCTATGGAAGTAAGGTTTCTTGAATGGTCTTGAAATCTATTTCAAATAGTCCACCTTGGAATTTTTTCTATAACTTTTTTTATGGGACTTTTCAGACTATGAAATTTTTGAATATATAAGGATACATATAGAAGTGAGTCAATTAAAAATTTCATAATCATATTTAAAAAAATGGATATGTGGCATGATGTACAATTTAATTTTAGGGAAGAGGCCAAAAACATCAAGCATTGGGAGAGTTACCATAAATTTCATTTGGAGATTCAATTTTGGTAAAACTTGGTGAAGGAAAAAGTAGTGAGTAGACCTAGTGAAGGTAGAAGTAACAAGTATATCTGGTGAAGGCAGGAGTAGTGAGAAAACTTGGTGATGGAAAAAGTAGCAAGCAAACTCAATCAAGGTAATGTGAATGTTATCACCTTTTGAGGAAGTCACATGATGATCATATTTATGAAGGGAACAAAATGAAATATAGATTTATAGAAAAAAAATAGAGATAAATTAAAACTTGACTTCTATTAATAAATGGAATGTGTTGAAAGTGTAAAATGAAGAACGAAATAAACTTGCTCGAATGGTGGTAGCTTATCTATAAGAAGAGTTGTGATAGCTATGTGCATTTTCCATAGTGCATTACAATAAGGACGAAAGGCCCCTTTTAACATAAATCAACAATGAGGAAACCATTGTAGAAATTTGAATAACTGTTAAATTATTCACCGAGATTATCCTGATCACACACTATTTGAGCTTCATGCATAATACATAACCTCTTCTACTATTGATCATCTATTTGCGGAAATATAAACAATCGCATGCGCACATTAAAACCATAAACAATCACACATATAAACACAGTATTTATGGGAAATCTTAAAGCTGAAAACCCCCAACTATCTGTATATTATAATGATAGAGATCATGTAACAATCATTGTACAAACTCCTCACAAGCTCTCAGTACAATCTCCAATTGTTACACACTACACAAGCTCAGATCTAGCAAAACACATGCTCCAATCTGCTCCACCTATTAGCCTGCCTCTACTGCGCAATCCAAGATGAATAATGGCTCAATCTGAGTTCGAATCCCTCTGGTATGCACTGCGCAATCCTCATTGGCATCTCCATCAATGTGTGGTGCAAACTCATGCACCAGTATAGTCACAACTGATAGTCACACTGCTCTTTCACCTACCTCTTCACTGGTCTCCACTGAAACTGTCCATGCACTGAAGTTAACTGATGTATTCTTTAGTTGATTAATGAGATAATAATTAGTGAATTAATTAATAATTAATTCACACCACTCTCACTAGTGTATCAATCAGTTAGACTAGATACAACTAGCTCAACTATGTTTAACTAAGTTAAACTGAACACAACTCCACCAACTACCTCAATAACTCCACCAAACACTGTCACATGAGTTCTAACTGAAGTCTCCATGCAATAGCTCCACTTAACCCTCAGGAATAGTGTAATTCCTTCTGTCAACTCCTGTGCCACATCTGTGCACTTAACTGAAGTGCTCCAAGAGAATAAGTTAATGTTTAGAGTCCAAATATTATTAAGAGCTAATAATATTCGACATATCTATTTTTAGACTGGCAATCTAAAAATAGATTCCGCCCAATATGTCTAAAAATAGAAGTCCATCTATTTTTTCCGACTTGACCAACCATCCACAAATAGCATCCCGCAACTCATAGAACATGATCCATATGTCTAAAAATAGACATAGTCTAAAAATAGACTTTGCGCCAAAAATAGCCTGCGGGCCCACTTAGTGAAGGCGACTTCTTTCCACTAAGCTCATCATCTTGTTGCAATATCAACACTCCCTCTCAATAAGATAAGGATTATCTGCAACCCCTATCTTGCCCCTGTGGTAATCAAATTTGCTTCTGGTGAGCGCCTTCGTCAAGATATCAGAATCCTGAACCTCCGTGGGAATGTATGAAAGTAACATGATCTTCCGTTGCACACAATATCTGATATGATGATACTAGATGTCAATGTGTTTAGATCTATCATGAAATACTGGATTAATCGAGAGTTTGATGCAACTCTGATTATTACAATAAATCACAGTAGGCTCTAAGTGTGAATCGAACAACCCGACCAGGATCTTCCTCATCCATATAGCCTCGCATGCAGCCAAACTCGCTACCATATACTCGGCCTTAGCTGAACTGAGTGCCATGGATCTCTGCTTCCTGCTGTACCAAGAAACTGCTGTCGACCTGATACTAAAAATCCCTCCAAATGTGCTCTTTCTGTTCGTTGGGCTCCTTGCCCAGTCTGCATCCGTGAAGCCACATAGCCTCACCTCATCCGACTGTCTGTACCACAATCCATATCCCGATGTGCCTCTGAGATATCTCAATACATGATTCCCAGCCTTCCAAAAGAGCTTGGTAGGCTTAACCATAGCTTGTGAAAGCTGGTTAACTGCATAGCATATATTAGGCTGTGTATTGACCAGATACATAAGCGACCCCACCGACTGTCGATAAACAGTGGCATCCACTACCTCCGCTGAAGTAGCATCCTCCTTCCTCCAACCACCAGGAAGAGGAGTATCAACAGGCTTGCAGCCATGCATGTTGAACTTCTCTAGTATCTCTCGGGCATACTTACCCTGAGAAACAAACAGTCCACCACTGCGCTGCCAAATTTCCAATCCCAGGAAATAATGAAGGAGGCCCAAGTCCTTCATCTCAAACTCTTTTGCAAGATCATCCTTGCATGAGAGTATCAACAGCTCATCACCTGTCAAAATCAAATCATCTACATAAAGTACAATGATCGGCAACTTACCCTCCACCACAATCTAGTATAGGTTTGGATCCGCCTCACTCTTGGAGAATCCAAGTCTGGTGAAATAACTGTCTATCCGTGTGTACCAAGCACGAGGTGCTTGTTTCAACCCATACAACGCTCTCTTGAGCCTGCACACATGCGACTCGCTGCTGAAGATCTTGAAACCTTCGGGCTGCTCTATGTACACCTCCTCCTCAATGACTCCATTGAGGAACGCAGTCTTCACATCCATCTGATGAATGTGCCACCCCATCTGCGCTGAGAGAGCAAGAATCGTCCGTATGGAAGAATACCTTGCGACAGGTGCAAAGGTCTCCTCATAATCGATCCCCTCAATTTGTGAAAAGCCTCGAGCAACAAATATTGCCTTATAATTCTCCACACTCCCGTCAGCTTCCTGCTTCACTTTGTAGATCCATCTCGAACCCACCACTGATTTCCCTTCCGGTCTCAAAACAATCTCCCATGCACTGTTTCTGATAATTGAATCATACTCTTCCACCATGGAATCTACCCATGCGGGCTCCTCCACAGCTTCCTCGAAAGAGGATGGCTTTGTCACGATACACTTGCTCACAAGAGCCATGTATCCAGTATACCAGTCAGGTGACTTTCTCTGTCTGCACTGTGATGTAGATGCTCCTACAACCTTCTCTGCATCTTGAGCTAGTCGCTCAGCTTCTGTAGTGCGCTTCCACCCTCTGATGGTTGGTGCTGCATGAGTGGTCTCTTCCACTCCATGAACCTCCTGTTGTGGCTGATCCAAATCCTAAGGCTCATCCTTAGGAACTAATAGCTCCTCATATGCATGCAAGTGTGGCTCCCTCTCAAGCGAACACTTCATGGCTTTCTCCTCATGAAATTTTATATCCCGTCACACAACAGTCTTGCGACTGTCTGGCAAATACACACGATAGTTTTGGGGCGTATCAGTGTACCCCACAATATCCCAACCTCTGTAGTTGGCTCCAGCTTCTTCCTGGCATCCTTCGTCACATGAATGTAAATAGGTGAACCAAAAATCCTCAATTGGGAAATATCAGGTCTCTTACCAGAAAACGCCTCCTCGGGTGTACTCATGCCAAGTATCCTGTGAGGACAAAAATTCTGCACATATAATGCAGTATTGCATGCCTCAACCCACAAGTGAATGGGTAGGCCCTGATCATGCAACATCGCCCATGCAACACCCATGATCTTTCTTTTCTTCCACTCAGCAACCCCGTTCTGCTGTGGGTAATGAGGTACTATGAGCTCTCTTCGAATTCCTTCTGTGCTGCAAAAGTCCTTGAATTCGCCAAAGATGAATTCACCACCATTGTCGCTCCTAAGAGCCTTCACCTGCTTCCCCGATTCTTTCTCAACCAGTGCCTTGAACTCACAGAACTTTGAGTATGTCTCGCTCTTCTTCTGCATGAAGAAGATCCAACACTTACGAGAAAAATCATCAACAAATATCACATAATACCTGTGCTTTGCTGTCGAAGCTGCTGAAAAAGGTCCACACACGTCTGTGTGAATTCTCTCAAGGATTGTCGTGGCATGACTATCCTTCTCGTGAAAGGTGTCTTTCAAAATTTTTCCCAAGGTACACCCCTTGCACTGATCTGACTACGCAAGAGTGCCTTTAGGAAGCCCAATAGAAATATGCTGTAGTATCTTCAAGGCTCCATGGTGAAGGTGGCCCAATCTTCGGTGCCACAACTCGCCATCATCCCGGCTCACCACTCCTTCTGCCTTGCCTGCCATTGCTGCGCAGCCATCTACCTGCAATTGATAAAGGTTCTTAACTCGAACCCCTATCCTCCAGGTCTCACCATTTGCCTTACTGCATAGGAAAGCCTTTCCCTCTCTAAAGACAACATCATATCCCTTGTCTTCTCACATCGCCACAGAGATAAGATTCTTCTTTAATCCTGGAACATGCATAACTTCCTTCAATACGAAGGGTTTACCAGACTCCCTCTCAAAGGAAATGGTACCGATACCGGTCGCATTGTATCTACCATCATCGCCCATCTCGATGTGCACTCCAATATCTTTCTCATCTAGATCAGTAAACAAATCTCGATCTCTTGTCATGTGAAAATACGCACCACTATCCAGAAACCACACTGAACCCATCACACTTGAGACCAAGCATGCGATCAGTGAAAAATCCAGCTCAAAATGCGAGGCTAAGGCCTCTCCAGCTACAGATCCAGCAGCCTGCTTATTTTTCTTCTTCTGCGAACAATTTGTGGCATAATGTCCGTGTTGGTGACAGTGAAAGCACTTCACCTTGGACATGTCCTGCTTCTTGCCTTTCGCATCGGAATGAGAAGTTTTCTTGCTCTTCCCCTTATTTTCTTTGGTAGCCAAAGCACAATTCTCTTCATCAAATTTCTTTGATGACGATCCGTCCCTGGTACTCCACCTTATCTCCTCTTGCACAAGATCCGACCAAAGTTGATCCCATCTTGGCAATTTCTCCCGACCATTGACAGAGTCCTGATAGGAATGCCAACTCTTAGGAAGCCCAAGGAGAGCCAAGCTCACCAAGTCCTCATCATCTATAATCACCCCCACACTTCCCAGCTCATCCCTGCATTGGATGAACTTCGTGAGGTACTTGGGCATACTGTCGCCTTTCTCCATCTTTATGTTTCTGAGTTTGTCCTTGAGCGCCAACTTCCTTTGGTCGCTCTTGCTTTGGAATAAATCTGTCAAGGCTTTCCACATCAAGAATGGAGAAGACTTACCATGAAGTCTGGAGACTATGTGATCCTTCACACCCTCCAACATAATCCTTCAACACTTTGCTGTCTTCTTTTGCCATGCCTCAAGTATGGCAGCATCACTAGAAGTAGGATTTGGAACTTCAGCATCTATGAACTCCTTCAACCCATTGTTATCTAGCACCGCCTCCATCCTATCCTTCCATGCAATATTATTCGAGCTACCCTCAAGGGCATACTCCAATCGCAATTCGTTGAAATACATCTCAACTTCGACACCAAGAAAACACTGCTGCAAATTCGAATTCCACCAACACAAAACTCAACCGCTTCATTGTTCTGCAATTGCTCCAATGATCAATATCGCTCTGATACCATGTAGAAATTTGAATAACTGTTAAATTATTCACCGAGATTATTCTGATCACACACTATTTTAGCTTCATGCATAATACATAACCTCTTCTACTATTGATCATCAATTTGTGGAAATATAAACAATCGCATGCACACATTAAAACCATAAACAATCACACATATAAACACAATATTTATGGGAAAGCTTAAAGCTGAAAACCCCCAACTATCTGTATATTATAATGATAGATATCATGTAACAATAATTTTACAAACTCCTCACAAGCTCTCAGTACAATCTCCAATTGTTACACACTACACAAGCTCAGATCTAGAAAAACACATGCTCCAATCTTGCTTTCATTGCTTTTGCCTCTCTTACACTTGATGTATTTAGGCTCCTATACCAATAGGTTTCATCTTTCATGATTGTCTTGATGGAATTATGGAATATGCTCAAACCTTCTTACTTGAGCAAAGGTGTTCCATATTCTTAAAAAACCAAAAAATCAAAAAAGTTAAAAAATGTAAAGAGGGTATACCCTAAAAGAAAGATCAAAGAGTAAAAAGAATAAAATGGTCAAAAAAGTGAAAGAAATGAACCCCAAGCAAAAAATAGACCAAGGAAAGTGTGCAAATCAGTACCACTACTTTTATACATTATGTCAATCTAATTAATAATAAGCTTATGGCTTTTGCCACAATTCATGAATAAGTCAAACTGTTTAAACTTGGCTTAGTCATATTTCAATTTCATGTTATAGATTAGAAAATAAATATCTAGCCAAACAGTTTAATCTTGGCAGATAAATAGCTAGGTAGAGTGAATAAAAGGTGCTCAACAGTTTAATCTGAGCCCTTGGATGTAATAAGGGTAGAAATAGATAGATTCATCATGTAAAAAGAAAAAGATTGATCGTGGTTTGCAAGTCTAAATGCACCCTAATAAAGAATACAAAAATGGTAGTGTTAAGTAGATAGGGTAGGTAGATGGTGCCGCAAAGTGTTATTCGATGAATGGATGTACTACATGTTAGTTAATCATTTACTTTCATCAAAAAGTGCTGAAGCAGGAAATACACTCTGAAAATCACAAGCAAGCAAAGTCAAATTCATTAACCTCCCCCATCATTTTTTCCCCCTCAAGAGTTTTACTAATTTCCCCAAAAGTACTAAGGTAATTGGAAATC
This sequence comes from Pinus albicaulis, assembly GCA_034641835.2. Classification (NCBI taxonomy): domain Eukaryota; kingdom Viridiplantae; phylum Streptophyta; class Pinopsida; order Pinales; family Pinaceae; genus Pinus; species Pinus albicaulis. The sequence goes on from CM076578.1 coordinate 1,027,936,615, forward strand.
AAAGGGGCTCAAGGCATTTCCTTGACTTTTGGAGGGACCGGACCCTCGGCCTAATGATCAAAAAGACCTAAGCACTTGAAATAATCCATCATTGTTATCTTCCATCTTTAACTTTTTCAAAAGTAAAATTCTATTTTACTTAGGAAAGCTGATGCAACATTCCATAAAATTCCTCAAAACAACTTTTTATTCTAAGTTAAGTGTTGAAGATAAAATGTTGCAATTTATCTTCATAAGTTATCACTTTCTTAGATGTACAAAGATGTTTTGATTTTCCTTGTCCTTTTTCATATTAACATTTGATTTTACTATATTAAATCCCTAGTGAAATCCCTTTTCCCTAAGTATATAACTCCCTTTTTCTAATAAATATACCCAAAACCCTTTATTATAATGTTTTACCAAAGTATATATTCCCGCACATTGAAAATAAAACCCCGCTTTATAAACCCTTTGGTGAAATATATCGTTATACTCATTAATCCCCCGCCCTATGGTGAATTAGTTATGTATTGATTAATTTACCATATAATAAAAATATATATATATAAAAAAAAGCGTTAGACATGCAATATGTGTGTTTAACACTCAAAACACGAATAAAAATTCGATGGAGTCTTGCGCCACCGTGGTCCGTCCACGTGGCATTCCTCTTAAGCCAACTCCGCCGCGACCCTTTTACTTTTGCGTATGGGATTAATTAGTTATTTGAACTAATTAACAGCCCTTTTCACTTACCAATCGAAATCCTCCCGGGGCGATTAAATAAAAGTTAAACGCATTTAAATCCCGCCGGCCCACTTTTCAATCCCGCATGTTTCCCATTCCTTCAGCCGCTCGGATCATCCATCCGTTGATCAACGGTCATGATCAATCCCGTCGCCCATCCCGTGTGAGTTCTTTAACCAGGGGCGGGGGAATGGGTGGTTTTGACTAGTCGGACCATCCACGTGGCGTTAAAACTATGGAATCGCTCCCCCCGCGACTTTTACCGCCCTTGTCCATAAGCGTGCGGGCTCACCGCTTACCACTTACCGCATACCGCCGGCCCCACTTCCCTACGTCACCCCGTACGTCGATGACGCCATCACCTCGAAAAAAACAAAAACCCTTTTTTGACTTGTAAATAAGCCATTTTTCGTGTTTTTTCGGTTATTTTTAGTTTCGAAAGCGTAAGAGCTCCGTTGCTAATTTTCAAATTTCACCGCAAATACACCAATTTACTCCGAAATTCCGCTCACGCCCGTGTTGAAGAACGTCCCCGCCATTGCTCATTACTTCGTTGAAAGAACCAGCGTTTCCATCTAAAAACGTGTATTTATCATTTCGACGCCCGACCGCAAGTCAAGCTTAGTTTCCTTTGTTTTTTCTCTGAAAAAGTGATAAAAAATCCTCTCCGAGTCCTCATTGAAGATTTAAAACCCGTGAATTTGCTTCCCCAAACCCGCGAATTGTTCCAATTTCCTCTTTTGTCGAGATATCCCGCCTCCGTGCACGCAAGAAAAACGAAAACCTCCGAGTTTGAATCCACAAGAACCAAAATGGAGGTCCCGACAACTCTAAATATCACTCCATTGAATGCTCCTCACCGAGATTTGGACTATTTACCTCTAATAGATGAAGATTTCCAAATCAAAGACCCGCATTTTGATGAAAGTCCCCGTTTGAGCTCGGTCAGCTGGGGAGACGAACACTCAAAGGGGGCAAGATCTTATAGGATTGTGGGAATCCAATCTCCCAAGGTATTTTATTCCTACAGATCCACATTTTCCTCAAAATCATTCATTTCATGCCATGCAAACTATGATCCCGCACAAAGAGTCGTATTAGCTCCCCGATCAAAGTGTTCGCTTTCCCTATCACACCTCGCCTATCAATGCTATGTTACACTTTGAGCCGTGAGCAAGAATTAGCACCTTTATCCATGGAAGGGTTGATTGAGAAAACCGTGACAATTAACCCCGAGAGAAATTAAAAAGCAATGTGTCGGTATTTCATGTTACACGAGCATCGGCCAAAAGGGACTCCCCCCTATGGTTTTTACTTTTTTTTTAATACATTGGGAAGGCTTATTGTGAATGTAATATCTTTTGTTTTAGGATTCAATACCAGTGAGTATGTAGATGAGATAACTCTACAGCTTTGCTATCCATCTTTACCCCCATGGCGACCTCCACGAGATTAAGTATGATTATGCTTCCTTCATTGCCAACAAAAATCCATGATCAATTTTTAAGGCTAGATATCGAAAAGGTTTTTTAAGTACTCCTCGGTTATCTCATCATCTCATGATCTTTTATCGATTGCGACGTGATTCCCTTTCCCTGTTTTCGTAAACTTGATGCTAAAGGTAATCCCGAATACGTTATTTTTTGGTCCCCCATCATTCATTTGTCCTCTCGACTCTCCCTACTCTTATTCGAATTCATTGATCAGTTTGTACATCCCACTACAACTTTGTTAACGTGGAGTTTCTCCCCCCGAGCTTAGTACCGAAATTAGAAAGACCTTGCAATTGTCAAAGAGTTATAAAGTTGGGGATTGGTACTTATACCAAAACCATACAGTCATCGGGATTTATGGATGTGAATTACATCCATTCAAGTTACCCGGATATGTACCAATGAGAATTTTTGCTTTGGAATACTTTAGACGGATGAATAACTTCGGGATGTAATCCATTTCTCGCAATGTAAAGAAGAAAGCACAGGCTAAGGATCAAAAAGCAGCTAGGTCCTTTCATTTGCAATTCTAGAGAAGCCGAGAGAGAAGCAGAACTTTTATTAGAGAGAAAAATTCCAGACATCTTTCCGTTGGGTCCCTTATGACCCCTTTGGTTTCATTTGTGAAAGAAGGTTAAAAAATAAGTCATCTCCTTATGTACATCACGGGGAATTCCCGACATGTAGAACAAGTATGCAAATCAAGATGAATGGGTTACATGAACACTTGTTGAAGAGGGAAGTGGAGTCGACAAATTGAATAAACTTATGAAAGATGTTGAGAAGAAATTTGACCTAGACACATATGATCAAATGCGAGTACCCTACATTGGCACATCTTCAGGGCTGACCACTCTACAACAAGCTCTACAGGGAAGATAGTCCATCGGTAGAGTGCGGAGAACCCAAGGGTAAAGGAAAAGAACCTATAGTTCGGGTCATTGAAACCCCGGGTCATGGCGAGAAAAATCACAGAGTTCCAAAGCACCGGAACCATCTCGAAAGCTTCTCACACACCGAAAGCAAAGCAAATCCAAGTTCCGTAGATGCAAACTCCACTCGAATGTGGAAATAGGGAAAAAGAGGCTAGCTCCGGATACCACACCTTCAAAAGGAGCCCCACAAGTTTATCAAGCTAAAAAAACACAAAGTCGATCCACCTCCGGATGTAGAAATTATAGATGAAGTATTTGATGATGGTAGAGAAGATAGTCAGCAAAAAGGTACGACGAAGTGAAACAAACATAAGCCGAAAGGGATACAAAAGCAATTAAGACCGAAGTATCTTCTTTCGTAATCGCCAAAGACATATACTTGGAGACATTAAGAAAACCTTCATTAATATCAAAACAAAGAATGATCCATTGAAAATGAAGGTATACGATCGGTGATATGAAGATGGCTCCTCGCATAATCGCCAAAGGTCGATGTACGCATTTGATCTTTCACAAGGTAAAATGCTAATGAGCCACTTTAAAGCAAAGGTGCCAAAGCCAACTTCAAGCAACAGATTACATCGAGAACAAATTTTGAAGTTTTAGCAAAAGATATCCATCCCCTGGATCGATAGAGCTTCATAGACAAACAGAGGGAAATGGTTTTATTCTACTCTCACCAACAAAGCTATGGCAGCTTTAACGCCTGCAAGATTCCTTGAATAATACTACTACACAATTGAAGATTGAGAGGGCCTCCTCACTGAGCCAAGGACAATAGAATAAAAGTCAACTAGAAGAGATCATCATTGGTTTGGGTCACAATCCCAAAGACATTAAAGGTATTGAGGCATTGGTAAAAAAGAAAGAGGATGATATAGTCGCACTCGAGAAAGCAATTTGAAACTACCGACCTCGAGGCACCCTCGAGATACGGGAAGTTATAAAAGGAAATTCCACAAAGAAGAAATGATGGAGTTGCTCTTGAATTTGACGGAGCGACTAAATGAAACTAGAGAAGGAGTTGGAAAAAGCATTGCAGAACGAGAATTATCAAGCGGACTTCAACAACGGTGTACTACGGCTACGGGGACAAGCAAGAACAACCATCTCTGGGTAAACATTTCTAATTTGAATTCGAGGATTTAATTAAACGAGATGGAGAGTTTGCAGACTAAAGGTCACGAACTCCAAGAAACAAAATTACAATTAACAAAATTGGAGGGAAAATACGACACATCCAAAAAGACATTTCTTGACAACCTCTGGGGAAATAAAAAGATTGGAAAAAATTGGTTGAGGCTTTGCAAAAAGATCTTTCAACCTGGAAAAATCCTTCGAACGAAATAAATGATATTCTTTGGTGCAACATCATTGAATTAATAAGAGGTATTTGGTCCTCCATTCAAGCTATTTTTGAGCAAAAATGAGTTAGTCAAGATAGCACAAGAAGAAATAAATAAAACTAGACATGAATTAAGAGGCAAGTCGAGCAGTCTTGTACAGATCATTCAATTTTTTGAATTCCGAACAAAACAACGGCTTGCATTGTTAGGAATTGATGACGAACAGTGTAGTTTTGGAAGCAAAGAGAGTTTTCACCAAGAGGACTTTCATGCAAAAATCTAGAAAGAAAGTGTACCGACATTTTGGTTGATATCAACGTTTTCGAGAGAGAAGTTTCAAGCTTTGCTGGGATAGGGTGAATTGCCAAGTCCCATGCTCACGAGAGGATCAAATAGTAGACTTGGAAACCTATGAGAAAAGAATAAAAGCTCATGCTAAAAATACAGCCTATAGGTTCTACTAGCTCATCGAACTGCATTACCAATTGGGAAAAGTATTTATGAAAAAAGTGAGGAATCTATTTCATCCGGAGCATGAAATAAAGTATCTATTTCCGAACGAGCCCACTTTTTATAAACTTTCATCGAAGCGGATGAAACTTTAAGGAAACTCGGAAGAACAATGATACCGGATGATCAGTGGTGGAAGGAAATCGTTTGGAAGTTTTGTAAAAGTTGTTTTTCGTGGATGAGATTTTATCTTTACTATCAAGTAAATGGTAAAAACGTAAAAAACGTATGAAAGAGTATCGGATGAAAGGTTAAAGAGTATCCGTAAGAAGAAAGAGTATTCGATAAGCCAAAGAAATACGCAAAGGACGATGACAGATTCTATTTTAAGCACTTATCTTTAGCATCGTCCATGAAAAAAAGGAACTAGACACATCGGCCGTTACCCATTATTCTATTTACGAGACCATGTATCTCTTGTTGTTTGTAAATATGCTTTAAGTCGACTGGATGATTGGCTAGGATAGCGTAAGATTGTTAGGATTATTTTGTGTATAAATAAACCCTCAAAGAGAGTGTTGAGGGTGGATTCTATTACTCATTTGTAACACTAAGATTTTCGGAATAAAAAAACTTTTGGAGAGATTTACTTGTGGCTTCATCGGATGACGATTTGAAGCACTTGGACTTGTTGCAGGATTCATGTGTTGGACTACAGTTCAATAAGTGTTTCTACCCTTTGTCACGAAATTTTATATTAGTTTATAATACCATCATATCCATTTCTCGAATAATTTACATAAAGGATTGAAATGAGATTTGCTTAATTGTACTCTGTTTTCAAATGTGATTGTTCCTAAATGTTTTCTTCTAAATTAGCTATAAGCATGAATTCTTAAATGCTCCCCGCTTCACTAATTTAAGCACTTGATTGCTATAATAAAGAATCCTTTATTTCTCTTTGTTTGTAGTCAATTCACTTCCTTCCTTTGAACATGGTGAAAGATTCTGGTTTCCTTTCATCCCTTCAAGATCATCCCACCCACTTTAAATTTTAAGGATTGTTCTCTGCCTAGCTATCTTGCCTGTAATACCATCTTGTGCATAGAATAGAAATCCAAGTAAAGCCATCCTTTGACTCCATAGCCCAATGGACTGAAAGCTCTTAGCCTTTCCCTTAGTTTGTGGATTCCACCATTTTCCCAAAACAAACTTTGAATCTATAACTAGCCTAAAACCTTTCAAGAAAAAAAGATAAATTATAAAGAGAGAGCCCTCTCCGGATGCAGATTGGCTAGATTACGCATCTAAAAAGGTTGGTTTGTGGTTACCTCTGGGTATACTTTCCTCTTACACAACACGGGAAAACCACGAGTGATAACATAGTGGCGACTCATACTGGGACCCGAATCAATTTTACTTGTTAATATTGTTCGGATATAAGCTATAGACGAGTCTCGAAGATCAGCCTGAGTAGCCTTTGAAATTGCTTTTGCTTTCTGCAAATGCAAAAGTAAATAAATGTTTAGTTTTCGGCCTATCTCTGCTTTAGCTTATATGTTGAATCTTAGTTTCAAGTTTTTCAATCGGATCCTCTAGTTTAAACAGATCTTTGAGGAAATCTTAATCACATATCATTATTTCTTAAAGAATTTGTAGAAGTTGTATTTATTTTTCAATTAAAACCCAAAATCCAAAAAAAACACATATTCTAAGAAAACTTGTAAAGGATTCGACATACTAGGTCAAACCCCGACCCCCAATCCACCACCAATATTTGAAAGAATCCAAATCTGATCCCTAGGGATTCTTAGAAGACAAGGAAGTCAAGAAAGTTACGAAAGGGGAAGTCGTGGAAAAGTACAGTAGTTCTAGACCACTCTCTAGATCCGCATCTTGTCCCGTTGAAAAATTATTTATATTGATGACATTCCTTTTGATGCACGATTTGAAACATCTTTGTTTGTAAATTTCTCCTGAAGACTTGAATTATCTAGATTAATTCCCGGATCCTTTTGTTCTTTGAAGATTTGCACATGTATTTGTTTCACATCATCTTGACAGTAGAATTGCATAATTCCATTCGATTTGAGCAAGCCTTTGAAGAAAGCTAAAACATTTCTGTGATAACCGAAGCATCTCCGAGCTCAGCCACTTTTTCAAACACTCGTTAGACCTCCATCTCCTCCCGTTAGACCTCCATCTCCTCCCGTAAGACCACCTTCTCCTCCTACTAGACCGGCTACTCCTGTCACTCCACTTTATCTTCCAATGGCTAATCGATATGCCCCTTTACGCTTACCGGCCAACCCTCCCAGCTTTACCACAAGACTACCAAAGTAAGATCACACCCTTTTGACGGATCGGTACCTACACGACTCAACAACACACCAAAAGAATGACAGATTACTTTGAGTTTTATAGAGATTGATACTCGATAATATCCCGGATGAGAATTTTTGTACGTAGTCTCACTTGAGAAGTTAGAACTTGGTTTAGGGCTCTCACCCCTAACGAGTATTGTTGATCTAGAAGCTTTGTATAGGGCATTTTTTGAACGAGATGGGAGAAAAAGAAGGATCCTCTCCGGATCCTTTCGGAATTCGAAAAATTAAGAAGAAGACCAAATGAGACCGTACAAGATTACATCATAAGATTCAATGAATCATATAATGCAGCTCCTTTAAACCTAAGGCCCCCACCTAATAACGTGTTGGTCAAATTTCCAGATGGTTTTGATTCGATATAGCTTATTCTCTTAGGGAAAGAGCTCCACAAACACTAGAGGAAATGCAAAGCATAGTGGTGAGCGTAGAAGCAAATATGATAGAAAAACGAGCCGAGCTAGGGCAGAGAGAAGAATGCCTATGAATGAAGAACCTTCGGCTTTTGAAAAGAAGGCTGGATGTAATCATTAAAGGTATGGAAAGATTAGGTGATAGAGTAGAAACTATTGAAAGAAAGTCTTCTACGATAACCGATAATGTTGCAAGAAACCCAAACTTTAGGAGGAATTCGAAACCAAAATATTGGAAAGAATGTCTCCGATCAAAACATTAGAACACCTTTCCAAGAAAAACTTTGTTGAAGGTTCAACCTCGAAGAACTTATGAGAAGATGTAGAAATAAACAATGTCAATGAGGACAAAGATGAACCCAGTAAGTCTTCTTATCCCAGGGATGATCAAGAGAATCATATCCTTGAAACATTCCAAACTCATTCGTAGTGAGACTTTTGATTTCAAAGAAGGCTATGACACGGCAATCTACGAGGTTCATAAACAGTACAATTTGAGAAGTAGACTGATAGATGTACCGAGAGAAAAATAAACGAAGAAAACCACAAAACAAAATGTCAAAGGTAAACAAAACATTCCCCCTGTATCAAAATATTCCCCCCAGTACAAAACATTCCCCAAATACAAATTTTGCCTAGGATAACTCCCCAGTTTTTTTCAAATCCAATAATTGAAGATGTCTCTGACAACCAACCAAATAACAAACAACAATCCAATACATCTCATGTAGGAACTGTAGAAGAAACGATGAGAAGTTAGTCCCTGAAACATCTTCAAAACAAAACTTCATTCATGAAAAAGAGAAAAATATTGAAGACCCAATAAACGAGAGAAAACCCAAACTGTGCAAAAACACTAAAACTCAAACGAGAAAAACCCTTTAATCTAGAGATTTGAAATAGGCAAACTCAAGATAAAGTTGCTTCCTTTATCGTAATTGGCTAAACATGATGTCTCATAGGAGTCGGATTTCCAAATCTTTAAACATTAACATTATCTGGATTGGATGATTCAAGAAACATTCTTGATGATCAACCCAAACTTTTTTGGCCACGAGGGTTAATGGCAAACCCGTGAAAGTGGAGGGGACTCCTCCATTTTATGTAAGCACTGAATGTTCACGACAAGATACTCCATAATGCAATGCTTGATTCTGGAGCATCTCACAATTTGATGCCAAAAAGCAAGTAATGGAAAGATTGAATCTAGATATTACTAGACCGTACAAAGATTTGTTTTCATTTGATTCCGATCTGGAGTAAAATGTTTAGGTTTAATTAAAGATCCGTGTGTCACTTTGGTCCAATACTGCTAAGTCCGTTTTAATGGACATAGTAGTTGTCGATATTCCACCCAAATATGGTATGTTATTGTCTAGATCTTGGGGTGCTAAACTTGGAGGATCTATTCAATTAGACATGTCTTATGCAACTATTTCGATATTTGGTCGACCTAAAAGATTATATGAGAAACTTTGATGAAGTACTTAGTGAGTAGCCATGAGAAGCTCGAAAACTTCCTCGTTTATTACGTGACATTCGACATGGATTCTTTTATTTTATACAATGTCGAGTCAGATCTTCCCTATCGAAATAGAAGCTCTGAAATGGAAATCATAAACAAAACCAACTGTTAAAATTAATGAAATTTCTGAAAAACAAAGAAACACCGGATGACCAAGAAATACACAAAAAAACTAAACAACTAGCTCTGTCGTGAAAATACGTTAAAACAATTGATGAAGAATATGAACATGAAATTCTATGGCATTTAGAGTTTGATGGCTCGATAGAAAACGGATCTGAGGAAGGAGTCTGGATTGAGTTGCACAATGTGGAGAACAATCATGCGAGAGGGTCATGCTTATAGGTTAAATTTCAAATGCACTAACAACATGGCGGAGTATGAAGCTCTTTTATTAGGGCTTAAACATGTCAAGAAGTTAGGAGGCATTAGGGTATCAATCATAGGTGACTCTGAACTAATCATCCAAATAGATTAAAGGAGAATGTGCAACAAAGGACATGAGACTCGAAACAATACCGAGAGACAAGCTTGTAGAGATTCTCAACACATTTCTACAAGCCCAACTTGCTAAAATTCCCAGGGAAACAAAACTTGCATGCTCACGATAGCAATGTTTGCTAGTACATGCAAGTTGCCTTTTGATCCTAATCATCAGGTCCCAAATGAGATAAGGCACTGCCACGTAATACCAGACAATCTTTTGAATTGGCAAGTATTTGTGAATAACAAATCAAATCAATAATTTTTTGACACTTCAGAATGAGTTTTCTAACCTGTAATATAGATGAAGACATAGATCGTTGATAAATTTGATCAAGAAAAAGAACAAAAAAATAGAAATTTCAAGAGAAAAATGCAATTCATATGTCGCATCCAACCACATTCATCGAAAAAGACATGCAAAATTTGAAACAAATGGAATTTGATGAGATCATAGATGAAAGCAAATCATCAATTTAAAAGATAATCAATTACCCAAAGGATTAACACCTTTGGAAGATCTATTCGACTCAAAATGATATTCCATTCGACCTAAAATGGAACCCGTTAAGGCTGATATGGAAGAATGCAACTTAGGAACACCAGAACATCCTAAAATTGTTAAGTTGTCCAAATCTCTCCCAAAAAGAACAAAAGGTGAAATATGTTGAATTATTAAAAGAATTTCGGGATGTTTACCGGAGTTATGAAGACCTCAAATCTTATGATACATCCATCATTCAACATACTATACCTTTGAAACTGCGGACCTAGAAACCTTTTAAACAAAAGCTTAGGAGAATTAATCCTGCTTTTATTACCCTCAATTGAAAAGGAAATCAAAAGAATGTTTGAAGCTAGGATTATAGCTCCTATCGATTTTTCGTAATGGGTTTCTAACCTGGTACCAACAAGAAAAAAGACAGAGAAATCAGACACGTAGTGTCGACTTAAGGAATTTGAATAAAGTTTCTTTAAAAGACAACTATCCTCCGCCGAAAATGGACCACATTCGCAAAGGGTAGTGGGATCTTCGAGAATATCACTACCTTTTGGATGGATTTTCGGGGTACAACCTGGATTCTCGGGTTCATCCCCGATGATCGTGATAAAAACGAGCATTTACCACACCATGGGGTACGTTTAAATATGTCAAAATGCCATTTGGGCTCAAGAATGCAGGGAGCTACATTTCAAAGAGCGATGGACATTGCTTTTTGCTAAAGAGATACATGATTTTCTCGGTTATTTACTTAGATGATTTGATTGTTTTTCTAAAACGGATCAAGAACATTTAGATCACCTAAGGCGAGTATTTATAAAGTGCGTAAAAATATGGAATTTCTTTAAACCCTAAGAAGTCATTGTTTGGTTTGGAAGAAGGAAAAACTTTTAGGGCATATCATTTCTAAAGATGGCATTAGGATTGATCCGAAAAGAATTCAAGCAATTTTGCGAATACCCCACCCTGAAACATAAAAAGAATTGCAAGCATTTATGGAAAAAATCAACTTCTTGAGAAGATTTATTTCTAGTCTCAGCAGAAAGTTACTTAGATTACCGACTAACATGTTGAGGAAAGATTCAAGCATTGATCGGACTGTAGAAGCCAAACAATCATTCGAGGAAATTAAAATGGCTTTAACAAGGACACCAGTTCGACTCATCCCTAAATTTGATAGAGACTTTATTATTTTTTTCATTTGCTTCGAACATCATACTAGCAAATTGTTTTACTTCAAAAAGATGACCAAGGGTGTGAAAAGTCAATAGCATTTTTTTAGTAAAGCACCGAGGGATGCACCTCTAAAGTACAATATTATGGAAAAATAGGCTTTTTGCATTGGTAAAAGAAATCAAAGATTTCGTAGTTTACATATTATATTCTCATGTGATAGCATATGTGCCTAATGCAGTAGTTAAAGATATTTTGACTCAAGATGGCATTGAGGGTAAACGAGGTAAGTGGATAGCTACCATTTTAGAATATGATATTGAGATTAAACCAACCAAACTGATAAAAGGCCAAGGTTTAGCACAACTTATGACGAAACCAATTGCCAAGCCTTAGATATCAATGAACTGGATAACGAGCAGAGGAGATGGCGACTCCTCGGATTAGTCAAGCTTTCTTAGATTCACCCTGGTATACCGATATAATTCATGTTTTATTAAACTGCAAGCTCCTCCGGGGTTGTCGGAACCAAGCAAAGATTTTTAAAAATGACATCTTTGAAATATTGTATTTTAGATAGCACTTTATTTTGGAAAAATCATGAAGGAATTTTGTTGAATTGTCTCTTAAAAGATGAAGCTGATAAAGTGCTTAATGAATTTCATGCGAGGGGATTATGGAGGACATCTCTACTGGAAATCCACTGCAGACAAGATCTTAAGGGTGAGTGTTTTTACCGCCAACATTATTTTCTGATGTAAAGAAATTTGTAACAAGTTGTCACAAATGTCGAATATTTGAGGGTAAAAGAAAGTTGTTACCTCTACCTTTAAAAACCAAGTTTCACGGAAAGACCCTTTCAACAATGGGGGGATTAGATTTTATTGGAGAAATTCACCCCCTCTTCATCGATGGCAACATAGATGGATTTTAACTCACTGCGTACTATTTCACCAAATGGATTGAAGCCATCCCATGTAGACGATCCAATGATTACTGCAATCATAGGGGCTTCTCGAAACCAACATACTTTCAAGATTTGGATGTCCAGAGAAAGATTATAACTGACATACTGCTGCATTTAAATCAAAGAAAATGATTAGTTTTCGCCATAAATATCATATTACTTTAGGCTATTCAATGCTGACCTATTACCCCCGGGGTAATGGACTAGTGTGAAATCCTCCAATAAGAGTTTGATCAATATCATTAAGAAATTGTTGGAGGAAAATAAAAAGAACTGGCATAAGAAAGCTGACCTATGCATTATGGGCGGCATGTGACTTACAACCAAGAAATCCATTGGGACTAGTCCATATGAGTTAGTTTATGGTCCGGAAGCAAGATTCCCATCATCTTTAGGAATCCCTCGTCATGAAATTACTTCAGAGGCTCAAGTGGATCCAAATGACATTCAAAGAAGAATTAATCAAACAATCCACACGCAACAAACCGGAGAAGAGGTATACCAAAGATCACTAAAGTCTTACAGAAAAGCTAAAGAAAATGTTTGATAAAAGGACTAAAGCGAGAGGATTTTCAGTTAGGGGACAAGGTCCTAAGATGGGATTCTAGAAGAGAAGAAAAAGGAAAACATGGAAAGTTTGACTTCTTGTGGAAAGGGCCTTATATCATTCATGCCTTGCAGGGGAAACAACACTTACTTTTTTGAAGGACTTGGACAATTCGAAGTTGAAGAAGGACCGATCAATGGTCGAATGCTTAAGCATTATTTTTGATCCAATTTACTAGAATGTTTTAATGTTTCTAACTTGTACATAATATATTGTTTGCTTGTTTTATTTTTTGTTAATGCGAGTTTGGATTGGATGGTGACTTTTTGGAATTGAAGCCCGAAGTGAAGGCCCTAAGTTCCAAAAAGTTTCACTATCATATGTAAAATAAAGCTACCGTGAAGGAGGAAGATTTCATACTTTTCAGCTTTGAAGACATTTTGAGGCATCTCGATCTGCTGTTCTTGACTTTCCACAAGGAAAAGCCATCCCCAAGTGGAGCCGATGATTAGCCTCCTATATCAATAGGTTTCATCTTTCATGATTGTCTTGATGGAAGTGTGGAATATGTTCAAACCTTCTTACTTGAGCAAAGGTGTTCCATATTCTTAAAAAAACCAAAAAAATCAAAAAATTTAAAAAATGTAAAGAGGGTAAACCCTAAAAGAAAGATCAAAGGGTAAAAAGAATAAAATGGTCAAAAAAAGAGAAAGAAATGAACCCCAAGCAAAAAAAATAGACCAAGGAAAGTGTGCAAATCCAAATGCCACTACTTTTTACTCGTTGTAATAAATCAATTGTAGTGCAGACTTGTGAAACTTTTGCCACAACTCATGAATAAGTCAAACCGTTTAAACTTGGCTTAGTCATATTTCAATTTCATGTTATAGATTAGAGAATAAATATCTAGCTAAACATGTTTAATCTTGAGATAAGTAGCTAGGTAGAGTGAATAAAAGGTGCTCAACGAGCTTTAATGCGAGCCCTTGGATGTAATAAGGGTAGAAATAGATAGATTCATCATGTAAAAAGAAAAGATTGATCGGGGTTTGCAAGTCTAAATGCACCCTAATAAAGAAGACAAAATGGTAGTGTTAAGTAGATAGGGTAGGTAGATGAGTCTATGAAAGTGTTATCTGATGAATGGTGCTTGCTACATGTTAGTTAATCATTTACTTTCATCAAAAGTACTCGCAGGAAATACATCGGAAAATCACAGCAAGCAAAGTCAAATTCATTAACCTCCCCCCATCATTTTTTTCCCCCCTCAAGAGTTTTACTAATTTCCCCAAAAAGTACTAAGGTAATTGGAAAATCAAAGGGGCTCAAGGCATTTCCTTGACTTTTGGAGGGACCGGACCCTCGGCCTAATGATCAAAAAGACCTAAGCACTTGAAATAATCCATCATTGTTATCTTCCATATTTAACTTTTTTCTAAAAAGTAAAATTCTATTTTACTTAGGAAACCGATGCAACATTCCATAAAAATTCCTCAAAACAACTTGTTATTCTAAGTTAAGTGTTGAAGATAAAATGTTGCAATTTACTTCATAAGTTATCACTTTCTTAGATGTACAAAGATGTTTTTGATTTTCCTTGTCCTTTTTCATATTAACATTTGATTTTTACTATATTAAATCCCTAGTGAAATCCCTTTTCCTAAGTATATAACTCCTTTTCTAATAAATATCCCCAAAACCCTTTATTATAATGTTTTACCAAAGTATATATTCCCGCACATTGAAAATAAAACCTCGCTTTATAAACCCTTTGGTGAAATATATCGTTATACCATTAATCCCCGCCCTATGGTGAATTAATTATGTATTGATTAAATTACCATATAATAAATATATATATATATATAAAAAAAAGCGTTAGACATGCAATATGTGTGTTTAACACCAAAACACGAATAAAAATTCGATGGAGTCTTGCGCCACCGTGGTCCGTCCACGTGGCATTCCTCTTAAGCCAACTCCGCCGCGACCCTTTACTTTTTTGCGTATGGGATTAATTAGTTATTTGAACTAATTAACTGCCTTTCACTTACCAATCGAAATCCTCCCGAGGGCGATTAAATAAAAAGTTAAACGCATTTAAATCACTTCGGCCCACTTTTCAATCCCTCCCCGCATGTTTCCCATTCCTTCGACCTGCCGGATCATCCATCCGTTGATCAACGGTCATGATCAATCCCGCTCGCCCATCCCGTGTGAGTTCTTTAACGGCGGGGAATGGGTGGTTTTGACTAGTCGACCATCCACGTGGCGTTAAAACTATGGAATCGCTCCCCCCGCGACTTTTACCGCCCTCGTCCATAAGCGGTGCGGGCTCACCAGCTTACCACTTACCGCATACCGCCGGCCCCACTTCCCTACGTCACCCCGTACGTCAATGACGTCATCACCTCGAAAAAAACAAAAACCCTTTTGACTTGTAAATAAGCCATTTTTCGTGTTTTTTCGGCTTATTTTTAGTCTCTCGAAAGCGACGAGCTCCGCTGCAATTTTCAAATTTCACACGCAAATACTCCAACTTTACTCTGAAATTCCGCTGCACTCGTGTTGAAGAACGTCCCCGCCATTGCTCATTACTCAGCAAGAACCAGTTTCCATCTAAAAATGGGTATTTATCATTCCGCGCTCCCGACTGCGCCAAAGTCAAGCTTAGTTTCCTTTGTTTTTTCTCTCCGAAAAAGTGGTTAAAAAATCCTCTCCCGAGTCCTCATTGAAGATTTAAAACCCGTGAATTTGTCTTCCCAAACTCGCGAATTGTTCCAATTTCCTCTTTTTGTCGGATATCCCGCCCGGTCCGCAAGAAAAAAACGAAAAACCTCCCAGTTTGAATCCCACAAGAACCAAAATGGAGGTCCCGATAAACTCTAAATATCACTCCATTGAATGCTCCCTCACCGAGATTTGGACTATTTACCTCTAATAGATGAATATTTCCCAAATTAAAGACCCGCATTTTGATGAAAGTCCCTCGTTTGAGCTTCTGTCGCTGCGAGACGAACACTCAAAGGGGCAAGATCTTATAGGATTGTGGGAATCCAATCTCCCAAGGTATTTTTATTCCTACTGAGTCTACATTTTCCGAAATCATTCATTATCGCTCATGCAAACTATGATCCCGCACAAAGAGTCGTATTAGCTCCCTCGATCAAAGTGTTCTCGTTCCCTATCACACCTCGGTCTATCAATGCTATGTTACACTTTGAGCCGAGCAAAGAATTAGCACCTTTATCTCATGGAAGGGTTGATTGAGAAAACCGTACAATTAACCCCCGTAGAAATTAAAAGCAATGTGTCGAGTATTTCATGTTACCTCGAGCATCAGCCAAAGGGACTCTCCCTATGGTTTTTACTTTTTTTAATACATTGGGAAGGCTTATTGTGAATGTAATATCTTTTGTTTTAGGATTCAATACCGCGTGAGTATGTAGATGAGATAACTCGCGGCTTTGCTATCCATCTTTACCCTTGGGCGTCCTCACGAGATTAAGTATGATTATGCTTCCTTCATTGCCAACAAAATCCATGATCAATTTTTTAAGGCTAGATACCGAAAAGGTTTTTAAGTACTCCTCGCTTATCTATCATCTCATGATCTTTTATCGGTCAGACAGCATTCCCTTTCCCTTTGTTCAGAAACTTGATGCTAAAGGTAATCCTGTGTCCGTTATTTTTTGGTCCCCCCATCATTCATTTGTCCTTCGACTCTCCCTACTCTTATTCAGAATTCATTGATCGGTTTGTACATCCCTGCTACAACTTTGTTAACAGGGGAGTTTCTCCCCCCAGTGCTAAAGTACCGAAATTAGAAAGACCTTGCAATTGTCAAAGAGTTATAAAGTTGGGGATTGGTACTTATACCAAAAACCATACGATCATCGAGGATTTATGGATGTGAATTACATCCATTCAAGTTACCCGTATATGTACCAATGAGAATTTTTTGCTTTGAATACTTTAGACATATGAATAACTCGGATGTAATCCATTTCTTCAATGTAAAGAAGAAAGCACGATTAAGGATCAAAAGCCAGTTAGGTCCTTTCATTTGCAATTCTAGAGAGAGTCTAGAGAGAAGCTGTAACTTTTATTAGAGAGAAAATTCTGTACATCTTTCCGTTGGGTCCCTTATGACCCCTTTGGTTTCATTTGTGAAAGAAGGTTAAAAAAATAAGTCATCTCCTTATGTACATCACGAGAATTCACGACATAGAACAGTAGTGCAAATCAAGATGAATGGGTTATGAGGGAACACTTGTTGAAGAGGGAAGTGGAGTCGACAAATTGAATAAACTTATGAAAGATGTTGAGAAGAAATTTGACCTAGAAACATATGATCAAATGCGAGTACCCTACATTGGCACATCTTCAATGACCACTCTACAACAAGCTCTACGGGGAAGATAGTCCATCGTAGTAGGCAACAGAACCCAAGGGTAAAGGAAAGAACCTATAGTTCGGGGTCATTGAAACCCCGGTCATGGCGAGAAAAAATCACGTAGTTCCAAAGCACGCAACCATCTCGGAGCTTCTCACACACCAGCAAAGCAAATCCAAGTTCAGAGATGCAAACTCCACTGAATGTGGAAATAGGGAAAAAGAGGCTAGCTCCGGATACCACACCTTCAAAAGGAGCCCCACAAGTTTATCAAGCTAAAAAACACAAGTCGATCCACCTCCGGATGTAGAAATTATAGATGAAGTATTTGATGATGGTAGAGAAGATAGTCGAGCAAACAAAGCAGCAAGTGAAACAAACATAAGCCGAAAGGGATACAAAAAGCAATTAAGCAACTCAAGTATCTTCTTTCGGACCGCCAAAAGACGAATACTTGGAGACATTAAGAAAACCTTCATTAATATCAAAACAAAGAATGATCCATTGAAAATGAAGGTATACGATCGAGTATATGAAGATGGCTCCTCATAATCGGCAAAGGCCGATGTTCAGCATTTGATCTTTCACAAGGTAAAATGCTAATGAGCCACTTTAAAGCAAAGGTGCCAAAGCCAACTTCGCCACGGATTACATCGAACAAATTTTGAAGTTTTGGCAAAAAGATATCCATCCCTCGGATCAGATAGAGCTTCATAGACAAACAGGGGAAATGGTTTATTCTACTCTCACCAACAAAAGCTATGGCAGCTTTAACGTCGCAAGATTCCTTTGAATAATACTACCGCACAATTGAAGATTGAGAGGGCCTCCTCACAAAGGCCAAGGACAATAGAATAAAGTCGCTAGAAGAGATCATCATTGGTTTGGGTCACAATCCCAAAGACATTAAAGGTATTGAGGCATTGGTAAAAAAGAAAGAGGATGATATAGCAGCACTTTCGAAAGAACAATCGAAACTACCGGCCCTCGAGGCACCCTCGGACATGAGGAAGTTATAAAAGGAAATTCACAAGAGAGAAATGATGGAGTTGCTCTTGAATTTGACGAGAGCGACTAAATGAAACGAGAGAAGGAGTTGGAAAAAGCATTGCGAGAACAGGAAATTATCAAGCAGCACTTTCAACAACGAGTAATACGACTACAGGACATGCAAGAACAACCATCTCGGGTAAACATTTCTAATTTGAATTCGAGGATTTAATTAAACGTAGATGGAGAGTTTGCGGCTAAAGGTCACATAACTCCAAGAAACAAAAATTACAATTAACAAAAATTGGAGGGAAAATATGACACATCCAAAAAAAGACAGGTCACTGACAACCTCGTGGGAAATAAAAAGATTGGAAAAAATTGGTTGAGGCTTTGCAAAAAGATCTTTCACCGGAAAAAGCCTCTCGAACGAAATAAATGATATTCTTTGGTGCAACATCATTGAATTAATAAGAGGTATTTGGTCCTCCATTCAAGCTATTTTTGAGCAAAATGAGTTAGTCAAGATAGCACAAGAAGAAATAAATAAAACTAGACATGAATTAAGAGGCAAGCCGGAGCGGAGTCTAACAGATCATTCAATTTTTGAATTCCAGAACAAAACAATGCTTTGCATTGTTAGGAATTGATGACGAACGATGTGTAGTTTTGGAAGCAAAGAGAGTTTTCACCAAGAGGACTTTCATGCAAAATCTAGAAAGAAAGTGTACTCGACATTTTTGGTTGATATCAACGTTTTCGAGAGAGAAGTTTCAATCTTTGTCGGACTAGTTGAATTGCTAAGTCCCATGCTCACGAGAGGATCAAATAGTAGACTTGGAAACCTATGAGAAAAGAATAAAAGCTCATGCTAAAAATACGTCTATAGGTTCTACTAGCTCATCGAACTCGCATTACCAATCTGGGAAAAAGTATTTATGAAAAAAAGTGAGGAATCTATTTCATCTGGAGCATGAAATAAAGTATCTATTTCCGAACAGGCCCTTTTTTATAAACTTACCGAAGCGTGATGAAAACTTTAAGGAAACTTCAGAAGAACAATGATACCCCGGGATGATCGGTGGTGGAAGGAAATGTTGGAAGTTTTGTAAAAGTTGTTTTCGGGATGAGATTTTATCTTTACTATCAAGTAAATGGTAAAAACAGAAAAGTGCGATGAAAGAGTATCAGATGAAAGGTTAAAGAGTATCCGTAAGAAGAAAGAGTATTCGATAAGCCAAAGAAATACGCAAAGGACAAAGACAGCATTCCTATTTTAAGCACTTATCTTTAGCACGTCCATGAAAAAAAGGAACATCACATCACCAGTTACCCATTATTCTATTTACGAGACACATGTATCTCTTGTTGTTTGTAAATATGCTTTAAGTCGACATGGATGATTGGCTAGGATAGCGTAAGATTGTTAGGATTATTTTTGTGTATAAATAAACCCTCAAAGAGAGTGTTGAGGGTGGATTCTATTACCTCATTAGTAACACTAAGATTTTCTGAATAAAAACTTTTGGAGAGATTTACTTGTGGCTTACTTGGATGACGATTTGATAGCTAATCGGACTTGTTGCGGGATTCATGTGTTGGACTACGATTCAATAAGTGTTTCTACCCTTTGTCTGAAATTTTATATTAGTTTATAATACCATCATATCCATTTCGAATAATTTACATAAATGATTGAAACAGAATTTGCTTAATTGTACTCGTTTTCAAATGTGATTGTTCCTAAATGTTTTCTTCTAAATTAGCTATAAGCATGAATTCTTAAATGCTCCTTCTTCGCTAATTTAAGCATTGTTGATTGCTATAATAAAGAATCCTTTATTGCTCTTTGTTTGTAGTCAATTCACTTCCTTCCTTTTGAACATGGTGAAAGATTCTTAGTTGCCTTTCATCCCTTTCAAGATCATCGCATTCCACTTTAAATTTTAAGGATTGTTCTCTGTCTAGCTATCTTTCCCTGTAATACCATCTTGTGCATAGAATAGAAATCCAGAAAGCCATCCTTTGACTCCATAGCCCAATGGACTGAAAGCTCTTAGCCTTGCCCTTAGTTTGTGGATTCCACCATTTTCCCAAAACAAACTTTGAATCTATAACTAGCCTAAAACCTTTTCAAGAACAAAGATAAATTATAAAGAGAGAGCCCTCTCTGGATGCAGATTGGCTAGATTCTGCATCTAAAAGGTTGGTTTGTGGTTACCTCGGGTATACTTTCCTCTTACACAACTTCTGGGAAAACCTGAGTGATAACACAATCCAAGATGAATAATGGATCAACCTGAGTTAAAATCCCTCTAGTATGCACTGCACAATCCTCATTGGCATCTCCATCAATGTGTGGTGCAAACTCATGCACCAGTATAGGCACAACTGATAGTCACACTGCTCTTTCACCTACCTCTTCACTGGTCTCCACTGAAACTGTCCATGCACTCAAGTTAACTGATGTATTCTATAGTTGATTAATGAGTTTATAATTAGTGAATTAATTAATAATTAATTCACACCACTCTCACTAGTGTATCAATTAGTCAGACTAGATACAACTAGCTCAACTATGTTTAATTGAGTTAAACTGAATACAACTCCACTAATTTCCTGAATCAACTCCACCAAACTCTGTCACATGAGTTCTAACTGAAGTCAACATGCAATAGCTCCACTAAACCCTAGGAATAGCGTAATTCCATACATCGAACATGTGCCATACTGTGCATAAGCAAAAGTGCTTGAGAGGATAAGATAATGTTTAGAGTCAAATATTATTAAGAGCCTAATAATATTCGACATATCTATTTTTAGGCAGCAATCTAAAATTAGATTCCTTTGATAAGTCCTAAAAATAGAAGTCATATATTTTTTCAGACTTGACCAACCATCCTGGTAGCATCCTACAACTCATAGAACATGATCCATATGTCTAAAAATAGACATAGTCTAAAAATAGACTTTGCGCCAAAAATAGCCTGCGGGCCCACTTAGTGAAGGCGACTTCTTTCCACTAAGCTCATCATCTTGTTGCAATCTCAACAAACATAAACAATAAAAAACTAACCCTAGGATATGAAGCACCAACAAGTTTGTGGGCCTAGATGGGTTTAGATAGTACACCAACTTCCTAGGGTTGTAACTTTTGCATATTATCTCTATTTGGTGTGCTCAATAGCCCATTCAAAAGGTCTCGACAAGAAGTACAAATTTTGACTAGGCTCAAGAAAGATATTGTAACTATTTTCTAAGCCTCACCACATCAAAATAAAATAATTTAAGGCCTCAAAGTGTCTCTGAAAGTTGAAGACCTAGAAAACTGTAGAAAAAATGCCAAGATGGAGAATTGTGTTTTGAGCTAGTCGAATAGGTGGGTGGCCATCAATATCCGCCTAGATCAATCCTTCCCCCTTAGGAAGTATTGATATCCACTGTGTTGAGTGCCCCCATCAAAATGAGAAAATTTTTCTAAACTTATCCCTAGGTGAGCCACTTGCCTTGGTGCAAGAGCTACCCTACTTCGACAATCTGATAAAGTTAGATCCTTTGTTGGCAAGTGCCCTGTATCTATGCATCCACAATCTGATCAATGGTTGCATTTTCCATGTAATTGGGTTTAATTTATGTAATTATCAATTGATTTTCTATCTCTAATGTGCCCAATAATGGTGGAAATTATGGCCGAAGGAGGTCCACATTGAAAATTAGGTGTAAGCCAGGGAAGTGGGGAATACTTAGCTGAAAATAATTATCACCCAAAACCTTTATGATGGTGTAAGGAAGATAACAAAGTGGATAAAGATTTCGATTGGGTATTGTAATGCGTTCTTAGGAAAATGAAACCAAACCTTGCCTCTCGCATAATTTTTTTTTGGCACGGTGTTGATCATAACATTTCTTATACTTAGTATTAGATATTTATAAAATATCATGGACCTATTGAAATATTTCATGACTCCTTTCGATGAATTTGGTGGCTTTTTCAACCACATAGTGAGAATGGGAATATTTTTCTTGTGTGGATTCGAGGGTTACTACTACATCAATAGGACCCAATTATTAAAACAACAAAACCTCCCGAAAAGGGCTATGGTTGGTTGAGCTATGGAGGGTTCTATTATAAGCTATGTGAACATAGGGGAGACTTTCATCCCATGTGCTTAGTTTCTTGGAGTTGTACATAAACATGAAATGCACAATCATCCTCTTGAAAACTTATGTATAGCCATCAATTTGGGGGTGGAATTTAGCGGGTTTGGTGAGCTTGATGTCTAACAATGACTAGAGAATCGATCAAAATGTGCTTTGGAACCTGCTGTCCTAATTTGATGTGATGGTCTGTGGTATCAAAAAATGTACCCACAACTATTCAAATAAGAGATTGGAAGTGGCCTCCTCTATGATATTCTTCTTGAAATATGTTATAATGACCATCTTATAAATAAATAAAAAACCATGTAATATCCCCAAATGGGATATTTCACAAATTTGGCCTAAATATTGCTAATCCATCATTTTACCATAAAATTACCGAACTAATAAACATCAGATTTCCATGTAAAATAAAACACATAAGCACTGCAATCCATTAACACATTGAATAGGAAGAATATTAACATTTTTATTATGAATAATAATTGTGGTTACAAATACATCTGACCCAAAAGAGCTGAGATGAAGAACTGGACAACAATATGAACTGCTGCACTATGCTGGCCTCCAAAACTGAACTACTACACTCTCTGTCTGGCAACAGCTACCACTGAATCCACTGAAGCACCCATTGAAGATCTGAATGATCCTCACTCTAATATCTTCGAAGCTCTGCGAAACTTCTGAATGAAGTCTCCTCAAAGAGAGTTTGGTTTTTGTCCAACACTCACAAATCACCCGAGGGTTTCCATCCTGGGGCTACTAATGAAGTAGAGAACCACGTCTCAAACCTATCACATAAGAAATTGATCTAATCCAAAGATACCCCTAAATGGTCTCCATTTCTTTTATATATTTCTTGGATCCTTTTAGAACCTTATTTTATTATTATTTATTCATGGAGCAATTTTGCCTCTTATTAAAATATTCCTTTTTAATGCAGAAAATTGTAAATCGGCTACCACGTCTCCTCTGGTCACTGAAACTTTTGTCCAACCATCCCATCATGTAGGTATCCCCATCCCTGTTCCAATGAGCTATTAAAATAAGGTGTTATATAATGTGTTCCTCCTGGAATGCCAGCTTGAGCGTAATTAACTGAGTTAAGCCCAAAAATAGCTCATTTTTCCGAAAGTTGTCGGAATGCATTAGAATGAAAGGAAAGCTGTTCGGATGATCGAATGCCACCCGAATACATAGAAAATCCTCAAAAATCCTCCAAAAATCCCCTAGGCCCGCTAATGACACCAACTTGTACCTGTGACCTGTCTGCTCCTAACTCTAGAAGTCCATCCAAGCCCTGTCATAGGTGACACCAAAAAAGGGAATATTATAGACCTTCTACCCCAAGATTGCTTGTCCTCAAGCAATCCAAATATGTGGGCCACCCTGTTGGCCCAGTGCAACTGAGACCCAATGCCTGGATCCCATACAAACCCCTGGGTGCTGCTATGCACCTGTGTCATGCCACCCAGAATAGACCCCTCATTTCTGGGATCCCAAAATGATCTCTCACAATACCTATCATCAAACAATCCTCCCGGATCCCAATGCCACCATGGCAAATCATCACCCAATTCCCACAGCTCAGACTACGAACTACCTTTGGCTATAGCTGATGCTCTATGAGGTCAGGTCCACGACTCCTGCTGTGCTATATCTATGACTGTGTAGGCTACCCCACAAACTGTTTACCAAATCATCACCTCTCTCCAATCCAACCCCTAACTCAATCCAATTTTGATCCTATTCTCATGAATTTGGGATGGGATGTTGAAAAAATTTCGATCTATGCCCCACTACCAACTGGAATCTATATCATCTGCCATGTCTAAGGGCCCCTGCTCCCCTGTGCTCCCTACAAAAAATATCGTACCATCAAGATGGTACCAACTCATGATTTCTCGACAATCTATCTTGGAAGAAGAATCCAATGAAGTGACAACCATATACGGAACATGCCTGGAGTGCTATCACTAGTCCATAATCAACTCACGCTATTCTATTCCGTTTTCCGATGAGATCTGCCGGCCGAAGAAGTCCCCTCTCTCTATATTGGGCCAAAGTGGGAAAGATATGATGCAAGCCCCATCTATGTACTCCTGGAGAGTGCTACTCCTTGAGATTACTGCAGCTCTGCTAAATGCTTGTGCATCTATATACACCTCATCTATGTGTCAGCCCAAAGATGGATGCTCCACCATCTGCAACAAATCCTCCCACTCCTGATCAGGAATGTCATGCTCTTGCTGTCTACTAGCCCCCTGTAGAACTATCCCGTAAACCTCCAACACCTCCAGAGGATATGGATCTACAACTACTGTCATCTTACTCAATGTTTTTGCATCTGATTTCTCCTTCTTAATGGTTGACCCCAAGGTTAGTTGTCTATCCATAATAGACTCAACGTGAGCTTCCATCTGGCTCTCCCCAAAGGACCATCATGCATGATGTACATGGTGTCCTCCTCTACTGACTCTTGCTCCATCATATCTTGCTCCGACTGAATCGTCACAAGTGACTCATCATCCATAATATCTCTTGTAGAGTCCCCTGACTGCTCACCCTACACACTGGAATACAACTCTGACCCACTGTCATCATCTCTGCATGACTGCTTTCGCTCCCCAGAAGCATCTGTAGATGATCCCATGGACTCACCTGAAGAAGAGTCCTCATCCTGGCATACAGAAGGAATGACCTTCTGTTCTTCCCCTGCCACATCATCTGCATCAGTCAAGCATGAGTGATCAGGCCCCCAAGGTTCTTTTCAGATGAATCAAAGTCCCTTCCTCCTCAGCTCATTTCTGCTGTCAGATCCACCAAACTAAAGCAGCTCCTCCCCAATCAACTGTCTCCTAAACAGCCCAATATTCTACTCAACCAGCCCATGGGCTAGCTCATAAGCAACAAGTGAGACCAACTTCTCTCTCCTCCAAATGATCAACAACTTGGTCTACAACTCTTGGAAAATGGTCTCATGGTCTCTCATACATGACGACAGGATGGACTGCATGTGTGCTATGATGGTGTAAGGATCATGTCTCCTAATGATGAAGAAGCATTGGAACATCTATAGAATTAGGTAATCACACTCAAGGTCAAACATGATGATATATGTCTCAAATGTATCCATACTCCCTAAAATCTCAAGCTTCTTCTCGAAGGTAGAGCCTGTGCCGTTATCCAAATCCTGAAAAGTCTCTGCTATCAATCTCATAGTCCTCCTCATAACATCATCACTATATGGAGCTATAGGTGCGGTCAAATTCATAATGTTACTGAGGCATGATGCAACTAGAATTCTGACCCCCTCACACGGTTCCTCCAATAATTTGGGTTGTATAAGAGAAAGCATAACAGGTTTTAGAGCCCAAATCAGTTTCTTCCCTTCTTCTTGGCTTATTTTGGACAGAAGTTCATTAAGCTCATCAATTTTGGACATAAATCTCCATGTCATCTTCATGTGTTTCAAATATGCTCCAAGCCCAAGAATTTTGTGACCAATCCCCAATTCTCCCTGCAAATCGTGTGGCTATTCCTTTTGAAGGACGACATAAATTTATTTTGAAAAGGGGCTGCTGTTTGGTTTTGTTTTCTGGTATTCTGATGCATGGTGGTTCAAGGAACCAAAATTTATTCTCATCAAGCTATTTAGGAATCCCTCCATGGTTCAACTAATGATGTGGTCACTGTTTTCCTGAGTTTTAAGTGTAAGTCATTCTATGAGAATTTGTCAAATGCTTGACATTCCTCATTGCCGTAGGTGAAATTTTTGTCAAACAGTTCAAATGCATACTAATATAGGTGACACATATTTATTGGTGTCAAATATAGGTGTACATAAGATTTCAACTACAAACAACAATACAAATTTCCCTCTTACAACATATACAACTAACGATCACAAGATACAAATTTAGTGCTTAGTTAACCAGAAAAGTAGTTGAATGAGATTTATTCCAGCACTATCACATACTCAACATACAAATATTTATGTGATCATCAAATTAGTAATAACATAGTAGAGTAAGTAAAAAGTGGAACCTGGAATGTGCACCACCAATGGAGCAAATAATGAGTAGTCAAATTCGCCCTCAACAGAGATGTTCGTGTGAGCCACAACTCCGCAAATGAAACCTTTAGGTGTGAAATATGTAGCCCTGGAAGAAATATCTCCCACACAGAAGCAGGCAAGGGTACAATACCCAACTAATGAATACAACCTCCACATACCCTCTTGAACTCTAGGAAAAAAATAAATATATTCGGTCAGGTGTTCAATAATGCCACCGGAAAAAAGATCTTTGACTGCATGTGAAACCGATGATGATAGAACCCAGAATCGACCCTTAAAAACGTCTGCTCGACTTCCGTGGAGATTGGGGTACTGGTGGAAATGTTGCAATAATTTGGCCCTTACTTTAGTTCACAAATGGGATATTTCACAAATTTTTCCTAAATATTGCTAATCCAGCATTTTACCATAAAACTACCGAATTAATAAACATAATATTTCCATGTAAAATAAAACACATAAGCACTACAATCCATTAACACATCGAATAGGAAGAATCTTAGAATTTTTATTATGAATAATGGACATATTCATTACCTTGCTTGGTTGAAGAAAGACGAGAAATTTAGTCCATCAAGATGGATTCCTAGGGACTATTAGGAGTAGGATGAGGGGTGCATAGGTCTTGCTTCTTACTATCTAGTTTGGTAATAGCATAGGCAATGCATGATATTATATACTTGCTGATATCTTGTCAAAATTTCGATTAATAGAAATAATTTTGTAGATTGGACACTATATTTTCCATGCAAAAATGTCTTTCCATCCAACTGTAGTGGGATTAACAAATCATAATTGCATGCTCGCTTGAAGGAACATATATATGGCGTAGATGGCATAACAAACCATCCTGAAGATAAAAGTAAATGATGGTCGTGGATGTGATTAACATATAGTAGTTGGTACAAAAGTCAAGACCACTCTCATAGAATTGAGGCCACTGAGAAGCCTTATGTCTACAATAATGGAGTATTATGGTTAGTGTTATAACTGTTGGACATGGGATCCCCTTGAAGAAAGAAGTAGAGAAAGACTTTGCAGATCAAGGAGTGGAGCATGCAACACGGAGTCTATTTTGAGTCATAGGGACTTTGGGGTGGGTCAAAGCCCCTTATTATGTAATGGGATGGTATTGCAAATTCCAAACCTATATAAGGAGTCTAAATAGAAGTCATAAGAAAGAAAAAAGAAACCAATATGCTTAAATTATAGACCTTATGAGATGCATACGAATGTAATATTGTTTTGAGTCAGAGTATGTGTATTGGATTAGAGGAAAGGCTCCTACAACTGTGTGCGCAAACCCCTGTAGCTATGTGTGCAGGGTATAACTGAATGTATGAGAAGGATCTCGCTATTGATGAAAGAATTTTTGGATAGATCTGAGTTTTACTGATGTGTTTGACTTTACTTACTATTTATGAATGCCTATGATGAATAAGGGTTTTGATATGTAGTTGAATAACAAAGTCTTGGTTATGTTTGTTTACTTTGTTTAATGCATGTATAAGTAAGATTGCGTGGTCTATTAGTAAGTTCAACAGATGTGTTTAACAACGCAAAAATTATTGATAGATCTAACCTGCGAAGCTCTGTGAAGAAGGAAAATCCCAAAATCCACAATTTATATCCCTCTAGATGCAGAAATGTGGTTCTAGCATCCCCCTATATTGCCTCGGGTGAGACTTCGGTATGTGCAAGAAGATAATTGCCGAGAGGGCCGGTAATAATGGGTTTTTTTGGACTGCATAGTCACTTTGAACCTGGGTCTAGGCCCCATCAAGCCAAAAAATGGTTCTGTTGTTGGGACCGGGATCTGATTGAGGGATAACTGGATGTGGAATCCATCTAAACAAGAGATCGAATATTAGGTAAGTATGAAAGAATGTGAGTTTGTTGTGCAAGAAAATAGAAACCCACACATCTCTACTGAACATTGGTTACAAAAGTATATCTATATATATTAGTACGACATATTTGTCGCGTCGTTTTCTAGTGAGTTTTACGGGTGGATATCAAGACTGGCCACATAGATGGGTCGGTTCAATAATAAGCTAATTGCGTGGACCCCAGATTTGATTAATAAGCTGAAAAATACTGATAACAAGATCGCGAGGGCTGTTTATTATTGGATAGACAGTATCCTTGGAGGGTTTATCCTTGAGTTTGCAATCAAGACTTCTGTGTCTTATAGCAAAGCAGAGCACATGTTCTTCAAAGGACCTAGAGGTAAGTACCTGAATTCACTGAAGTTCTGGATTAGAATTATATTGTGTGGAAAGGTTATACTACGGATACACAGATTAATTTTTGAAGAAAGAGAACCTAGTGCTACTCGAAGTGGAAAAAGGTTTAGGACCAATTGGTGAATGCACATTAAAAATGAATATAGTCCGTTGTTTGGGTCTGGAGAAAGAGAAAGCGCTACCCCGAGAAGTCTAAGATATGCAAGTCAGAAAAGCATTACAGAGATTCCCCAACCTTCCACCCCTATCATCACTCCATGCCTATTATGTTCCTCCACCTCCCCCATTCACCATGGCCCAACCCCTAAATATGCCTGTGTTCAAGGGAGCAGATGATACTGAATAGTTATGGTTTGTGGTAGAAGCAATCTGGATTTCACAGAATGTTATAGATGAAAACATGAAGAAAGCACAGTTGGTTACCATGCTGCAAGATAGATCATTGTATTGGTACATGAAATATGTTATGATGAATGCAAATGATTATTTGGCTGAGACAAAGACTGTTCTAAACACTAAATTCAAGAAACCAAATTCATAGTCCCAATGTATCACAGAGATGAAATAAATTAAGCAGCTGGCTACAGAGACCGTATGGGAGGTAGATAAGAGGTTTAAGACACTATTGAGCTATATTAGTTTCAGGATCCCAGATGAAAAACATAGAGAATGGTTCATCTCTATGCTATTGCCTCATCTTATATTTCCATTGTCACAACATAATATTGCTACTCAGGCTGAAGCGTTGGAGACAACGATGAAACTGGAGGCTTTTCCGATATTCGATACAAGCATAGGGGTGCAATAGATTCAAACTCAGTTGGTGAGCTTGCATATGGAGCTCCAGGATATAAAGAAGGGAAAGGAGGTTTGATTTGATATAAGGTCGGAAGTCTGGTGTATCAAGTGCAAAGCATAGGGTCACTATAAAGAGCAGTGCCCTGTTTATAGAAAATACTTGAATACTGGGATGCCGAGTCCATTAAATCATAGATCGAATGCTGAGAAAAGTGTAGGGCCCCATGTATGGTGTAGATTATGCAAAGTTTCAGGCCAACTTTCCAAAGATTATTGTCACCTTTTTCAAAATTTTATCAGATCGCCGAAGAAATTATTGCTCAATTTCTGCAGTTCGGTGGGACATGAAGAGAAACATTGTAAGAGCTATGATATGATGATGTAGAAAAATCCTGGTGCATATCGAATGCAGGTAGAAGGGTGCGAAGCATCAGGTTCATCGACTATGCGAGGAGGTTTCCTAGGTTGAGGGCATGGTTAAGGAGGAGGTGCAGGTCGTGGACGAGGATAGATGATATATTACAACTGCAAAAATGTTAGACATTTTGCTAGGGATTTTTAGAATCCTATTGTAGCTTCCTATAAGTATTGACAATAATCTGGTCATGAAATCGAATATTGTCCCATTTTTTAAGCTAAAATGTAGGAGAACTGCAACCAGCAGCCGGCTCATAATATACAAATGATGAGGGCTGAATCGTGCCAAGAAGATCCAAGCATTAACATAGTAATGCGCAGTGGTGTTATTACCAGAGGAGACCGCAAAAATATGGTGACAGAGACCTGGGTAAGGAAAGAAGAAGATAAGAATGTTGGATTTAATGTACAATGCGAGAAAGAGACATTCATCGAAGCAAGGAAGAAATTTATGAATCATAAATATTTGCCACCTACCACGTGTTGAAAATGCAGCAAGATGATGGAGCTTAGTGAAATGAAGTCGCCTTCACTAAGTGGGCCCGCAGGCAAATTCTGGCGCAAAGTCTATTTTTAGACATATGGAGCATGGTCCAGGGGTTGCAGTATGTTATTCTTGGAGTATTGGTCATGTTGGTAAAAATATATGGACCTCTATTTTTTGACCTATAGGTTGATAGGTCGATGTCTATTTTTAGACTGCCTATCCTAAAAATAGGGAAGTCAAATATTATTTACCCTTAATAATATTTGGACTCTAAACAACAGTTTACTCTCTTGGAGCACTTCAGTTCGAGCCTTGGAAGTGGCTCATGCATCTGATAGAGGAATTACGCTATTCCCAAGGGTTTGGTGAGCACATGCATGGTTGACTTCAGTTAGGACTTCAGTGGCAGAAGTTTGATGGAGTTAATGAGACAGCTAGTGGAGTTGTGTTCTGTTTATTTTAGTTGAACTAGTTGAGATTAGTTTAACTAGCTAATCAATTAGTTATGAGTGGAGTGAATTAAATATTATTTAATTCATTAATTAGTAACTCATTATTCAACTCAATAACACATCAGTTCACTACAGTGCATGATCAGTTCAGTGGAGACCAGTGAAAGAAGTAGATGAAAGGGTGGAGTTAGCTATCAGTGGCGACATCAGTTGTGCATGAGATTTGCACCACACTTGGAGGAATTGCCCATGATGATTGCGCTGTCAAGCCAAGGAGATTCGAACCTTGGATCTCTATATAGACGGGCCATGATTGCGCAATAGAGGCAAGGCAATTGGCGGTGAGTTTTGAACCAGTAACCTGTTCAAAACCAAGCTAGTTTGTGTGTAACTTTATGAGAAAGTACTGAGTACTTGTGAGGAGTATTGTACTGATTTTGTTACATGATTTCTCCATTATAATATACACAATAGCTGCGGGGTTTTTAGCTATAAGCTTTCCCCATACATACTGTGTTAATGTGTATGATGATTTGATGTGCTATCGCTTGTTTTATTTCCGCATGTGTGATGATCTGAGTGGAAGAGATTATGTGTTGCATATGAATTCGAATTGATATGTGATCAGGATAGTCTTGGTGGATAATTAATCATTATTAAGCAAATTTCTACATGGTATCGGAGCTATTGAAGCAGAGATTGATCATCACAGTGATTACAAACTTATTTCGGTAGACAGAGTCTGCATGAGGGCCAGGTAGCCTCTGGCTCCATCCTTTCTTTGAAAGGTGATATATCCAGCAAATGCCCCTGCAGTCGATCTCTGTGTTAGAAATAATTTGTTCTCACAGATCAAGGGCGGTTGAGCTTTGAGGTGGGAATTCGAAATTTTGCAAAGCAGCTTTGTTTTCTTGGTGCCGGTGTTGAAAATGTCTTTCAACGGTTTGCGACTCGAATATGCTCTTGAAGGCAGTTCGAATTATGTTGCATGGAAGGATCACATGGAGGCGAGTATTAGAAGATAATGGTCTCGAAGGAGTTCATAGATACGGATGTCCAAAAGCCCACCGATCCCGCTCGAAGTCGAAGCATGGCAAAAGAATATGGCGAAGTGTCGAAGGATCCCGTTGGAGGGCGTCAAGGATCATATTGTATCCAGACTCGCATGGAAAGGCTTCTCCATATTTAATGTGGAAAGCTTTGACGGATCTATTCCGCAGTAAGAGCGACCAAAGGAAGTTGGCGCTCAAAGATAAGCTCAGGGAACATCAAGATGGAGAAAGGCGACAATATCGCCAAATACCTCACGAAGTTCACTCAATGCGTAGATGAGTTGGGAAGTGTGGGGGGTGACTGTCGAAGACGAGGACTTGGTCGACCCGGCTCTCCTTGGTCTTCCGAAGGCTTGGAACTCATATCAAGATAGTTTCAATGGTCGGGAGAAGCCGCCGGGATGGGAGCGCCTTTGGGCGGATCTCATGCAGGAGGAGATAAGGAGGACTACTCGAGATGGATCTTCATCAAAGGGAGCCGATGAAGAAAATTGTGCTTTGGTTGCCAAAGAAAAGAAGGGGAAGGGTAAGAAAAAATTCTCATTCCGGTGCAAAGGGCAAGAAGCGAGGATATGGCAAAAGTGAAGTGTTTTCACCGCCATGATCACTGACATTATGCTACCAATTGTCCAAAGAAGAAGAAGAACAAGCAAGCGGGAAGATCTCGCAGATGGAGAAGCTTTGGCTTCACAGCTTTGAGCTTGACTTTTCACCGATCGCATGCTTGGTTTCAAGTGTGATGGGATCGGTGTGGTTCTTGGACAACGGTGCATCATTTCATATGACGGGAGATCGGGAGTTGTTCTCGGATCCGAGGACAAAGATTTGGGTGTGCACATCGAGATGGGCGATGATGGTAGATACAGATGCGACTGGTATCGGTACCATATCCTTTCGTGAGGGAGTCTGCAAACCCTTTGTATTGAGGGATGTCATGCATGTACCGGATTGAAGAAGAACTTGATCTCTGTGGCGATGTTGGAGGATAAGGGGGTATGATGTGGTCTTCAGCGAAGGAAAAGCCTTCCTGCGCAAGAAGACTATTGGAGAGACCCGAAGAGAGGGGTTCAAACCAAGAACCTTTATCAGCCATGTGTAGATGGTCGCGAAAGCAATGGCATGCAAGGCGGGAGAAGTGGTGAGCCGGGATGATGAGGGCGAACCCGTGGGCACGAGAGATTGGGCCACCTTCACCATGGAGCTTTGAAGATCCCTGCAGCGAGATTTCTCACCGAGCTTCTATGGGCACTCTTGCACGATCGGATCGATGCAAGGGGTGTACTTTAGGGAAGTATGTGAAAGCCTCCTTTCATAAGAAGGATAGTCGTGCCACGACGATCCTTGAGAGAGTTCACACAGACGTGTGTGGTCCTTTCTCAGTTGCTTCGACAACGAAGCACAAGTATTATGTGATCTTTGTTGATGATTTCTCTCGAAAGCGCTGGATCTTCTTCATGCAGAAGAAGAGAGATACATTCGCGAAGTTCCCGTGAGTTTAAAGCACCGGTCGAGAAGGAGTCGGGGAAAAAAGGTGATTACTCTAAGGAGTGATAATGGTGGTGAATTCATCTCGATCGAATTCAAGGAGTTCGAAACGCGAAGGGATTCGGAGAGAGCTCATCGCACCCCCATAACTCACAAGTAGAATGGGGTGGGCCGAGCGGAAGAACGAACGATCGTGGGTGCTCGCACGGCGATGTTGCATGATCAGTGGCCTACCCCTTCAATTGTGGGCTGAGGCATGCAATATAACGTTAGTATGTGTAGAACCGTTGTCCTCACAAGGTTCTTGGCATGAGTACACCGGAGGAGGCTTATTCTGCAAGAGGCCCGATATTTCCCATTTGCGGATTTTTGGTTCTCCCTGTCTACATGCATGTGACGAAGGATGCGAGAAGGAAGCCGGATCCAACCACCGAGGTTGGAATATTTGTGGGGTACACTGATACACCTCACAACTATCGGGTGTATTTGTCAGACATTCGCAAGACTGTTGTGCAACAGGATATAAAATTTCAGGAGGAGAAAGCCATGCAGTGTTCGCTTGAGAGGGAGCTACACTTGCATGTAGATGAGGAGATGTTAGTTCCTAAGGAGGAGCTTTTGGATGTGGATCAGCCACAAGAGGAAGTTCAGGAGGTGGAAGAAACCACCCATGCAGCGCCAACCATCAAAGGGCACATGCGCACTACAGAAGCTGAGCGACTGGATCGGGATGTAGAGAAGGTTGTAGGACCACCTACAAGACAACAGGCAGACAGAGGCGAGTCACCAGACGGCACACTCGGATACATGGCTCTTGTGAGTCAATGTGTTGTGATGGAGTCATCCTCTTTTGAGGAAGCTATGGAGGAACCCGCATGGGTTGATGCCATGATCGAAGAATATGATTCGATCGTCAGGGACAGTGCATGGGAGATTGTCCCAAGATTGGTGGGGAAATCAGTGGTGGGTTCATGATGGATCTACAAAGTGAAGCAGGCGGCTGACGGGAGTGTGGAGAAGTACAAGGCGAGATTTGTTGCCCGTGGCTTCTCATAGATCAAGGGGATTGACTATGAGGAGACCTTTGCACTGTCGCAAGGTACTCTTCCATATGGACGATCCTTGCTCTCTCGGCCGCAGATGGGGTGGCACATTCATCGATGGATGTGAAGACCGTGCTCCTCAATGGAGTTATTGAGGAGGAGGTGTACATAGAGCAGCCTCGAAGGTTTCGAGATCTTCAGCAGTGAGTCGCATGTGTGTCGACTCAAGAGAGCACCGTACGGGCTGAAGCAAGCACCTCGTGCTTGGTACACTCGAATAGACAGCTACTTCACCGGGCTTGGATTCTCCAAGAGTGAGGTGGATCCTAACTCGTACCCAGATTATGGTGGAAGGGAAGCCGTTGATCATCGTATCGTATGTAGATGATCTAATTTTGACCGGCGATGAGCAGCTGATATTTTCATGCAAGGAGGATCTCGCACGAGAGTTTGAGATGAAGGACTTGGGCATCCTTCATTATTTCCCTCGGGATTGGAGATTTGGCAGGCACAGACAGAGGATCTGTTTGTTTCTCAGGGGCAAGTATGCCCTGGGAGATTCTGGAGAGGTTCAACATGTAAGGCCGCAAGCCTCGTTGACACTCCTCTTCTTGGTGGTTGGAGGAAGGAGGATGCTACTTCAGTGGAGGTAGTGGATGCCACCGTCTATCGACGATTGGTGGGGTCGCTTATGTATCTGGTCAATACACGACTCGATATATGCTATGCAGTTAACCAGCTTTCGCAAGCTATGGTTAAGCCTACCAAGCTCTTTTGGAAGGTAGGAAAGCATGTGTTGCGCTATATCAGAGGCACATCGGGATATGGTCTATGGTACAGACAGGAGGATGGAGCGAAGCTTTCTGGCTTCACTGATGCAGATTGGGCAGGGAGTCCAACGGACTGGAAGAGCACATCTGGAGGAGTTTTCAGCATTGGGTCGACAGCAGTTTCCTGGTACAGCAGGAAGCAGAGATCCGTGGCACTCAGTTCAGCAGAGGCCGAGTACATGGCAGCTAGCTTGGCTGCATGCGAGGCTATTTGGATGAGGAAGATCCTCGCAGGATTGTTCAGGTTGCATTTGGAGCCTACGGTGATCTACTGTGATAACCAGAGTTGCATTAAACTCTCGGCTAATCCAGTATTTCATGATAGGTCCAAACACATCAACATCAGGTACCATCATATCAGAGATTGTGTTCAGCGGAGAATCATGATGCTTTCATATGTTCCCACGGAGGATCAGGATGCTGACATCTTGACGAAGGCGCTCACCAGGAGCAAGTTCGAATTCCACAGAGGCAGGATAGGGGTTGCGGATAATCCATATCTTGCTGAGAGGGAGTGTTGAAAATGCAGCAAGATGATGGAGCTTAGTGAAATGAAGTCGCCTTCACTAAGTGGGCCCGCAGGCAAATTCTGGCGCAAAGTCTATTTTTAGACTATGTCTATTTTTAAACATATGAAGCATGGTCCAGGGGTTGTAGTATGTTATTCTTGGAGTATTGGTCATGTTGGTAAAAATAGATGGACCTATATTTTTTGACCTATAGGTCGATAGGTCGATGTCTATTTTTAGACTGCCTATCCTAAAAATAGGGAAGTCAAATATTATTTACCCTTAATAATATTTAGACTCTAAACAACAGTTTACTCTCTTGGAGCACTTCAGTTCGAGCCTTGGAAGTGGCTCATGCATCTGACAGAGGAATTACGCTATTCCCAAGGTTTTGGTGAGCACATGCATGGTTGACTTCAGTTAGGACTTCAGTGGCAGAAGTTTGGTGGAGTTAATGAGACAGCTAGTGGAGTTGTGTTTGGTTTAATTTAGTTGAACTGGTTGAGATTAGTTTAACTAGCTAATCAACTAGTTATGAGTGGAGTGAATTAAATATTATTTAATTCATTAATTAGTAACTCATTATTCAACTCAATAACACATCAGTTCACTACAGTGCATGATCAGTTCAGTGGAGACCAGTGAAAGAAGTAGATGAAAGGGTGGAGTTAGCTATCAGTGGCGACATCAGTTGTGCATGAGATTTGCACCACACTTGGAGGAATTTCCCATGATGATTGCGCTGTCAAGCCAAGGAGATTTGAACCTTGGATATCTATATAGACAGGCCATGATTGCGCAATAGAGGCAAGGCAATTGGCAGTGAGTTTTGAACCAGTAACCTGTTCAAAACCAAGCTAGTTTGTGTGTAACTTCATGAGATAGTACTGAGTACTTTTGAGGAGTATTGTACTGATTTTGTTACATGATTTATCCATTATAATATACACAATAGCTGTGGGATTTTTAGCTATAAGCTTTCCCCATACATATTTTGTTAATGTGTATGATGATTTGATGTGTTATCGCTTGTTTTACTTCCGCATGTGTGATGATCTGAGTGGAAGAGATTATGTGTTGCATATAAATTCGAATTGTATGTGATCAGGATAGTCTCAGTGGATAATTAATCATTATTCAGAAAATTTCTACACCATGCAGAGACAACTGTTTCCATTGAAGAATAAGCCTGAGGAGAGTGCTTAAGTAAAGGAATTTGATCAGTCTATCTCGACGTCCTTCTTACAGACATGTATGAAATTACTAAGGGAGTAGAAGGTTGTAGAAGGGTTGAAAGAGCTGATAGATAATTGCGCTAGCAAGGAAAGGCTGCAACTGGAAAAATGTGCAATAAATAAGGTGTATAAGAGCAAGAAAATAACTAGCCTGGAGATGCGGTTGACTGTGCAGATCAGAGATTATGAGATGAATCGAGTCATTCTGGATCTAGGATCAAATGCCAATGTTCTGCTAAAATAGACATGGGAGCGGATGGGAAGTCCTAAGCTGTAATGGTCATCAATTCAGTTGAGGATGGAAAATAAAAAAAAGATCATTCCTATGGGGATATTGCATGGGAGTACCGTAGATATTGATGGAGATGGTGTGTTAGTCGACTTCGAAGTGATTAAGATCATTAATGATAGTAATCTGTATCATACACTGTTGGGATTTGATTGGGCTTACAATATGGATGCTATAATCAACTTGAAGAAGTGGAACATAATATTTTTAAAGAATGTTACCTGAGTTGTTGTGCCATTAGGTCCTTCCAAAGGTGCGCACTATACAAAGCTTGTCCAAAATGAGTATGGGGATGCTGAGATTGATTATATATATAAGCTTAATGTACATGATGAATACTGGATTAATCCCACCACAAATGGTAGAATATGTTGGGAGCGTGATAGTTCATGCGTTTCAGATTTTGATGAAGAGTTGCAGCATTTGTAGAATCATTTGCATGAAGTAACCACTAAGCGATGTAATAGGGTTACCAAATCTCTGCGCTGTGTCATATTGGAAGCGCATGACTTACCTTTTTATGATGGCACTAGGAATGTTGTCTTGTTTCTCGAGGAATTTGAGCAAAAGGTGCTTGAGGACCAGAGATATGACACTATGTACTTCGTATTGAGGTCTACTCCAGCCCGATGGTGGGGCGCACATTTTGAAAGTTTAGGAGGATGGAAGGAACTGTTTTGCAAATTTATAAGGCTAAGATTTGGTCATGTTGATATAAATATCGTGGAGAATTATGATGGTCAGAAGGATGCTTGCGAGCACTTGGCTCGCTGGACTAAATATTGGGGCACCGAACCTCAATCAGAATGGGTGCACATATTCTTTCATTCTTTGGAAATGATACCTCGACAATGGTATCTTGAAATAGAGTTGCGCCATCGAACCGTGGATTGGGATGACATGATAGAAGAGTTCTTATTAAAATACAGCTTCGTTAATAGTTTGGAGTGCATTAATGAGGCTCTTCAGGAAGTCAAAGTGGGAGTATTTCGCATTACCAAGGAGCCAAGGACATTGGTACAACCTGATTGGGATGTGTAGTTGGAACAAACCCAAGAATGTTGTAAACAATCCACTTGGATAGAATTGACTAACATCTTTGTGTTGGGGGAGGATATTTGTGGGTGACGAGATGAACAAACATAGAATGATTCCGTTGGAGGGTGGCTTCATTGCAGTCGCAATACTACGTAGCAGATTGAATGTAGGAGTAGTTGGAGGTTACTAGGCCGAGGAAGGCTATACTTCGCTAAGGGGAGAGTCTCATGGAGTTCATCCAAAATATGACCCTTGGAATAGTAAAAGTTGATTGGAAAATGACTTGTTCATTAAAAGGAGTGGGAGGGATGCAATTAATGGGCATATCTGGGTGAATCTTCCACCAAGTCAGCATTTATGAGGAGTATTTAAAGGTGATGATGCTATTTTAATTCAAAATTTGTTATAAAGGAAGGATATCACTCCCCATTTGAACACTTTGCACACTAAATGTTAAAAGTGAGAGCTGTTGTCTGCAAGAGAATCGAGTGAGCTATTACATGTTAGGTTATAGTTTCGTAGCATTGAGAGAAGCATTGATCAAGGCAGGGATCAACCAAAAAATCCATCCAGGATTAACCACCAAGTGAAGACAACCATAGAAGCGTGGCGTGAGAAAGAAGGTGAAGTCCGATAAGTCCGTTGGCCCAGAAGTGATGGTCCTTCTTAAAGGAAACCTCAATGAAATTTGCGACATTGTGAAGCAGGACACAACACTTATGGGGTAATATTGAAGAACAATATAAGAAAGTGCTGGTAGATGTTCACAAGGGCTTGCAAGGATTACAAGTACAAATGAGTGTTGTTCAGGTGAGCGTGAGCCGGTTGCAAGTGAGTATGGTTCAACCGAGCGAAGCACAGGATAGTACAAGTATAACTACACATGAATTAGCGCTAAAATCTGATACCCATGCGGTGCTTCTCTGTGCAGACACACTGAGTTTTGACACAATGAAGCAACTAAGGAAGGTGGCCCACTGGCAGAATACAAAGCTGAATCTTGCTGTGATGCCACTATAG
Organism: Pinus albicaulis; assembly: GCA_034641835.2. Taxonomy (NCBI): domain Eukaryota; kingdom Viridiplantae; phylum Streptophyta; class Pinopsida; order Pinales; family Pinaceae; genus Pinus; species Pinus albicaulis. The sequence continues at coordinate 1,027,976,088 of CM076578.1, forward strand.
TCTTTGCATGAATTCCACCAGGGAATCAATGAAGAGTTGAAGATCTGAAAATAGCGTGCCCTCATGATTATTCAGGATGTCAATGACGAAAGATCAAGTATGGAAGAGGAAAAGAAAATTTCTATCCAAGAGCGCACCACTGAGACATCACAAGACAAAAGCTGGAGGAGACTATCTCTAAATCATTCAGCGAGCTACCAAAGCTCCATATTTAGGCTACAACTGCGCTAGAAGAGAAAGTGAGCAAGCTTTACACCATGGTTAAGGAATCTAAGGCCAAATTTGAAAAAGTGCACTTGGAAATGCAGATGAAAATTGTCGAGCTGCAGATGCAATTGCAGCCTGCCACTCCACCAGAAGTCTGGGAGTAGCACACAACTGACCTGAAAACTACCATGAAACAGGTTGAGCCTGGCATACACAAGTGTGCTAATTTCTTTGGGGAAGTTCTCGATGTATGGGCCTCCTTGCAAGAGGACCTTCAGGTGAAAAAGCTACAAGCCGAAGTGTGCGAAAATAATTGAACAAATGGATCAGATTAAGGTCAATGCTAAGACCTTAGCACCAATGCAACAACTTAATCATCTCCAAGAGGGTAAATTCTTACAGGAGCAGGTTGATGAGCTACGCAGGAAGGAGAAACTACTTACAAACATAATGAAACCATGGGAAGCTAAGGCTAACCAACTCTCGCAAGCCGCGTAAAAGAAACTGAAGGCATTGCACACGACGTAGAGAGGATTCAAGCAGAAGGAAGTTAAGAAAGTTACACAAAAGCTGCTCAAGGAAGTCAGAGAGTTTGAAAAGAAGTGTGCCGAAGTAGTTCCACCATTGAAGGATGCCTTGAGCGGCATCAAAGCAAAGATAGTAGGTGCACCACTTTTGTGACATGGGACAAGTCAAAGTGTTGTGTTGGGGGCCAATTGGACATGGTATCCCCTCGAAGAAAGAAATAGAGAAATACTTCACAGATTGAGGAGTGGAGAGCATAATGCATAGTATATTTTGAGTCATAGGGGCTTTGGGGTGGGTCAAATCCCCTTATTATGTAATGGGATGGGATTATTTTGTGAACATTGGACTCCACCCATGGTCTTAGACCATGGTATTGTAAATTCAAAACCTATATAAGGAGTCTAGATAGAACTCATAAGCAAGAAAAAAGAAGGAAATAAGCTTAAATGATTGATTTTGTGATATGCATCTAGATGTAATATTGTTTTGAGTTAGAGTCTGTGTATTGGATTAGAGGAAAGAATCTTACAACTGTGTGCATAGACCCTTGAAACTGTGTGTGCAGGGCCCTACAACTGTGTGTGCAGGGTAGAACTGAATGTATGAGAAGGACCTGGCTATTAATGATAGAACCATTGGATAGATCTGAGTTTTATTGATGTGTTTTCCTTTACCTACAGTTTATGAATGTCTGTGTTGAATAAGGGTTTTGATCTGTAATTGAATAGCATAGTCTTGGTTATGGTTGTTTACTTTGTTTAATGCATGAATAAGTAAGATCACACAATCTGTTAGTAAGGTCAACAGATGTATTGAAAGACTCCTATATTATTGATAGACTTGACCTGCGAAGCTCTGTGAAGAAGGAAAAGCCCTAAAGCCACACTCCTCTATCCCTCTGGATGCAAAAACATGGTTCTAGAATCCCCCTATATTGCCTTAGGTGAGACTTCGGTCTCTGCAAGCAGATCATTGTCGAAAGGACTGTTAATAGTGTGTTTTTTTGGACTGCACAGTCACTTTGAACCTAGGTCTAAGCCCCATCAAGCCAAAAAAAGCCGAAGATAAAATAAGGCAATAAACGACACAATTGGTGCTGCATGTATTATATTTGATATTGAGATGAAACTTCTGCAAGTACATGGACCACTTTTAATAGTGATCATTTTTTTATTTTCCTTGTGTTTGCATGAACTGTAGAGGCCTATGATTAGTGTGAATGATTGTTTCCTTCCTGAGAATGTAATGTTTCTGTCGAAGGCAAGCTTGAACAATGGAATAAATTTCTTTGTCATCGTTGGGGTATTTGGAAATGACATATGCCTGATGTACCTTGACTTAGAGTTTACCTGTAAATTTTTATATGTTATCTGTGTTTATTGTACTAAATTTAAATCATATTTAGGACTAGTTTATGAGTGTTATGTCAGTGATAGATATGTTCTAATCCAGGGTTAATGGATTGGGGTTTATGTATGCTTCAGAATGTATATATATGTGTTGTAACACTAAAAGGAATAATGAAAAATCAAGCTGGTCATCCCGATTTGGGATCCAGGGAAAATATCTGTGTTTATCTGTTTTATGTTTTATGCTCTCGCTATTGTTTATTTTCTGTTATAATATTCGTGTGTAGATACTTCTTGTTCAGGGTTAAAACCTACATTTGGTATCAGAGCTATTTCAGCTTCAAGGGGACGCCTTCGCTGCTGAGGGTTTTTTTATTGGGCTTGAGGTAGACCTTGTTCAGTGGAAGATCTGTGGGATCAATTCTTGCGGTGAAAGAAGATGGCAAGCGGCGGAAAGATAGAGATCGAGAAATTTATTGGTCAGAGTTTTGAGTTGTGGAAGCTCAAGATGAAGGATCTACTAGTGGATAAATATCAGTGGATTGCGGTAGATCCAGGTACTAAACCAACGAAAATGTCATATGAAGACTGGAAAAAACTGGATTGGAAGGCTAACAACACAATATGGTTGTGTGTCTCAGATTCAGTATTGTTGAATGTATCTGGGGAAGCTACGATGAAGAATTTATGGGAAAAACTTGGGACTTTGTACCAATCTAAGTATCTGGTGAATAAGTTGTTCCTGCGGAAAAAGCTGTATAACCTGAGGATGAAGGATGGAGACTCGGTGACAGAGCATCTGAACGCCTTCAATACTGTGGTAAGTCAGCTGTCGTCTGTTGATATTAAAATCTCGGATGAAGATAAGTGCATCAGTTTTTTGTGCTCTCTACCAGACTCGTGGGACAGTCTGGTTATTGCAATAGGTAGCAATACAACTACCTTGAATTTTGATGACATTCAAGAAACCTTTTAATCGGAGGAAAAAGTTCGGAGAAATATGAAGTCAAAATGGAGATGCCTTATACGTACGAGGAAGGTCCCAAAACGAAACAGAATAAGGTTTCGAGTGGGAGTTCCAAATCTAGAGGGAGATCTAAATCTCTTGGAAAGTTTGTAAAGGTGTGCTGGAAATGCGGAAAGGAAGGGCACTACAAAAAGGACTGCAGATATAAAGCTCCTGAGAAAGGAAAGGGATCGATGATGCTCCTTCTGCAGAGGAAAAAACCACCTCGGATGAAGGTGGGGATGTGTATTTGGCTTCTTCTTCAAATACACATGTAGATTATGAGTCATGGTTGATTGACTCAGGTGCATCCTTTCACTTCACTCCCCATAGGGAGTGGTTCGGCGAGTATGAGAAATATGATGGTGGTGTTGTCTTCCTAGGGGATCATAGGAAGGCTATAATCTTCGGACGTGGAAAAGTCAAGCTGAAGCTACAAGGTGGAAGGATTAGAAAACTTCTTGGTGTTCTGCATATTTCTACATTGGCCAGAAATATGATTTATGTAAGCAAGATGGATGATGCAGGTGTAAAAACAATGTTCAAGAAAGATGCCTGCAAGATGGTTCGGGGAGCACTGGTATTAATGCGGGGAGATCGGATTGGAACTCTGTACAAGCTACAAGGTAGCACTATTATTGATGGGTGTAACAGTTCTGTGGTTCCTGAAAGTGGAGTGGAAAGCCTAGCTGTCTCTGTAGAAAAGACCATGCTATGGCATCAAAGGCTTGGACATATTGGAGAGAAGGGCCTTTGGATACTGCATAGAAATGGTATGGTAGAAAGTATGTCTAATTGCTCTCTGGATTTCGATTTCTGTGAACATTGTGTATATGGGAAGCAAAATCAGGTGAGTTTTCCTTCTGGTGCTAAGAGGGCAAACAAGATATTAGAACTTGTGCACAGTGATGTGTTTGGACCTGTGTCAGTTCCATCACTAAGAAAGTCTGTGTACTATGTTTCATTCATAGATGAATTCTCAAGGAATACATGGATATATTTCTTGAGGAAGAAATCTCAAGTATTTGAAAAATTTAAAGAATTTAAGGCTCTGGTGGAAAACCAGACAGAGAAGAAGATAAAGGCACTGAGGACAGATAATGGTGGGGAGTTCTACAAGAAGGAATTTGAAGAGTTCTGTAATAAGTGTGGTATAGCACAACAGAAGACTACTCCATACACACCTCAGCAAAACGGAGTTGCAGAAAGAAGGAACAGAATGCTGATGGAAAAGGAAAGAAGCATGCTCAGTGGTACCGAGTTAGGACAAGAATTATGGGCAGAGGCAGTGGAGACTGCATGATATTTGGTTAACAGATCACCTTCATTAGTGTTGGAGGATAATACTCCACATGAGGTATGGACTGGTAAGAAACCCTCTCTTTCACATATAAGGGTATTTGGATGTGATGCATATGTACATGTTCCAAAGGAGAAAAGGACCAAGTTGGATAATAAATCTGAAAGGTGCATGTTTATTGGGTATAAGGATGGTTTAAAAGGTTACAAGCTTTGGAACCAAGAAACAAGGAAGGTTGTGTACAACTAAGATATGGTTGAGGCTAAAAGGGTGTTGTTGGTAAAGGTGGACACTTTGAAGAATGTTGTAGATGCATTGACAAAGTTTGTGAGCACTCAGAAGTTCTCTTGGTGTAGAGAAATAATGGGTGTTGAAGAATTGGCCCAATGAATAAGCTCTCCTGTGGGCCCCTGCGAAAAGAAAACAACAAGTGGGAGAATGTTGGGTATGTGTTATATTCTTTCCGCGACTAGCCCTATGTGATGTATGTTGCGCTGGGCGCAGCAGGGGGGTCACAGGGGGGGTGGTAGCCCCCCCTGTCGGGGTCCGGGGCAGTGCCCCGAATTTTTTTTTTGGTGTGCGGACCCACTCATAGGTGGACCCACCCATGTTTTGTGCATGAGTTTGCATATGGTTTTGGGGTACGATGGTTTTCGGCCCCTAGTATTTTGTAGATCCGATAAAGAGAACTATGGTTATGTTCTAATCTAGGGTTAATGGATTGGGGTTTATGTATGCTTCAGCATGTATATATATGTGTTGTAACATTAAAAGGAATAACGAAAAATCAAGCTGGTCATCCCGATTTGGGATCCAGGGGAAAATCTTTGTGTTTATCTGTTTTATGTTCTATGCTCTCGCTATTGTTTATTTTTTGTTATAAGATTCGTGTGTAAATAATTTCTGTTCAGGGTTCAAACCTACATTATGGATTGTTTTCTTAAAGTATTTTGAGTAATAAAATGTTACTATTTATTTCACAAACTGTAAATGAATTCAAAAAATTAGTATAAATTGCTAGTAGGTCTAAACTAGAGACCTGTTTATTGAAGATAAAATAAAATACACGGAGAGTAAAAATAGTTAGCATTATTTATTTTGTTCATAAGCATGGCTATACAAGATTAGAACTGCAACAGAAGTAATGGCTAAGGACAATCTAACTTAATAGTAAATAAAATAGAAATTGAGTTGTATTCTTAGTTTGGAATTTAGTCGTGAAAGGACAGAGTATAATTTATGAAAATAATAATATGAAGATTTATCTAGTGGACTTAAGAAAAAACCTATTATACAATAGAGATAGCTTAAACTCATAACATGACCAAATTTTATGGCTTTAGTATACAAAGGAAAATTATATTAAGGTATCAATATCCTACAATGAATCTCTATCAAATTAAAAGATATTATAGAAAAGTTATGACAACATTCAAAAGTAAAACGAAAGTATAGTTCTATATGATGGAGCTAATAATCAAGATTTAGTTGCAATGTAATAAACGAGAAGAGTTTATTAATTTATAAGGCCATAACGATCTATAAAATGTTACAATAGAATAATGTTTTGACAAAAGGATTTCGACCTTAAGTCTTGTAACAAACTGAAAAAATAATAATTTTCTATGACAATACAATTCCCCTAAGGGAAAATAGGCCAGTGCAACTTCCATGTATCAGAATGCAAATGAGAGAAAAAACATATAATAGAAGAAGTGACCAAGGGTGCGAGTCTGCCGACCTGTATGGGAAGGAGGTCAGACCCATTAAGAAGCGAGAAGTCTTGTTCCATGTTTGAGCTTATAGATGGAGTAAGTTAAGGTTAAATACCAAGTTTTGGACACCTAGATATTTCAGTGAAAATAAAGGTTAGAAAAATCCTAATAAGAGAAAGTAAATTTAAAAATAAAAAGAAAGAATATGGGAAGGATGATTTTTGTAACAACCCTCGTAAAAATTCCATGTAATAAAGTTAATAAAGGAAAAAATAAAGACCAAGGTCATGGGACATGTATTCCACGCTGAATGTTGGGAAAAACATCCTAGTGTGGGTGTTCATTTGGTTTATTATGGATAAGGGAAATTGGCAAAGGCAATGCAAAAGGATTTGGAAAGGCATGAGGCACTAATTGGGATTTTATTTATGAAAATAATGGAAATTAGGAGAAAAGGAAGGTGAAAGGTCACATGTTGCATGTGAGGAGGAAAATAAAGGAAAATAATGGAATAAATGAAGAAATCAGAGGCCTCATTAATAAAAAGGCTTATGAGGATCAGTTGGTACCTTTTGTCAGTTTAGCTTTGGATCTATCTCTCTCTCTCTCACTCTTGGACACTTAGAGCATTCTTGGAGCATTCTAGCATTGGATCAAGAAAAGTGAAGGAATAACGAAGAAGGAAAAGGGAAGCAAAGATCAATAAATGAAGAGTATGATAAAGCAGCAACAACGTGGTTACTTGTAGGTATCGATTTGCATGTATTATTTGCTTGCTAGATGTGGCATGTATGTGTGCGTTCTTAGTTCTGTTGCTGTCATTGAAATGGGTTTTTCCAGGTGTGACAATGTTCTTCAGCCTTACCTTGCCATTTTTGGATAGCCATGGTGTGGTGGGTTCTCTTGTATTTGGCTGAGCTGGATTACCAGATGGGCTCGAAGTTGAGTCGGGTGGTCTCAGGATTATTCACAGGGCATAGGAATCCTAGGATGGGACACATGGTAAATACTGGTTGTGAACACCTTAATTGAACCTAGGAATACTCGACCAATGAATGGTAGTATACACGGTAAAGCTCAGAGGTGAATACTGTTGATTGAGCCTAGGAATCCCGGGATGGGATACATGGTAAAGCTCAAAGGGAATACCCTTGATTGGGCTTAGGAATCCCTTGACCGGTGATGGCCAGATACACGGTAAAGCAAAAAGGGTGGAGACCTCTCAGGCCTAGGAATATATTGACCGATAATGGCAAGATACACGCTAATTCCAAGAGGTTGAGAAAAAATAATTCCTCACGATTTAGGTGGAGAGATCTAGAGGCATCCATGCTTGTTTAGGGCGTTGTGATATAATGGGGATTGTAATAAATCCTTGTTGTAATGATGAGGGTTTAGGCCTAGTAATCTGGTGGGGATTACGGTAAAGCCTGAGGAAGCCCTGGTTGGTTTTGTTGTAAGTCCCACATTCATGCTTGGAATATGGCACATGGGTAATTGGGTGAAATAAAGATTTGGTTCAGCCCAATCTATGGTTGGGTGGTTTGTGGAATTCCCAGATTTGGTTGGATTTTTCATTCAATAATAAGATATTCTTCTCCTTGATATTTTATGTGTAAATGTACTGGTTCATATGTGATTTTTATGGCTATTATATCCCTGCTATTTATGTTGGTTATATGCTGGTTATGAGCATGTTTTATGACAGTCTTGATGTATGGATCTCATCATTTTTTAATTATAAATTGAATTTATAATGAATATATAACCTAATAGATGATAATGCAACTAATGTGATAAGGCAACAATGCTTCCTTACGAATCTCATATAAGTATGATACCCTTATGCTCAGATATGCTGTTATGACTCAGAGATTACATATTTGTCACATGTTTGACGAAATTTCTGTCATGGCTAGTAGGGGTAAGATCAAGCACTTGTATCAATGATTACATTAGTAGCTTTGTTCCCTTTTTATAATTCATTTATGGAAGTTTAATGAGTTCTAGGTAGTGCCCCAAGACCTAGCCCTGAAAAATTAGCTCTGAATCTGGGGCCGCTAGCACATAACTTTCTGGAAAAGTCCACAGTCACTGGCATGCCTTGCTATGGGAATGACTGGAAGGCATAAATCACATGCATATCTTGTCATGGGAGTGACCGAGGGTCCAGATAAGTAAAAAAATAATTTACCTAAGGGGTTGGTCACCTGGAAGGGTTAGTTGTCTCTTGAAGGTTCTGTACCATGTCTGAAAGGTTAGATTGGCTTGGTATTGTCAGTTCCACTTCCTTAACTGTACAAGGGGGAGTTGAATCACATCATAGTAGACTCTTGTCACATTTTTATCCCAATGGAATGGTTAAATTGGGTAAATGTGGGAGGAGGGTGTTACAGAGTCGTATTAGAGCATGGTTGACCCCTTGGACTGGGTGGGGGTGTGTTGGTCATGCATACATGTCAGTTGCATATGTGTTCTTTATGATTGTGGTATATGTGCTTGTTTTTAATGCATGGTGGTGGTCATGGTTACATTTGTGTCACCATGTGGAATTTTATGGTTTTGGTTTCCATGAGTGTATGTTGGTTATGCATCAGTTATGCATGTTAGTGTTTATATGTTGTTATGCATACATTTACATGGTGATAGTTGTCGTGCATGAGGTCATGGTATGTGGTCGGTTTGGCCATGCATTGATAACTGGACAATGGTTGAAATGATGTTTAAATACTTTTATGATTATGATTACATGCTAACATGATTATGTTTATACATGTATTGTGCTAATATGGTTGATCTTGTAGATGAGATATCCTTCCCTGAGCTATATTGAGGTATGTGGATTATGTTATGTTTTGGTTTTAGTTGACATGGTATACTTGCAGGAAAGAGATCAAAGATGAATAGAAATATGGTAGACTACAGTTCACGAGACTCTCCCTATGGATAATATGTGCAACATAATGTTGGGAATTCTTCTGACTTAGTACACACATTGAGAATCTTGAAGGCAAAAATAAGAATTTTCAAGGTAGACAATGAAAAAATAATTCCGGCATATGAGAAACAAGCATAAGTTAATGCAGTAATCATTCAGAGTTTGTCATAATTGTAGAGACATAGACCACTTCGGATCAACCATGGACAAGAGGATAGGACAAATGGGGCATATGGGAGTTCGTCTCATGGTGGGCATAGGTTAGATAGGGATGACATTATCAAAGATGGCAGAATCCTAGATACTACGAATAAGAGAGGCGATGGACACAAATTATATTCTTGTTAGGTTTCTGACATCCACTATGATCGTCATCATTATAATCCTTAGATGAGGAGTGATAGGGGATATTTTCCATATGAGTTCAAGAAAGCAAATCCATCTACATTTTATGGAGATTTGAAGAATTTAGAAGATGCAGAGGCATGGTTACTTGGGATGAAGAAATTATTTGAGTTGCATGATTACCCAGATATTATGAAGGCCAAATTAGTTATCATTATCTTGAAAGGGAAATCAAAAATTTGGTGGGAAGATGTGAAGTGGTTCAGAGACATCATAACATAAGATTTGAGTTGGCATGAATTCAAGAGACTTTTCAAGAAGAATTACTTGTCACAAAGGTACTATGACAGTAAGGCCAAGGAGTTTTATGAGCTTAAGATGGGATTTATGACAGATGAGGAGTATAGGACCAAGTTCTTGGAGTTATTGAGGTATGTAACATATATTAAGGATATAAAATATAGAGTTCATAAATTTGTTAATGGATTACCATTAGCATTTATATATCAGATTAAGTATGATGAGCCTCGGTCACTTGAGGAGGTCATTAGGAAATTGAAGCACTGTTATGAACAATCAAAGCGTAAGAGTACATAATCTCAACAAGGTTGGAAAGGGAAAGATAAATCTAAAGGTAAATGGTAGCTGAAAAGAACAAAACCTTAGAGTGCAGAAGAGAAACAAAATATTGCACCTTACAACAAGTTCAACGTAGTTAGACAGGGACATGGGTCACAACCTAGAGGGAAGCAAAATAGAGATGATGGTATGGGACCATTGCAGTGTTGGATATGTGGGAAGGAGAATCTAAAGAGATATTTTCCATATTATAAGGGTGGTAGGCCTCATATTTACAGTGCACTGGAGGCACAGACAGTTGGGGATGTTTGGCAGAGCATTCCTCGTATCTATGAAAAATTGGATAGGTAGACATATCACCAAGAAACCATCATTGAGATGGATGGTAATATTTTTGATCAAGTTGTCTCTATTTTGATTGATCCTGGACCTTATTATAGTTATGTTAACCCTGACTTGGTGGATAAGTGTGGTTTGAATAAAGAAGTGCATGCATAATCTTGGTTAGTGCTGTTGGCTACAAGTACAAAGAAGAGAGTTCATCATTGCATTGAAGTTGAATGGTATGCCTACATAAACACATTTTAATTTATTTCCATTAGGATCATATAATATGATTTTGGGTATGGATTGGTTATATATTCATAAGACTAAGGTGGATTTTTATGAAAAATATATTGAGTGTTTGGATGACAATGGAGAACCGAGAATCTTGCAAGGTAAGAAAAAGGAAACACCGGTAAGAATGGTGATAACTATGCAGGAAAGGAAAATCATAGAAAAGGGCACGTGTTATTTGTAGTGCATATTTATAGTGATAAAGGTAAGGAGGATTAGCATGCAAAGGTATTAAGCAGGTACCCAATATTGCAGCAGTCTTAGGATGTGTTTCCAGCAAATATTTCAGAGTTGTTTCCTTACAGAGAAGTGGAATTTTTCTATTGAGTTGGTACTAGGGGCAACACCAACATCAAAGGCACCATACATGATGAGCACTCCAGAGTTAGTGGAATTGAAGTTGCAGTTAAAGGAAATGCTTGACAAGGGATACATTAGGCTAAGTGTATCATTGTGGGGTGCACCAGTGTTGTTTGTAAAGAAGGAGGATGGTACTCTCATGTTATGAATTGATTAGAGGTAGTTGAATAAGTTGAAAATCAAGAACATATATCTGTTGCCGAGGATTGATGACTTGTTTGATCAGTTGAAGGGAGAAAAAGAGTTCTCGAGGATTGATATGAGATCATGATATCATCAGGTACGCATCAAAGAAGAGGACATTTAGTAGAAATATTTCTGGACTAGTTATGGGAATTATGAATTTGTTGTAGTTCCATTTTGTTTGATTAGTGCTCCAACTACTTTTATGTGCTTGATGAATAGTGTGTTGCGTCATTATCTCGACAAGTTTGTTATTATATTCATTGATGACATCTTGATATATTCTAATAATGAGGAAGAGAATGTCGAACACTTAGTAACAATATTGAGATTACTCAGAGAGAATTAGTTGTATGCTAAACTTGATAAATGCAACTTCTTTTAGACAAGGTAAATTACTTGGGACATGTTGTTTCCAATGAAGGCATAGAAGTGGATCCAGAAAAGATAAGGGCTCTCATGGAGTTGGAAAGTCCTAGAATGTGGATGAGGTAAGATCATTCATGGGACTAACAGGTTATTATAGGAGGTTCATCAGGAAATTCTCTAATATTTCATATCTTATCACATCTTTGCAGAGGAAAGGTAAGAAATTTGAATGGACATAGGAATGTGTAACAAGTTTTGAGCAGTTGAAGAAACTATTGAAAAATTCTCTAGTGTTAAATATTTCAGATCTAGAAAAATCGTTTGTGGTGTGTACATATTCTTTCAAGAGAGGGCTTAGTAGAGTATTTATGTAGGAGCGATGGGTGGTATGTTACAAATCATGGAAACTAAATGAGCATGAGCAGAATTATATGACACATGATATTGAGTTGGTAGTGATCATCCATGCATTGAAGATGTGGAGGCACTATCTTCTTGGCAAGAGGTTTGTATTTATGAGTGATCACAATGGATTGAGATACTTGTTCAACCAACTAAATCTAAATGCAAAGAAAGCTAGATGGTTGGCCACTATCAGTGAGTTTGAATTTGAGATTAGGTACATTAAGGGTAAGGAGAACATGGTTGTGGATGCTATTAGTAGACATATATAGGTAAAATCATGTTGTAGCTATGAGTTCTAATGGGACAAACTTACATGATCAGATATTACAGGCAGGACAACATGATGACATGTACATGGAGCTTATGCACATGTTACAAGAGGGTATAGGTGATTAGGATGTGGATTATCATCTTACAATGGATGGTTTGGTAATATTTAGGGACAACATATATGTGCCGAATGATAGCGGGCTCAAGAAGACTATCTTGTGAGAGTTTCATGAAAAACTATATTCAGGTCATCCAGGATACCAAAAGACATTGAAAACGATGAAGAAGTTTTATTATTGGTCGAATCTAAAGAAGGAGGTAGCAGATTTGTGGGTAGATGTTTGGAATGTCAACAGGTGAAGGTAGAGTGTGGGCATCCAGGTGGTTTACTACAACTGATTCTGATTCCAGAGTGGAAGTGGGAGGCCATTTCCATGGATTTCATCATAGGTTTTCTGTGGAAATCTAAACAACATGATTCCATTATGGTTGTAGTAGATAGGTTGAAAAAAGTAGCACACTTAAGTCTAGTGACATCTACGTATTCAACTAGCAATGTATCACAAGTCTTTATCAGGGATAGTGTGAGGATGCATGGCATATCGAAGAAGATTGTGTTAGACATGGATGCTAACTTCACTTCTAGGTTTTGGAAGGAGTTGTTTGCAGGTTTGGGGAAAAAGTTGGCCTTTAGCACAACTTATAATCTGCATACATATGGAGAGACAAAGAGGGTCAACATGATATTGGAGGAGATGTTGAGGATGTATGTGATGCATCAACATTGGAGATGGTGGGAGTACCTTTCATTGGTTGAGTTTTATTATAATAATGGTTATCAAGAGTCATTGACGATGAGTCCATTTGAGGCACTCTATGGGCGAAGTTGTAATACTCCCATCAGTTAGAGTGCTCCAGTGAACAAGGTGTTGATAGGACTAGATACGTTGGCAGAGATGGAACAAGAAATTAAAGTAATCAAGAATAATATGAAATTAGAACATGAAAGGTAGAAAATTTATGAAAATCACAACAAGATCTTTAAGGATTTTTAGGTTGGGGAATAAGTGTACTTATGCATCAAGCCCAAGAAGAGATCCTTGAGGATTAGGTCATGTGCGAAGATGGCACCTCAGTTTTGTGGACCAGTCAAGGTTCTTGAAAGGATTGGAACAATAGCCTATCGACTTGGACTACCTCTGACAATGAAAGTCCATGATGTTATCCATGTGTCATTACTTCAGAAGTTTGTTAAAGATGTTGATCATGTGGTTGAATGGTTTGTATTATAGGTGGAGCCACAAGGAGAATTCCAACTGGAACCACAATGTATTTTATAGATAAATATGCTCATGCTTCAAAACCAAGAAATAGAGCAGGTTAAAGTGAAATGGAAGCACTTTGGGCCCGATGAAGCTACATGGGAGATGGAGGATCAGATGCAAGCTATTTATCCTTCTTTATTTGTTGGTTGAGAAAATGTCTTTGGTATATGTTTTGGTGAGATGTTTGGTTTATGTATATAGATATATGGATGTAAATACCACCATGAGCTATGTTATAAAGCTCCAATAAGCGACATGGGTGTCATGTTGGTTTTCTTCTCAGCAGGATGATCATTGTAAATATTGCATCAAGCTAAGTTATAAAGCTCCATGGGAAGTGTGTTTTGGTTTTTAGCGGTCTTGCTGGTAATATGTGTCATTAAAAATTGAGGATGGTGTTCCCCCAAGGGGGAGGGTTTTGTAACAAACCTAGTAAAAATTCCATGTAATGAAGTTAATAAAGGAAAAAATAAAGACCAAGGTCATGGGACACATATTCCAAGCTGGATGTTGGGAAAAACATCCTAGTGTGAGTGTTCATTTGGTTTATTATGGCTAAGGGAAATTTATAAAGGCAATGGCAAAGGATTTGGAAAGACACGAGGCATTAATTATGAAAAGGAAGGTGAAAGGTCACAGGTTGCATGTGAGGAGGAAAATGAAGGAAAATAATGAAAAATTGAAGAAATTAGAGGCATCATTAATAAAAATTCTTTTGAGGATCATTTGATACCTTTTTCTAGTTTAGTTTTGGAGCTCTCTCTCTCTTCGACCCTTGGAAAATTAGATAATTATTGGAGCATTATATCATTAGATCAAGAAAATAAAAGGAATAACAAAGAAGGCGAAGAAAAGAAGAGATCAAACAAGTAATAACATGATCAAGCAACTACAATGACATTACTTGTAGGTATCGATTTTCATGTGAGATTTCCTTACTAGATGTGCCATACATGGTACATGCATGTGTGTGTTATTCATTCTCTTTATGTCATTTTCATGTGTTTTTCTAGTTGTGTAAATATTCTTTAGCCTTGACTTTCCATTTTCAGATAGCCATGGTGTGGTGGGTTCTCTTGTATTTGGTTGAGCTATATTTTCGGATGGACTTGAAGCTGAGTAGGGTGGTCTAAGGATTATTCAAAAGGTCTAGGAATATCAGGATGGGATACATGGTAAATATTGGTTGTGAACACCTCAGTTGAGCCTAGGAATCCTCGACCAATGAATGGCAAGATACACGGTAAATCTCAGAGGGGAATACCCTTGATTGGCCTAGGAATCCCTTGACCAGTGATTGCGGGATACATGGTAAATCCCAGAGGGTGGAGACCTTGAAGGCCTAAAAATCCCTTGAATAGTAATGGCGAGATACACGGTAAATACGAGAGGTTGAGACAGAAAAATGACTCATGGTTTAGGTGGAGAAATCTAGAGGCATCCATGCTTGTTTATGGCCTAGTGATCTGGTGGGGATTGCAGTAAAGCCCAAGCTAGCCCTCGTTGGTTTTGCTGAAAGTCCCATGTTCATGCTTGAAATATGGCATGAGGGTGATTAGCTGAAAGAAATATCCGGTTTAGCCCAATATATGGTCGGGTGGTTCATGGAAGTCCCATACTTGGTTGGATTTTTCATTCATTAATAAGAGATTATTATCCTTTGTATTTTATGTGTAAATGTATTGGTTCATATGTGATTTTTATGGCTGCTATTGTAAAATTTTTATCTAGGGGATTAAATCTAATATTTTAATGTACTAAAACAAAATATTGAATCCTTCTACAATTTTCGGAAATCAAATACGATCACACAATCACATAATAAGTAAGACAACGAAATAATAATTTGCACAGAAAAATATGTATCTGGGGAAAGAAACTGCTCAAAACCCGCTATCTATATATTTTATAAATTCAAGAACATGAAATAATACAACACTTTTCTCTCATTGAGAAACTTCTGCACTCTGTTGACTATCTCACTTTGATGACTGTCTCACTCTGATGTAGGAAAAATCAGTCAAATACTTAACCAATTATTAGCCTCTTTCTGACCAACCTTGCTCACGAATTCGTGGAGGAATTGTCACCCTATTAAATAATAAATTCCCAAGAACTAATTGCGCAATTCATCCAAGGATTCTTGATGACTCTATACATGACCTTTATAAGTTTCTAAATATGCAACTGATAGTTTTCTTCCCTTTAACCTCAAACTCAACCAGACCTTCCTTAGAACTGACATGCAACAACTATTTATAGCGAATTATCAGTTAATTGATTGATCACTACTTGTGAATGAAATTATATTTAATTCACTGGACCTATAACTAGCTCATCTCTCAGTTAGAACTAGTTAAACTAATTTTAACTAAATTATTTGAGTTAACTAATTACAACTCACAAATAACTATAACTGGACCCCATAAAATCATGGGATAACTCTACATGCCTCCTCTCTGACACTTAACTTGAATTTCCTAAGCTAACTAAGTCTTTCTAACTCAATTAACTAATACAAGTTGTCATGATATGAAATTAAAATTTCTCTTCTAATTTAATTAAGGGAAAATTAAATCAGAAACCCCCTTCGGTGCCATTTCAACACTCCCTCTAAACAAGAAAGGGATTATCTACTACCCCGATCCTGTCTCTATGGAATGTGGATTTTATTCTTGCCAGCGCCTTCATCAAGATGTATGCATCCTGCTCCTCCATGGGAATGTACTCTAATGACATAATCCACCTCTGCACACAATCTCTCAAATGGTTGTTACGGACAATTATGGATTACGGATAAAAAATTCTTCCCTAAATGTGGTGCGCATTTATAAAAATAGGTTAAATACTTTGCGACTACTTTTCCTACCAGTAAATAGACACACAAAACATATCAAGAAACTTACTTGGAGTCCAAGCGCTTCCAAATCTCCTTCTGTCGCTCTTGCTGTAGCTTCAAATCCAAGCTAGATCGCCAAAATATTTCCTGCAAGAATGAACACTAAAAAAAAAAGAGATAGAAATATAGATATGCCTATTAAAGTTAATCAATTAAATCAATGAAACATGAACCGTATACATCAGATAAGAATTCATAATATGAAAGACATAAGCTTATACATATACATATGTGGGAAAGTAAGCAACAATATTTATTAATGGATAGAAGGGGAGGTTACAACCCAGTGATTGATTTGATGTCACCATCTCTAGCAACATCCCAGCCTCATCACAATGCACATATCTCCAGCAGCATGTCACCCAAATCAACTCCTCAATTGAAATTCCACCAGCATTTCTCTACACAAATTTTTCCTTCTCAAGCACTAGGATCTGTGCTCAATTTATAGATGAGCTGAAGGTAGTTTTACAATCAATGACTTTATAATAATCAACAAGAAATGTTACCAATATCAGAGATGTCAAATAGACACATGGATTCAAAGTTTGACACATATGCACTCTTCTATAAGGCACATACCAAGTGGAGATTTCAGAACAATTAGAATTTCGCTCTCAATTTGACCAACACACCCTTGAGTGTCGGGAAGTTCTTTGTAGAGCACCTTTGAATGGAGGTAACTGCATATGAAACACACTTAGCCCCTTGAGAGACTGCGTTGGTGAGCTCATAGGTGATTTATCATGTACTTCAAATCTTGGAAACCTTGCAAATGGAAGTCATGGATTATTTGTCTTGTTCTTTGTCTTAGGGCATGTAGCAACTGAAATGATAGGGAATGATGGACCCTATTCATCGGTTCCGGGGATGATGTCCAGTTAACTAGGTCATTGGGAATGGTGCCCAAATTGACCTATAACAATTTCCCCCTAAAGCATGAAGTCAGAATAATAATAACAATATTTTGAATGAGATGCTTTACACTGTGATGGGCTAGAGATGAAGTAGAGTAGCGACCTGCATCAATATTACAATACATTACATCATGATATATCCTCTTGATCATAAATTGCTGAGGGAAGGCATTCCCACGCTCAACACATAAACTATCTAATAACATGTACATAGTTCAGAAAGTCATCTACATTGGAATGTTTCCCAATATAGACATGCCTACAGATATAGGCCCATGTTCGGATGACGATATGTATGTAAGGTCACCGTACATATGATGTCTACAAAAATACTAAAATTGCAGCCCGGATGGCTGAAACTAGATCTGGGGTCTACTTATCTCGTTCACTCGATCATTCGGGTACAATTCTAGCCATGTAAATATATGATTTGTAGTCGAACATGGTAAGACATCGTTTGATTACCAGCCAATAATGTGAGATGTTAACAAACGCGAGAGAACCACCATTGATGTCAATGGTCCTCAAGGTACTATAGTACATTTTGTAAGGCGTGAATAGATGATTTGATGTCGAACGCAAAAAAAATATTTTGGTCAAAAGTCTGGAAGCGAGGATCTTGTCATTGCTGTAAAAACCTCATGGTACTGGAATATGATGTTCTTAAGTGAACTTCCTTGATAATGATTTGTCATCGACAAGAAGTCACCTTATTGCGAAATGAGAGTTGCTGATTTCAGAGACAAAGGTATGAATTGATATAGCAATGTTCAAGGATGAATTTCATGAGAATGAAGGTTTATGAGTATTGTAGAAGGATGAGTATTCACTTGATGACTTTTCTTGAACATATCGACGACACTGAGATGAGTTGGTAGCATTGACCCAAAACTGAAGTGAAGGTATGATGAACCATAGGTATGAATGAATCGTCAAGAAGATTACCCAACCCAAAAAGTCACAGTGATGGAGTGAAGTGTCATGTTCAAGAGCGACCTGCTACCGTAAAAAGTTCTGTTCACTTTCCCAAAATTTCCCTGGTCATTTTTCGACAGTACCTCTTTATTTTAAAACAAGCTTGAGGAGGATAACATATGCTTGATCTATAATTCAACCCTTCGGGCGAACAATGCATCGCTATTTAATAATTTAATGGGTCTAGTGATGAATGAAACTTGATCCTTGCCATGATCGAGAAGCCCGTCGCTATTTTATGTTTTAACGAGCCCAACGATAGTGACAACCCGGTCCTTTTTCATATTTAGAGAGTTTTAAAAAGAGGATGAAAGAAAACTCCATAAGTACTTTTTCGTAAAGTTGTCGCTCAGATCCGAAAAAGTGTAAAATAATATTTGAGAGAACCTCTTTAATCATGTTTGACCAAGGTATTCCTTTTATGTAAATAATCTCTCTCAGTCTAGAAAAGGGTTAAACTTATACTGAGTAGATATCAATTCATTTACTTTTACGAGCTTGAAAATATAAGTGCTCGACAATATTTTCACATTATCAGAGTCTGAAAAGAGCTAAAAGAAGACTCCAAGGGTTCCTTTTTCGCTGTTATCGAAGCTCGAAAAAGAGATAAAAGTGCACTTCAAATCCTTTTTCATTTTAATCAAAGCTCGAAAAATAAGGATAAAAAGTATGCTTTGCGGTCAAATCATTCTCGAAATAAATCTGCACAACTAATCTACTCATCAGTTGTAAAACCTGTTTAGAACAACATCAAACGGATTAAAAATACCCGTTTCATGATAAAAATATAATAAAACCATAGTCATAGCAATAAATATGATTTGAAAATAATTAAATGACTATTAAAAAGAATTTCACTATTCATTTTTACCATTTAATGGTTACCATTTTAATTTTGGAGCTCTGAACTTGTTTTTACCCCCAAACTTCAGCAGTTGATTAGGTGCAATAGGTAAGAATGTTTTGAATGCCCCCTGCAAGAGCACATGTTGAATGCCCCTTGCAAGAGTAGGTGCCCCCAAGCTTCATTTCATTCACCTAAGTAGATTAATGGTTAGTAGTAGCTGGATGGAATGAAGGAACATTTACAAGATCAGATGGAAGACTCGTTGTAATTAGGAGAGGATTTGTTTCATTTTTTAACAAGCTTGACACAGGAAAAGAACTATGCTCATGACCTATTTCATTTTTTAACGAGGTTGACACAGTAAAAGAACTTTCCTCAAGGGCACTTGTTTCTTCTGGAATAATGAGAATTTTGCCCTCAATTTGACCAACACACCCTTGAGTGTCGGGAAGTGCTTTGTAGAGCACCTTTGAATGGAGGTAACTGCATATGCAACACACTTAGCCCCTTGAGAGACTGCGTTGGTGAGCTCATAGGTGATTTATCATGTACTTCAAATCTTGGAAACCTTGCAAATGGAAGTCATGGATAATTTGTCTTTTTCTTTGTCTTAGGGCATGTAGAAACTGAAATGATAGGGAATGATAGACCATATTCATCGGTTCTGGGGATGATGTCCAGTTAAATAGGTCATTGGGAATGGTTCCCAAATTGACCTATAACAATGGTGATACAAGATATCAATATGCTTGGAACTGTCATGAAAAACTAGATTAACCCAAAGTTTGATGCAACTATGGTCATCACAATGTATCACAATCGGATCCATCTGTCGAACAAACAAACCAACAAGTATCTTCCACATCCATATGGCCTCAAATTTTTCCTGACTAGTAGCCATGTATTCAACCTCTACTGAAATGAGTGCAATTGATCTCTATTTCCTACTGTACCAAGAAACTGATGCTAATCCTATGCTGAAGATGCCCCCTGATGTGCTCTTCCTGTCGGATGGAATCCCTACCCAATATGCATCAGTGAATCCTTGAAGCTTCATTCGCTCTTTCCATTTATACCACAATCCACACAATGTAGTGCCTCTGAGGTATCTCAATACATGCTTTCCCGCCTTCCAAAAGAGCTTGGTAGGCTTAACCATAACTTGAATCAGCTAGTTAAATGCGTAGCATATGTCTAGTAGTGTGTTCACCAAATACATGAGTGAACCCACAAGCTGTCTGTAAACAATATCATCCACTACTTCGCCCGAAGTAGCATCCTCCTTCCTCCAGTTTTCTGCTAGAGGAGTCTCCATGGGTTTGTTTCCATCCAAGTGGAACTTCCTTAGGATATTGTTAGCATAATTTCCTTGAGATACAAATAGCTCCCCATCTCTTTTCCGTGTTTCCAATCCCATAAAATAGTGCAAGAGCCCCATGTCCTTCATCTAAAATTCTCTTGCAAGATCCTCTTTGCAAGACTTGATGAGTCGCTCATCACCTGTTAGTATCATATCTTCGACATAAAGTAAAATAACCAAAAGCTTACCATCTACCACAATCTGATAAAGGTTCACATCCACTTGAATCTTGGCGAAGCCCAACCCGGTGAAATAACTATCGATACTAGTGTACCAAGCACAAGGTGCTTGCTTCAACCCATACAATGCTCTCTTGAGTCTGCACACATGCGACTCCCAGTCTAAGGCATAAAAACCTTCTGACTACCTAATGTACACGTCTTCCTCAATAACTCCATTGAGAAATGCTGTCTTTACATCAATATGATGTATCTTCCATCCCATCTGCACTGAGAGTGCAAGGGTGGATCTGATAGTTGAGTACCTTGAAATTAGTGCAAAAGTACCATGATAGTCAGTCCCATCCACCTGAGAGAACCCTCTGGCCAAAAATCTAGCCTTGTACTTCTCCACACTCCCATATGTTTCCTGCTTCACCCTGTAGACCCACCTGGATCCTACAACTGACTTCCCCATTGGTCTTGGGACAACTTCCTATGAACTATTTCTGATAATGGATTCATACTCCCCAACCATGGCATTAACCCACACTGGCTGCTACATTGATTCTTAAAAGAGGATGGTTCTATCTCAATACCTTCGCTCATAAGAGCTATGTATCAAGTGTACTGCTCTGGGGACCTTCTCTTCTTGCACTATGATGTGGGTGCTCCTACATTCTCTCTTGCATCTAGCAACAATATGTTAGCCTCTCTGGTGCGCTTCCTTCCATCTATGGTAGATGTATCTGCATAAGTGGTTTCTCACACTCTCTTTTCCTATGATTGTGGCTTCTCCACATCTCGAGGTTCTTATTTTGGAGCCAAGATCTCCTCAACTGCATGTAACTCAAGCTCCCTCTCAAGGGACAATCCCATCACTTTGTCTTCTTCAAATTTCACATCTCTTTTGACTGTCATCCCATGTGATAAAAATTACACAATATTTTTGAGGTGTATCAGTGTACCCCAAAAATATCCCCAACTCGGTTGTTGGCTCTAGCTTCTTCCTGACATCTTTGGTTATATGGGAATAAAAAAATGAACCAAATTTTTTAAAATACAACACATCTGGTCTCTTACTTGAAAAATCCTCCTCTAGTGTACTCATCCCAAGTATCCAATGAGGACTTTTGTTACGCATAAATACTATTGTACTGCATGCTTCCTCCCATATATGCAATGGTAGGCCTTGATCATGCAACATATATTGTGCTGCTCCCACAATAGTTCTATTCTTTCTTTTTGCAACCCCATTCTGTTGTGGGTTATGAGGTGTTATCAATTCTCTTTGATTCCTTCTCAGGCACAAAAGTTCTTGAATTTGATAGAGATGTATTCTCCACCATTTTCAATCCTCAGAGCCTTCACCTTCTTCCCTATATATTTATCTACAAGTGCCTTGAACTCATAAAACTTGGAGAATGTTCGAAATTTCTTCTGCATGAAAAAAATCCAACAATTTCTTGAAAAATCATCAACAAAAATCACATAATACATGTGTTTTGCTATGTAAGATCTTGAGAACGGTCCACACACATCTGAGTGAACTCTCTCAAGGATCTCTTTGGCTCAACTTTCCTTATCTTGAAAGGTGGCTTTGGTATACTTACCCAATGTACACCCTTTGCATGTATCTCTCTGTGCAAGTGCACCCTTTGGAAATCCCGTAGAAATATGCTGCATGATATTCCAAGAAATGTGATGTAGATGGCCCAATATTTTTTTCCATAACTCATCGATGTCTCAGATCTCCACCTTCTCTGTTTTCATGCTCAAGGAATCACAATATTCTACACCAAATTTGTAGAGGTTCTTTACTTCAAAGCCAATTTTTTTCACTTGTCCTGTGGCTTTGTGACGAAGGAACCTTTTTCCTTCACTAAAGATCACATCATATCCATGGTATTCCAACATAGCAGCATAAACCAAATTCTTATTTAAACTAGGAACATACATGGCATCTTTTAATGTGAGTGGATTACCTGACTCCCTCTAAAAGGTAACTGTACCTACATTGGTAGTGCTTTACCTCCCATCATCACCCATCTCTATGTGCATCTGGAGATCCTTCTCCTCCAAGCTATTGGAGAATTCTTTATTAGCAGTCATATGGAACAAAGATCCAATATCCAAGTACCAAAAAAACCCATCACCGATGGCACCACTCATCCGATGAAAGTGAAATCCAACTCCAACTATGAAGCGAGTGCTTCACTTGCTGTTCCTCTCGAGGAATTCTTGTTGGTCTTATTTTCTAGACTATTTGTGGCATAGTGTCCATGCTCATGACAATGAAAGAATTTCACCTTTGATAAGTCTCACTTATTTCGTGCCTTGCTAGACTTTGAATTGGAATGGGATGCCTTCCTTTCCCTTTCTTTGCCTTTCTAGCCAAGGCACAATTATCCTCATCACCAGTCTTTGATGAGAATACGTCTCTGGTGCTCCGCTGAATCTCTTCTTGTACCAAGTATGACCAGAATCACACCCAGTATGGTAGCTTCTCCCTCCCACTCACATAGTCCTGGTAGCTATTCCATCTCTTGGGAAGGACTAGAAGAGATAGGATCACCAAATCATCCCGGGAAACTGTTATCCCAACACTTCCAAGCTCATATCGGCATTGAGTGAACTTTGTCAAGTATTTTCGAATCATGTCGCCCTTCTCCATCTTGATCTTTTTGAGCTTGTATTTCAATTCCAGCTTCTTATGGTCACTGCTATTCCACATAGAATATTGAGTCTCCTTCCCATGGAGACTCAAGACAATATCATCTCTAACTCCCTCTAATAAGATACTTCTCGCCTTTGCTACATTCTTCTTCCATTCATCAAGAAGTTGAGCATCTACTGCTACGAGCTGGGGAATGTCATTGTCTATTGGCTTTAGAGGTCTTGATCTAGGTTCAAAGTTATCTCACAACCATCAAAACCCTCCAACTACTGGCCCTTTCAGTTATGATCTGCTTGCACAGACCAAAATCTCACATGAAGCAGTATGGGGGGTTGCAGGAACCAGGTTTACGCACCCTGAGGGAGATTTTGATGTGTTTCAAATCTAGTCAGAATAATAGTAGATAATATATATATTTGCGCATACACAATTAATAGATATAACCCTTTCAAAAATTGCTATAGAATAATTCAATATATTTTTCACATAGTAATTAAGTGTACTTTATTTTGATCTATTTATCAACTAAGGCTCGCACATAGATGCAATTAAGCAATTATAGAAGTAAATATGCAGTAACAGAATAGATTCATATCTACACAAAATAAGAGATAATCAAGACATTCAACCACATAAGACTTTGGGTTCGCTAAAAATTCCTTCTTTATTAAGAGATATGCAATTCAATACAACCAATCCTTTTGCACACACAAAAGTAGAGTTTGCACACATCTCAAGAATTAGGTCTCTGCGCACACAACCAACATGAGCCTTTCTACCTAGAAAAAATCAAGACTATAGGAAAACTAATCAAGATCATTTGTTCATGTCTCTATTCATTTATGCATTGATTTCTTCATTGCTCAACTCTTACATATTTAAACTATCATAGATGCGCACATACCATGGTTTGAGACTCATGGTATTTCCATTTAACCCATTACAAAATTTAGGGGGCTTTGACCCACCCCAAAATCCCTTTGACTATTTGCGTGCAACACATACAATTAGAAAAAAATATCCAAAAAAATACACCCCAGGGAGCCCCGCTCCAATAGACCCCAACACAATCTCGTGACTCGTCTCGAGTCATTGTGGGGCGGTCGCCTTCATATTTTCCTTCAATGCGTCGAGAGATCTATGGAGTGGCATGATGACTTCAATGCTCAGTGCGGCGGTGCTCTATGCTTCATCTGCCAATTTGGCTGTTGTCAACCCCTCAATTTCCAGGCTGATGTTACATTGAGTTTGCTGCAAGATGCACTGTCAAGGTTCTATGATAGTTGCAGGGCTTCTTCAACCTAAGGTTGCATCCTTGTCTCTTTTAGCTTCTTGCAGTGGCACAGGTCCTCAATCTCTACCTAAATTTCCTTGCCTTCATGAAGTTTGGAAAGCCTCTGCGTTGTTACTAAAGTTGGTGCATCCATTCTGATCTTGGTAAACTTCTTCTATTTTATTTTGAGTTAATTTCGTAGCTGCTGGACCATTTGGTCGTTATGAATAGAAGTCCAAACAACCATGGCCTCATCCAAGAGCATACCACATTCTGCCATTACTATTGCGACACTGTTAGTGGTTTCCTTTACTTCTATTGCCTGTTGTGCTTGGACCTCTGATGGTGTCTCTGGTTGGAGCTTCATCTGCAACTTGATTATCTGTTGCTCAAACTCTGCATGGACGATTTGGATCTCTGTGAGCGATGATTTTAGCGTAGCAACCAGGCTCTCCAACTTCACTGTTGGTGTGGCCAAGGCAGGGACAAAGACGTATGGCATGTCACCACACAAACAATCAATCATGGATTCTAACACAATGCGCTGATCCTCAGATACTTGGCGCACCTCTTATACATGTTGTTGGTCTTTCTTTAGTGTTGTTGCTTGCTGCTAAGACTCAACGACGGCTTGGAAGGCATGGGCCTCCTGGTACTGCAACTCATCCATGATCATGGTGTGGATAGTGTGGAGATTTACTCCATTTAGCATCGCCAGGTCGATGCTAACCTCTCCACAGTCTTACACATGAGCGTGCAAAGCAAGTGGCTCAACTGTAATAGAAGGTACTAAAACCTGAATCATTCAAGTATCCAATGGGGATGGAAGCACCGTACTTATGGGCTGCGCACTTATTTGACCGATGTTGGATGCTAACACGCTAGCTTGCTGCAGGCTCGCTTTATTCATGCTCCCTTGAATCATGTTCACTTACATATATAACTCCTGGAGGCCGGATTGTACTCCCTCGAGAAATGAATTATACTGCACTTCCATTTCTTTCTAGATATCCTCCATGGCAGAGTTGACCATGTTCTCAATTTTGGTGAAGTCATCTTCGGTGAGGGTGAGGTCCTCTGTTCCTGCCAACTTGGAACCCTTCCTCTTTTTGTGTGGGCCCATAGAGTCCTGATAACCTCGATTAGTGACTTTGGCTGTCTTTGTCTTAGGGGCTTGGTTCCTTCACCATATTTCTCTTATGTTTCATTCTTTAGATCAATTGTTTCTCCCATTGTGGTAGGATCAGGATCTGCCTCTGTGTCCTTGCCTTTCTGCTGCATATGAACCCAACCTTTAGCAAAGATGAAGAGGCACCCCCAGTGGTGCATGACTCTAACCAGACAGGCTTCCATTCTGCTGTGATGCATACCAGGTCCTCCTCTGTGACTAGGTATGGAAGTTCATACCAAATTCCTTCCACAACACCCTTTGTGCGGATGTGCATGTTGTGAAACGTGGCTTTAAAGTCTGTAATCTGCTTGTACTACTTGTAGAGGGTCAGTGACAACTTTGAATTTGACTGAATCGCCTGGAATAAAACAGAGTTGAACAACACCCAAACGATCTTGTTCTCTGTGATTCTGGAGGGGATCTTCAAATTCCATAGGGTTGCATAGGGCACGAATTCACACATGTCTGGCTCAAAGTTAGGGAATTTTGTATCCTGTGGTGTCTTCCACCCTATTAGTGAGATGAGGAGCAACAACCAAGCATAATAAAATTTCTTACCTTCTTCCTGGACTTTGTGCACATTGGAAAAAAATTCGGTGCACAGGTATTGAGACCAATTAAACTGCATGCCCTTCTCACATTTCCCTGCTAGCACAAGGACATGGGCCAGAAATTCCTTTAGACGACTGTTGTAGTGGTAAATCCCCTCTGCAGATAGAGGTGATCCCTACTAGCCCAGATCGGGTCTAGAAACAATCGTATCATGCTAAGGTGCAAGTTCCTAATCGCAATAAACCAAATGGCGAAGAGGGCTTACCTTGAATCCAACGCTATTGTTCATATAGAAGACAATTCTCCCGTTCCCTTGCTCCGATAGATCACAATCCTCACGCTCGTCACGATCGAACACCTGCACACGCAAGAAACACGACGAACACAAGCGTAAAACCCAATATATGCAATTATGTATCAGTCAAAGAAGACACAAATCATGATCATAATGAACAATACGAGTGGAACCATTACCAAAGTCACTTATCATTAATTCATACAAAGGAAAATACAACATGGCTTTGACGCTGAATCTTCCTTTGGCAGGTTGTCAGCGGAATACGTCTCGGTAAAGCTTGTCGGGAATGGGACAAGCCTCTCTCTTCGATCGTCAATATCCTTGCTACTGATTTGGCTCTATGAGGTCTATCAAGGCTCTTGCAGCATTCTTTAGGCTATGAAGGCTCTTGGAGATTCAACCATTCAGCCATTCAGCCCCTTCATCAATGGATGAAGGCTATATTTATAGAGGAGAGGAGGAGGTTGGGATCCCTACAATAGTGGAAGGGAGGCCTTATCCCTTGGGAGGTTCTCCATAAGGTGGAAACAGGAGGCCAAAGGAGGAAGGCTGTGGTTATTCAGTCGAACACTCCTCATGACTCATCCACAAAGTTGTTGTAATCGAAATTTCGCCTCTTTTTTTAAAAAACTTTCCATAAGCAGATTGGCGTGGGTGCTTAACTAGGACAGAGCACCAACTGGCATGGGCTCAGTGTTAATTTTCCTCATTGGCACGAGGACATAATGGGCTACCAGCGCCAAGGAAAAAACAGGTGTTTTTAGGGGTTTGCTCAAGAAATGATCAACAGAAGGAATGTTGTCCTCATGGAAAGGGATGCAATGATGGTATTTGCAAGGAATGAAACTACTTATTGGTCACAGAAAAGACCCTCCAATGGGCGAGATGGGGATTGAAGGGACGATGAAAAATTACTGTGTAACAGATGCCCCCTAAAGCATGAGGCCCGAGAGAGAGAGAGGGGTGAAATGCTTTACGAGAACATGTCCAACTGAAAACACTGCCGTCGGAAAACTTGCGTAGAGAAGTACAACTGATATCTCAAATACATGATATATGTGGTATGGGCGCAACCATCCATAATACAGTATACAATAATACAGATCCAAGGCATGGATGCAGCCATCCAATGAGGATCGATACATAGGCTCAGGTATGGTCGCATCCATCCAATGAATGAGTCATGCAACCAATCATAATAATCCACAAAATCGCATCCTGGATTCTAATAGACAAAATCCAGGGTCTTGCGCTCCATCTCGACCCGAACAAAGTAAAAGTTCAAGCATGCAAATAAGTGAGCTGAAGTCGAACATGCAAGAACATCGTCTGATTACCAGCCAATGATGAAAGCTGTTAATAGACGTGAGAGGTACCACCAATAATGACAGTGGCCCTCAAGGTACTATAGGTACAATCTACGGCATGTGAATCTGTGAGCTGACGTCGAACACCCGTAGAATCACTCGATCGGAGGCCAATGATGAAAACCTCACGTTGAACACGAAGAACCTGCCATTGAGGCATGCAGGCTCCAAGGTACCAGAAGGGAGTCTGTAGATCAGCTTCCCGGATAATGAGTTGAAGTCGACAGGAAGTGATCTTGATCGAAGGTGGGCCATATTGTTTCCCACATCATCGACGTGAGACATAGGAACATAATGTGAATCAGGATCAGATGAGAATTAGAGGAAGGTTGAGACTTTGCAGAGGTCAAATTATTTTGAACATATCGGCGGCACGACAGTGGATTTGGAAGTATTTGACATCAAAAGATCAGGAGTCATGATGACGAGGCAAAGAGCAGATGAGAGGTCAAAAAGGATTACCCAAACCCACAGATGCAAGCAAATAAGGAGGTGAGATGTCCCCAACCTGACATGAATGCAGACAAGTGCCATTTTCAAGAGCGACATACTTCCGACACGACGATGATACTGGTTCCATTTTCCCCACCATTTCTGGTGAGTACCCCAATTATTTTTGAAGACAAGCTTGAAGGGGATAGCATATGCTTGTAATAAATCCGTCTTTCGGACGAATCCCTCCTAGTACATTTAACGAGCCCTAAGAAGGAGAAACTCGAATATCATCATTACGATTGAATCTAATTTCATAAGAGTTTAACGAGTCTGAAAAAGGAAGAACTCGGAGTATTTTCATGTTTAGAGAGTTTGAAAAGACAGCGGAAAAGTAAACTCCAACGGTCCCTTTTCATAAATTGTTCCTCAGATCTGAAAAGGTAGAAAACTATGTCTGAGAAAACCTCCTAGTCGCGATAGGCTAGGGTATTCCTTTTTCGTAAGTAATCTATCCCAACTCGAAAAGGGGGTAAACCTATACTGGGTAGATGTCGATTCATAGCCACTTTAACGAGATCGAAACGACAAGGGACTCGGCAATCTTTTCATGTTTAAAGAGTCAGAAAAGAGCTGAAAGATGACTCCTCCTGAAGTAATGAGTGGTATAAAGGGTAGCAATTGGTTCCGATAATGGTGGAACTGCTCAGAACAAATAAAGGTTAAGAGGTTGGCTAACAAAGACCACTCATCGCAGCAGTTCCTCAGGAATGGGTAAGACAACCAAGTGAAGGCATATGATCGGCCAAGCAGATAGTGACGATGGAGTGAGAAAACCAAGGCTCATCTGGCAAAGAGAGGCTGATAAGATGGCAATCACAAGAGGTAAAATGGGAAAGGTTTCATTTTTACACAAGCTTGAAATCAAGAAACTTTGCTTGAAGTTGGTTTCATTTTTACACAAGCTTGAAACAAAGATAAACTATTCTTGAAACCAGTTTCATTTTTACACAAGCTTGAAACGGAAACAAACTATGCTTGAAAAAGTAAGCATGCTCCCAGCATGGTGAATCAATTCGAGGTACATTCCCCCCAAGCTTCAATCCATATGAAAGTCAGATGGAGTGAAGGTTCAAATTATGAGATCAAGAGAAAGACTCAACTGGGATTTTACGAGATCTTGGCAAAGACTCGAATTGAACAAGAACATGTTTCATTATTTTAACGAGGTTGACACATTAAAAGAACTATCCTCAGGACACCTTGTTTCATGGTTTAAGGAGCTTGGCACAAGACAAGGAACTCTGCTCCGACAACATTGTTTCATTTTTTAAGGAGCTTGACACAAGAAAACGAACTGTGCTCCGGGAACCGGGTTTCATTTTTTAAGGAGCTTGACACAGGAAAGGAGCCATGCTCTAAAAGACCTCATCACGATGAACAAGAAGTCATCACTTCGAAGAGTTCCACTCTCAATGGAAGGAAAACATCCCGGAAGTCAGGACCCAATGCCCTTAGCACTTGATGCACGACAGCATCATCACTGAGTACAGGCACAGGGTAGATAGCCACATAGTTGACCTATGGTGGGGCAGATAAAACGGGTGGATAAAAACTGGGAAGGGAGGATGGCAGGCCAGCTGCCACATCAGGACCAAAGAACGAAAGCTGATCAATGGTCACGATCCGCCTTCATGTGGAAAACATACCACATGAAAAAGGGAGGAGACAAGCGCTCCCATGGCATAGGTGTAATCGCGCCCCAAAAGTAAATTGAAATCCAAGGGGCCTGGAACAACCATCACATCCATATGGACGGTTTTACCTCCCAAAGTAATAGGTAACATTGGAAGGATCCCTAATGGTTGACTAGTTCTTCTGTTAAATGCCAACATATTCTGCGTAACAGGGACAAGCGGCGACGAACCGAAAGCTTGCCAAATAGTTGAGGATAGAACACTAACAGACGCGCCTTCATCTATAACAATGCTAGGTACGACCAGACTAGAGGTTTGTACCGTTATCTCAAAAGGCACATAAGACGGAAGGCAGTATCCTGCAAATCGACTCCAGTCAAAGGAAGCGACCAAACTACTCAGAGGGGCTACCATCGAACTGAGATGGTCTTCCCCTAGTGTTACGGAAGAAGAAGGAACATCCTCCACGACCTCCATCTTGAAGGTGGGAGGGGAATCCTCCGGGACCTCCATCACGGGAGGTGGAGGAGGAGCTTCTTGAGGTATAGGGACAGGAGAATATTTCTCCAAGTTCGAAGAATCTGAAGAAACCAGAAGAACATGAGGGGTATAAGATCCACTCTCAATAGAAAAGACCTGGTGCACCATAGATGGGGCCAGTTCAACCGATCCCACGACCAATGTTTGGTCGGGAAATGATTCCTGAATTTGAATTTCCGGGGGAGCGGGATTGACCAAGGATGACTCTTGATCAATCGTAGGATCAACTGGTGGAAGACTCAAAGAAATCCTTTATAACCAGCCGGGAGGCATGGTGTAGAAACGGTTGAGTTGTCCAAAGGTTGCTTGGCTTCGTCCATATACGAACAAAGGTGAATGGCATGGTGCCCTTCACACAACTTACAAGGATTGGTAATCTTACCCTGTTTCTTAGGAGTCTTACCAGCACCAGTCGAAGGCGTGCCTCCACCCTGACTCCCAGAATCCAAAGAAAATGGCGAGTGACCGTAGGACCATACTTCGAGCACCTTGGGAATTCCAGGGTAGTCTCAAAGAAGATGGTATCCTGTGCACAACATGCAAGGGAACTTGAGTTTCCGTGGAGGGTTGGGAGGTTCATCTGGAGGAGATGTTCCAGAAGCAGTAGTTGCAGCCTTTACCTCTCTCTTATCAGACTTCTTCTTCTTTGTCTTCTTCTTCTTCTTCTTAGCCACCTGGTTACTCGAATCCTAACTTTCATCAGGCAAAGTAGAAGAGGAGGATGCAGAAACAGGCGAAGAAGGGGAGAGGTCCACCTTGGAACCAACATGGTGTTGCTCAAGCGGAGGAACTGATTGAATAGTAGACGAGACATTCGAAACCACAAAGGTTGAGAACAACCAAACATGCAACCCAATAGTTAACCCAGGAAGGGACAACGTTGCCATATAAGGAGCGCCAACATTTCCAAAAGGAGGAAAAGGACCAGGATTCCCATCAGAGGGGATTCCTTGGTTGGTGAACTCTGGAAAAATTGCCATCAACAACTCAAAACCGCACACGGGCGAAAAACCAAGGCACACAATCAAACGGTTAACAAGCAAACTCTAAAAGGGCGTGTGATCACAGGTGATTTATTTTACCACATTGAAACTTAGAAACTTCACCGTTTCATGTTTTAAGAGTCGAGAAACGGATGAAAGATGACTCTATCTCTTTCAGTTTTGAAGCAAGTGTGAAAGGACAAGCGCTTGGTGATCTTTTCAAATTTAAGGAGTTAGATAAGATCAGAATTTCTGCTCAGGAATGCTAGGCAAAGGGTGTACCAAATAACCGTGAACTGCAATATACACCTTGGTTTCAAAATGAAGGAGAAATCAACCAAGGACTTAACGTATGTGCAGGAAATCTCCCCGAATGCTGTGTCCGGTGTATCACGGGTATAGGGCGGTAGACTCGGCTTCCTATGGATAAAGTATATAAACCTAGTGGGGTCTCCCTTTATATATGCGACGGTACGGGGAGAACAAGTCCGTGCTAGTGAAGTCTAGAGCCAAGAGGCGAACGACAAATACTAGGTATAAAGACACCGGAACACGTCTCTAGCCTAGACCTCTAAATATTTCGTTAATGTTTCAATGCTGCTTTAGTGTAAATTGAATAAATTTTAATGTTTATCTTCAATTATGTTTCAATTTTCAGGCCCTAGCGAGTGTTATGTCTCAAAATATCCTAAATGCACACTACATGCCACAGAATATCATTTCATTCGATGAAAGCTAATTACGAGAGAGTTAAGAGCCAATAACAAAATGATTAGACAAAAACCAATAATGTCTCTAATGCAGCTAATTACTAATAAGACAGAAAAGATTTAATTCACACTAACTAATCAAAAGCAAAAGAGATTTTTTTTATTTTCAATGTTTAAGAGAAAAGTGCACTAAACAAAATGAAAACTAATGAAAAGAGAAATTTGAGAAGCGATAGCAAAGGAGTAAAAACAAGAAAATTTCACTCAACGAAAACACACAATCAGACCTCAAATTGTCAAAACAATCCCTCAAAACCAAGAGAATCCCAAAGACTCAAATGAACCATGTGATCTAGGCTCAAAGCGAGAGAAGGCATAATTCGAATGAGGAAGAAACCAATCACTCAAACAACGCAATAAAATGATAGACAACCACCAAACGAATGCAGAGAAGCAATCACAAGGTTGACTGAACAGATAGAAACCAAAAACTCCCATGGGAGGCTCGACACACTATAGCACCTAGATGCCCTAGGGCTAGAATGTAAAATCGATAGAAACGAGCAAACAACCAAAGGATGAAGGTCACAATCAATCAAACAAGGCTCCAGAACACTCAAGCAGTCGTAAAAATGAAACGAAACACACAGATCAAGCTCAGAAAGCTCAAAACAGAGTAAACCCTAGCACCTTATAGGATTGGCATGACTGTCAGGAGGAATCTAGCGCCAGAACAGGATTGGTGCGGGTAATACACTGGCAACATGCGCCAATGGGCACGACTGTCAGGATAATAAGTGCGCTAGTTGAGTTTACTAAGGAAAAATGAAAAAGAGCAATCCAAGGAACAGACTAGTGATGGTAAAGCTAAACAAAAGCCAAACACACAGAAAGAGCTAGCCAAAAGAGCTGATCAAGAAAGAAAAGTCAAGAATCGACCGAAAAGACAAGACAATACTCCAAATCAACGATCCCCATTGGAGTCGCCAATTTGTTGTAGAGGTAAATCCCCTCTACAGACAGAGGCAATCCCTACTAGCCCAGACCGGGTCTAGCAACAATCGTATCACGCTAAGGTGCAAGTTCCTAATCGCAATAAACCAAATGGTGAAGAAGGCTTACCTTGAATCCAACGCTGTTGTTCGTAGAGAAGATAGCGCTCCCGTTCCCTTGCTCCGGCAGATCACAATCCTCATGCTCGTCACGATCGAACACCTGCACACGCAAGAAACACGACGAACACAAGCGTAAAACCCAATATATGCAATTATGTATCAGTCAGAGAAGACACAACTCATTATCATAATGAACAATACGAGTGGAACCATAACCAAAGTCGCTTATTATTAATTCAGACAAAGAAAAATACAACCTGGCTCTGACACTGAATCTTCCTTTAGCAGGTCGTCAACGGAATATGTCTCGGTAAAACTTGTCGGGAATGGGACAAGCCTCTCTCTTTGATCGTCAATCTCCTTGCTACTGATTTGGCTCTATGAGGACTATCAAGGCTCTTGCAGCATTCTTTAGGCTATGAAGGCTCTTGGAGATTCAACCATTCAGCCATTCAGCCCCTTCATCAATGGATGAAGGCTATATTTATAGAGAAGATGAGGAGGTTGGGATCCCTACAATAGTGGAAGGGAGGCCTTATCCCTTGGGAGGTTCCCCATAAGGTGGAAACAAGAGGCCAAAGGAGGAAGGCCATGGTTATTCAGTCAAAACCACTCCTCATGACTCATCCACGAAGTTGTTGTAATCGAAACTTCGCCTCTTTTTTTTAAAAACTTTCCATAAGAAGATTGGCGCTAGTGCTTAACTGGGACAGAGCGCCAACTGGCGCGGGCTCAGTGTTAATTTTCCTCATTGGCGCGAGGACATAACATGCTACCAGCGCCAAGGAAAAAACAGGTGTTTTTAGGGGTCTACTTAGGAAATGATCAATGGAAGGAATGTTTTCCTCATGGCAAGGGATGCAATGATGGTATTTGCAAGGCATGACATTGCTTATTGGTCACAGAAAAGACCCTCCAATGGGCGAGATGGGGATTTAAGGGACGGTGACAAATTACTATGTAACAACGACACTTTCCCATTACCTTACACATGAGGTTCAACATTCCAATCTGGATGGCAGGATCATTGACTTCTTGAACTAGGAAATCCCGAGTATTGCGCGAGACCTTAAACTTATCCTTGACCTCTTCGAAAAATATGTGCTCTTGGCTTTTTCTTCCAAAATATGTCGCACGGTCCCCCCCTGGTCGGGCAAGTTGGTGATTTGATGGATCAGAGTAGTATCGATCAGAATCATCCATCATAGGCATAGGAAATCATCATGGACGAGGGCAAGCAGTTGGCACACACATATATCATTTATTGGGCTACGTTCGAAGTGTGGAATGCATAGGAGGTTTAGAAAACTCGATTTCTGCAAGCCCAGATCCCAAGACTTCGATTCAACTCTTACTACCCCACCATCATATGGGATCTTCCCTAGGTACATGGTGGGAACAAGCTATGGAAATTTCTCATGGTATGCCAGGCCCTATTTCTCCATCTTCAGTAGTGGTATCTTTCCAAACATGTTGCCTTCGATAAGCTCATTTTCTGTGAGCAATGACATGTTAATGTATGACCACACCTTATAGAAATCCTTAGGGACATTTACTAAGTCTTTGCATGGTGTGACATACGAAGGCAGCTGTGAGATGGGGTCAACTATTTCCATGAAATACTCCTTCATGATGGTATTGGGTAATTCAACCATAGGCTTCTTCTGGCGCTCTGTAGCGGTTGAGCGTAGCTTTAGGGTCTTCTGGCAGGATGACTTTTGGGACCCCGAGGACTGGCCCTTCTTAGATTGGATCGACGTAGGGGTCTCAGTGGCATGCGCAGAGGTCTCCTTAGCCGACATTACAGAAGGTATGGGCTTGGTGGCAGTCATACTGGGAGGAATGAGATGACCCAAACCTTGGTGGTGTAGCTCCTCCTCAAAGATCAGATCAAGGCTAGAGATAAGCTCCAGAAAATACTCGAAAGGCAGAGAGCACAAATCACATAGATAGCATAGAAATCAAAGGGAACTAATGCGACCCTTCTGGTCATATCTATTGTGTAGGCACATCTTAAATGATCTTCTTCTCAGTAATGGAGCCCCATAAATGCTAAAATGAATCTAAATCTAGCATAATATCCTCATTAAATGTAGTTTAGCCGCTCCTCCAAACGATAAGAACATTGTCTTATTTAGATTTACTATTCCAATGAATATATTCTGGCACCTCTGTGACCAAGTCAAGCTCCTCGCGCAGCGGTTGCGTGATCGTCACACATGTCTGCGCATCCACCATCCTTGTTGCGCATACCCATATTTCTGGCCACATAGTCATTTATGGCCATAGTAATTTTGTGCACGCAGGGAGAGGGTTATCCCTGTACGGTTTCAATCGAATTGATATACCCAGGAAGTTCAATGTGGCTATGTGTACCACACCTCCTTCTATGATTTCCTTGACAATATATGGTCCGAGTCAATGCATTTTGAACTTCCCTAGGTGGCGTGCAAACTTTCTTTCATATAACAAAACCATATACTCTTATTTAAAGACCTTATGTCTAATGTGCCTGTCATGCCAAGTCTTTTCGCGCACCTTTTGCACCTGCTGGTGGAATCCTGCAATGAATTGGTCTTCTTCCAACGCGACCAACTGTGACACTAATTATTCCATAATATCCTGCTCAGCCATATTAATGAACATTGCAATGCACAAACTAGGGACAATATAATCCATTGACACAACAAATTCCTACCCATACACCATTTTGAATGGTGTCTTTCATGTCAAGTTATTGCACGTGGTTGTATATGCCCAAAGAACTGCAGGTATGCACACATCCCAATCATTTCGATTAGCATTGAAAATATTAGTAAGCACGGTCTCTAATATCTTATTAAAATCTTCCACTGCACCATTTTCCTGTGGATGATACAAAGTACTCTTATGATGATGAATCTGAAATTTTTCTGTCAGGGATTGAATAGTTTCATTGAAAAAGTATGTACCCCGATCGCTCATCAAAATCTTAAGGCATCCAAACCGAGTGAAGATATTTAAAAAAATGAAGTGCGCAACTGTCTCTGCACTAAAATCCTTCACAGGCTTAGCCTTAGCCCATATGGTCACATAATCTATCAGTGTGATTATGTAGCACACACTGGTCTTCTTTCCTGGAGGGCCGATAGGTTCGACAAAGTTAATTGCCCATTTTTCAAAAGCTTGCAAAGTTATTTGAGGGTGCAGGGTCATCTCATCTCTACGTCACAATCTCGCTGTCCTTTGGCATACATCATAAGCACGTCAATACTCATTTGCATCACTATGCACTGTGGGCCACCATAATCCAACTCGTAAGATCTTCTGCACAGTTTCTTTCCCTGCATAGTGACCTTCGCAACCCCTCCATGAGCCTCAACTAATATATCCTATCTCTAGATTTCCAACACATACCTTCTTAACACTTCATATGCACCCATATTGTACAACTGACCAATAATTAGAGTAAATTCAACTGCACACGTGACCAAATATTTATTTTGTTTCAATGTATATTCTCGGGGCACACTTCCAGTGGTCAAAAAATGAATAATATCTGCAAAGTGATCGTCGAATACTTTGATGGAAAATAGCTACGCGTCTAGTAAGACATCTTCCAAGCTATTTGGCTCTTCTCCACTTCCAATGCACGATAGATGGTCTGAAATTTAGAAATTCAAGACAACCACTCATGAAACTCGGTTGTAAAGGAAGCAATGAAAATCTTGTGCACCTCTATGTAGATATATCTTTGTGACCAATCTTCAGCAGACAATTTAGAGCTTCTATTTTCTTGGATCACAAATTCAAGTATATTATTATCCCACCAAATCTTGTAGTTCATTCTACGTCGGATACCACAACATCAAATATCCCTCAAAATGATCCTAGTCCCGACAACATAACCATTTTTTGGCTTGAGGGTTCCTGAACCAGGTTTGAAGATATCGCACAACCAAGAAAACCCTCCAACTACTGACCCTTTCGGCAGTGATATGCTTGCGCAGACCAAAGTCTCTCCTGAAGCAGTATGGGGGGGGGGGGTGCCAGAACTAGGTTTTCACACCTTGAGGGAGATTTTGATGTGGTAAATTTAGTTAGACTAACTATAGATAATATACAGAATTGCACATACATAGTTAACAGATCTAACCCTTTCACAAATTTCTATAGAATACTTCAATATATTTCACGCATAGTAATTAAATGTACTTCATTTCGATCTATTTATCAAATAATGCTCATAGATAGATGCAATTAACCAATTACAAAAGTAAATACGTAGTAACAAAATAGATTCAAATGTACAACAAATAAAATACAATTAAGACATTCAACCACATAAGACTCTCGGTTCACCAAAAATGTGTTCTTTATTAAGAGATATGCAATTCAATACAACCAATCCTTCTGCGCACACAACAACAGAGTTTTCACACAACTAAGGACTTAGGTCTTTGCACACACAACCAACATGGGCATTTCTACCCAGACAAAACCTAGACTATAAAAATATTTATCAAGATCATTAATTCATGTCTCTATTCATTTATCGATTGATTTCTTCATCGCTTGAATCTTACATATTTATAATATAATAGACGCACACATACCATGTCCTCAAACCATGGTTTGAGACTCATGGTATTTCCATTTAACCCATTAGACTAATGGTATTTCCATTTATCCAAAAAGGTACAGCCTAGGGGGCCCATCTCCAACACTGTCAATGAATGCCTTCAGTCCGTTGTCCTCGAGCATTTCCTCCAACTTGTCCTTCCATGGTATGTAATTCAAATTTCCCTCAAGGTCATATTCGAGTCTCAAGCCATTGAAAGACATCTTGATTTGTTGTTGGTCTCGAAGAATAAATTTGCAAATTTGATGTACCTGTTAAAAAAAAATGGTTCTTCTCTTCTATTGTGATTCCTAGCACTCTGATACCATGTATAAATTCTGTCCATGGGATTCGATCTGATCTTGTAATGTAATAAAACAAAATACTGAATTCTTCTACAATTTTCGGAAACCAAATACGATCGCACAATCACATAACAAGTAAGAGAAAGAAATAATACAACACAAGATGTATCTAGGGAAATCAACTACTCAAAACCTCACTATCTGTATATTGTATAAATTCAAGACCATGAAAAAATACAATGATTTTCTAAAACTGAGAAACTTCTGCAGTTTGATCACTGTCTCACTCTTATGTAGGAAAAATCAGTCAAATACTTAACCAATTATCAGCCTCTTTTTGACTAGCCTTTCTCATGCATTCCTGGAGGAATTTTCACCCTATTAAATAGGAAATTCCCAAGCAATTCATCCAAGGATTCCTAATGAATCTATACATGACATGTATAAGTTTCTAAATATACAATTGATAGTTATCTTCCCTTTAACCTCAAACTCAACTGGGCCTTCCTTAGAACTTTCATGCAACAACTATTTATAGAAAATTATCGGTTACCTGATTGATCACTACTTGTGAATTAAACTAGATTTAATTCACTGGAATTATCACTAGTTCATCTCTCAGTCAAAACTAATTAAACTGATTTTAATTCAATTATTAATTGATTTAACTAATTATAACTCACAAATAACTGTAACTGGACACCCTAAAATCATGGGAGAACTCTACTTGCCTCCTCTCTAACCCTCAAGTTGAAATTCCTAAGATAACTAAGTCTTCCTGACTTAGTTAAATAATACCAGTTGTCATGAGATGAAATTGCATTTTCTCTTTAAATTTAATTAAGGGAAAATTAAATCAGAAGCCCCCTTCGGTGCCATTTCTTTGTACCATTTCAACAGTTATATCCTTGTTATTTATGTTAGTTATATGATAGTTATGAGCATGTTTTATGAAAAACTTGATGTATGGATTTCATCATGTTTTGATTATAAATTGATTATACAATGAATATATGACCTAATAGATGACAATTCAACTAATGTGATAATGCAACAATGCTTCCTTACGAATCTCAGATAAGTATGATACCCCTATGCTCATATCTGTTGTTATGACTTGAAGCTTACATATTTGTGACATGTTTGATGAAGTACCTGTCATGGCTAGTAGGGGTCACATCAAGTACTTATATTAGTGATTGCATTAGTAGTTTTTTTACCTTGTTATTATTCAGTTCTGGAAGTTTCATTAAGTTCTGGGCAGTGGCCTTAGACCTTGCCCTGAAAAATTGGCTCAGAATCCGGGGTCCCTGGCACATAAATGCTAGGAAAAGTCCACAGTCGCTGGCATGCCTTGTTGTGGGAGCGAATGGAAGGCCTTAGTCACATGCATAGATATTCATGGGAGTAATTGAGGGTCCATATCAGTAAAAATACAAGTTACCTCAGGGGTTGGTCACTTGGAAGGGTTGGTTGGCTCTTGAAGGTTTTGTAGCATGTGTGAAAGGTAATATTGGTTTGGTATTGTTGGTTCCACTTCCTTAAATATACAAAGGGGAGTTGAATCACATCATAGTATGCTCTCATCACATGTTTACCCCAGCCTACCGATTAAATTGGGTAAATGTGGGAAGAGGGTGCTACAATATTATACCCGAGAAGAGACTGCGACTAGAAAACTCCAAATGTGATACCCAGAAATAACATGGAAAAATTGGTTAGAAATTGTGGTGAAATATAAAACTAATGAATTTTAAGGAGGGTTAATACCGTGACAGACATAATTAGCATTGGAAAATTAAGGCTAGCCATGGTTGGGTTATCCTATAAGAGATTATGACCAAATATTAAAGCTTGAGCCTTAATCCGAGAAGCAAAGAACCAAATTTTTTTGTATATGGTTTCAACAATAAACCCTGATTTGTAAGAAGACAGAGAGAAAAATAATAAAATATGGATAAATATATTTCCTTTAAGAGGGATTTAATTTACCAGTCAAAGAAGTGATTTTTTCCCAATATAGGAATTTTTCCGTGAGTAATTTCGACCAAGGAAAGGCTTCCAAATTATTATAGTGAACCCTGAACTTAGAAATGAAAGAAATTTGTACAAAAATATATTAGCTCACCTAAAGAAAAGAATCGAGATAATTTTCTTTGCAATTAGGGTAACTAAGTAAAAGATCCACATATATTAGATTTATAGTTATATGCGAAGGAACCCTCGAGAAGGTTTGTAAACCCTGGGAAAAATACTCCTTGCAAGCCTATAACAACAAAAGAAAGGTTGGTTAAAACTATCAAACATAAAATCACTGAAACCATAAAGGAAAACAATCATAAAAATTGGAAGATGAATTTTTACGTGAAATATAACAATTCGACCAGGAAATGTGGTACATTTTCACCCAAAAATATTAAATAAGGTCTGAAGATAGGGCAAGGTCTCCATTATTTCGTATTTTCTGTAAATTGTAGATTCAAAATGGGTAGTAGAATAGGGAAGTGTACTGTTTGCAAACCAAAGTGAAACAATACCAAATGAATTGTTGGGAACGTAGTCATTACAATCAAAATGAAACCCTATAAACTTATGCTCTTGATTAACCAAAGCTTCATTGCAACCATTGAAATTAGGGTTCACACATTTCCAAGTTACATCCCATGAATGCAAGTCGAACCGCTGTCACAGTGCATCAAGAGAGTGCCATGAATTACAAAGGGGACTACATCCTAAGCTTATGTGATTACAATGCCAACTCCTAAGTGAGTTTATATACTCGTATGCCCATAAAACATTAAACCACTAAATATATATAAAAAAAATATGATCGAAATGTAAGTGTGGGAGTTGTGCTCCAAAATGTCTATGAGTAGGGCCTTTATCAATTAAACAATGAATACTTTCAAGTGTTTAGGCTTAACCTAAACCTTAGGAAATATATAAACCATGTGCAAAGATATATCAAATATGTATGATAAACAAGTTTAAAAAGATAGAAGTAATAATTTAAAGGGAAAATAAACCTTAATATATATGTAAAGGAGAAGGAGTAAAATCCCATTAGGTTGTGTCGTGACCACAATTAGTTTTAGTATATGTATATATATATGAATATGTTGCTTAATGAACCAATGTAAGAATAGTCTTGGAATGTGTTAATGTTAGTATTTATATACTTCCAGCAGGGATCAAAACACATTTTTCATGTGCATCTTAGGTGTCCCACTCTAAAGAAATTTTTAATCATTCCATTAGGTCATGATATAAAATTGTTCCACTGATGGTTGTTATTATCAAGTGTTCCATTTTCCTTCACAAGTATATGCTTGCTGACCCTCTTCCATGTTTTCATCATGTTGAAGACAAGTCTGCTCTCATTTCACTTTTAGTCAAAGTCACTCATTGAGTCAGTTTCTTTCATTTCTCATTGGCTCACTAGGGTTTCATTAGGTCAAATAATTGCATTGTCTCATTTTCAATAAAGGGCAACAGAAGGTGTGAAGGTGACCCAGAATAAACTCATGATTTGCTTCAGTAAGTTCAAATGTAATAAGTATTCAGTCTCCCAAAGGCTTCCAACTCAGAAATCCACATGTCGACGCGTCAAATGTCAAAGGGTGTTGTCTTGTTCCAAGGGTGCTTAAGTCATCATTGTTCACAAGCACTAAACCCTATTTTTCTCTCCCATTGAGCTAGGGTTTGCTATGAAAAAGAGACATTTGAGAAGAAGTGCCATAAGGTAGGTCATATCAGTAAGTATGAGGTCATTTTAGCTCATAAACATCATATCTCCATCATTTTTTGAGAAATCATTCCAATAGTCAAGCCATTTGCCACCCATAGGGCTAGTTTCACTTTAAACTACGTTTTCGACCAAACAAATATGAATTTGAAAACAGTGAGTGGTTTTTTTCCATCATAGGTTCAATAATAAAACCTCCTTCATTTTTTACACAGGTATCATGGTTTGGGATAAATGTCAAAAATACAAGTGCTACAAAAGAGTTGCTATACTTCGGGAGTGACCTTGGGAAAATAGTTTTTTCTCATATATGGAGTGCCCAAATGACTTTCTTGATGCGTTAAATGATAACTAAAGAGAGATAGATTTCCAATGAGATATCATGAGATCAATTTGGATTTGAGGAAGGCCTACAAAAGTTTCCTACACCAGCACTCTGCATTTTTGCACCCTCATTCAGCACTTTTTGACCAATCTTGGGAGAATAAACTTTTGACAGGTCAAATCAACTCCAATCAGCAAAGAAAAGGTATATTTGGAAAGTAGACTTCAATAGATTCCAAAATAGCTATCATGGGCTCAATTTGGATATAGGGAAGACATCCAAAAGTGGTATGCAAAACAATGCTGCAGTGTTGCTGCGCTTTTGTCTTGGTGCTGTGGTTTTGGAGATTGGTGCTGCACTTTTGTCTTGGTGCTGCGCTTTTTCCCAGTTTTCTCTACAAGCTTAAAAACTCATCCAAATTTCTTCAAACCTTCTGCAAATACCCTCATCACCTCTTGGCAAGTAAGTAACATATAATTTCCACCTCCTTGCAGTCTTGAAGAGAAATTTCATGGTGTTTTTGGTTTCTATGCAAATTTGGAAGTTTGTCTAGCTAAAAACCCTAAATTCACTCTTTATTCCAAACTTTGTGCCCATAAACCTTGCATTCCATTCATACATCACTTAAAACTCTATTCATTTCCCTACAACACCATATCCCTTTCCCTAAATCCCTTTTCCCCTAAACCCTGAGTCATAGGCATCTCAATTTCCTAAGTAGCCCTATTAACCCTGTAATAAAATTATAATTCCCAATCCCTTAAAATTTTTTATCCCTTATCACCTCTCTAAGTTCAATAAACCCTTCCCCCATCTCCCTAATTTTCCTATCCCTACTCCTATTTCCTCATCCCTAGGGTTTACACCATGGAAGAGGAAAAAGACACCATGGGGCAGGAAAGAGACATTATGGAGGAGGAGATAAACATATAAGAAGAGAGGAGAAGACACCACAAAGGACCCGAACCACCAAGAAGAAACCAAGAACAAAGAGGGCTCAAGAAGGCATTGGAGAATGAGAAGCTTGAGGCAGAAAACCTAACTTTTGAAGGACAAACTCAAGGAAACCCTAATTTGTCAAAGGGAGAAGGGTAAATTGGAACTACTTGTTGATATATCCATGATATAATAAAACACCTTATTTGGCATCTCTGTAGAGAATTTGAGGAAATTCAGAGAAAA
This sequence comes from Pinus albicaulis, assembly GCA_034641835.2. Classification (NCBI taxonomy): domain Eukaryota; kingdom Viridiplantae; phylum Streptophyta; class Pinopsida; order Pinales; family Pinaceae; genus Pinus; species Pinus albicaulis. The sequence continues at coordinate 1,028,019,713 of CM076578.1, forward strand.
TTTGAGAAATAAAAAAAAAAATCTTTGAAGGCACATTTTCCAGAAATGTCCTGTTTTGGACACCTTTTTGTAGAGAATATTGTGGAGAATAAGAGAATCATATTAGGAAACTGGAGGAGTCTTGTGTTTAAAACATGCCAAAGAAAAAAAAAATCTCTTTGTTTTGAAAAAAACCTGATGGTTAGTGAGATATTAATCCATGTATGAGGCCTAGTTTTGCAGAAAACTTAGAAATTTTGGCACACAAATTATTTGCTAAAAACGCAGTGCCCTTGGCACTGTGCTTTTTATTGGAGCCTCCAATGGATAAATGGCCACCACCATATTATTTATAACGATGAATACATCAACCCCATAAATTTTTAGAAATTTTGGAGGAGAACTGGTCCCTCAAAAGTGAAAAACATCACCACATTTTCATGTTTCTGCCTCTTGTTTGACCTTGGTGCTGTGCTTTTACCAGTATTCAGAGATTCATTTTTTGACAGGGCATATGGGCACCATTTTGGAAACTGGAGAAATATTTGGAAACTAGACTCAGAGATCTTTCCAATGAGCTATCATGGAGCTGATTTGGGCACAGGGAAGGCCTCCAAAATTTACTTGCAAAAGAGGAAATTTTTCCTGTCATGGCGCTGCGCTTTTGCGAGGAAAATGTCATTTTCATCATCGTTAGAAAATTTTGACTTTTTGACTTTCTATCTTGGGAAATGAGAAATTAATGATGTAAGAGATCGAGATAAATTTAAATTTCATGCTTTTATTTTTATATAGGGTAGATACATCATATAAATCCTCTAGAGGTCAAATGAATCAGTTTCCTCTGTTTTAGAGACAAATTGTTGGGTCTTCCTAGTCTTCAGATTCTTGTTTGGGAGTAGGTGAAACTGATCCCTATCTCATGGTTTCGACTCCTTGAGGCTAGGAAGAGTGGTTATCATGTATTTTCTCATTCATTTGTAGAGGTTTGAATCACTTGGAGCTTTGTCATCTCAAGGACACAATTTTGTATCAGTTTGGCCTGGACATTAATGATAAATTTGCAGCTATTTCTTTGGGATCAATGTGGTATGAATGGTTTGACATATTTTTTCATTTGTGATCATTTGTATGAATGTATTGTAAACTCATAAACCATTTCATGTCTATGATATGCTTAATTTCAATTTGAAAGGCATAATTCATGTTTTCATGCTCTGTTTTGGGGAATTTTGCATAATTTGTCTATTTTCTTCAGTTTAGGGAGAATTCATCTCATATGCTCTTCCTAAATCCTCACCAGTCTCTTTATCTCACCATAAGAATATTTTAAATTTCAAAACCTTCTACCTACCTTGCCCCATAGAAAACCCTGCAAATTTTGACCTAATTTCCTTGCCCTAGCTATTTGACTCCTCTTGATCCAGAAAAACCCTAAATAGTCAAAAATAAAAACCATGAGCTACTATACCTAGGCTAATATCTTCTTACCTCATTCATTTTGACTGTGATATATACGGATAGAGCGCTCTCCTGGCCTAGTAGGGCTAGCTACTTGGCTAAGCGTGGTTTGAGGTTACCTCGGAATTGCCTTTCTCAACCTAAGGTTCAATATGAGTGATAACAGAATTCAAGCATTTATGTAAATACCAAATTGGATATTATAGTAATTCTAACAATGAATTAAGAAAATTATTCAAGCCCAAACAAATGTATTAACATTCATGATGAAGACTTAGTTATGGTAGACAAAGAAAACTCAATAATGGGTTTAACCAAAAAAGATATATAGTATGTTGTCAGTGCTTTCATTAATTATTGAAACGTACTAAAAGAGATACGAGAAAAATAAAGGAATATAAAGAAATAAATGGAAGGAGTCCTTGTTATAAAAGTTGGGGCTTGAATTTGCAATTGAATAGTATATAAAATCAGAGGATAGTGAAAAGAAGAAGTATGAAAAATTGTTAAAGAATAGATAAAGATAATATTATATTGATATTTTATAATTAAAATTTAGGTTATGTTTAATGATGTACATTACAATTTGATAATGTCTCACTATGGTAGGCCATCAGATGACCATGTTGAGTGAGAACTGTGCCTAAAACATAGCGTAAAACATCTTCCTTAATCTTAAAATATTGTTGTAGATTAGGTAAGGAGAGAACTAGTGTTAGGTCCCTATATTACTAGTATAGTCCCTTATTTTTGTTAATGTAACCCCCTTATTATTATTGTTGTACCCCTGTAACCCCAATATTTTTATTATTGTGCCCTTACATTATTATTTTTAGGTCAGCTAGGATTATATTGTGACCCCATGGATTCCATATATAGAAGGAGGTTTTTTAATTTGTATCATCCAATAATTTTTAATTTATGTAATGTATTGGAGGTTTCCCCCTCGAATTGGCTGATTTATAAGGATTGATCTCTCCTTTCTTCTATTTTTGGAGTTGGTTTCATAACATTTGGTATCCGAGCTTTGGATTCTAGGGTTTCACCGCTCCAAACAGGTCATCATGGAATTTTCACTATAATTTTTTTCCTACGAAGATTCAGAAGCTCAAAGTTTTAGCACGTGAAGCTGAAATCATGAGGAAATTCATGTATAATTTAAGATCTTGGTTCGCAATATTTTTGGAGATATGATCTATGGAAGCTAGGGTTTTTTCAGGATCCTGAATTTTATCTAAAACAGGTCATCGTGGAATTTTTACTATAAAATTTTTTATACAAAGGTTCAAAAGATGAAATTTTTATGACGCAAAGCTGAAATCCTAAGGAACGTCGTGTACAAATTTCAAATCTTGGTTCGCAATATTTTCGGAGATATGATCTGTGGAACTTAGGATTTTTTTTAGGCTCCCAAATTTCATATTAAAGAGGTCACTAGGGGAAAATTGTCATAACTCTCTCTCTGAGAATTGGATTGGAGTTCTGTATAAAGTGAACGCAAGTACACAGATTGTAGTTTCCTGTATATCAATTTCAGAGCCGAAGGAGGAAACAATGATACATGGCATGCCATACAAGTTCGCTCTAATGAACCAATCCATAATTAGGTCATTATGGGAGATTGGGCATAACATTTCCTTGAAGAATCCAAATCAGGTCAGACCCGTGGCATCTGAAGAAGAATGATAGGGCTACTACAAAGCCAAATTTAAGATATTGAAGATTTGAAATCATAGAGATAATTTAGTTTCAATATCGAGCTCCTTAAAAGAAAGAAAAATGTGTGTATTTTTTTCTTCGAATTGCATAAGTCTTGTGTGAAAAATCATTTTGAATTGATTCCAAGGGCATATTGTAGAATATGTATCAGTATTGGGTTTGAAAATTCCCCCTAAAAAGAATTCAACGCCCATTAACCCTTCATAATGCTCTGCTATGACTCATGAAGATGAAGAAGTACACCATGACATATCAAAATTACAAGAGCAAGTGCACCAAATTTCACTCTCGCAAAGTGAAACAAAAAATGAAGTGGAAGTTTTGAAGAAAGGCGTGGAAGCTAAGATGGATGGTTTGAAGAAAGGCATGGAAGCTAAGATGGATGACATGGAAGATGGCATGAAAGCTAAGATGGATGACATGGAAGAAAAAAATTAAAGACAACATGGAAAACATGAATAATGATCTAAAAGAAAACATGGAAGGTTGACAAAGTTGATATAAGAAATGTTTCCTAATGGTGAAAAGATAGTAGAGGAAACTCATGATGAGAAAAAAATAAATGTTAATCATGATTTCATAAACTCTAATATTGGATGGAAGAACCACTATATTCCAAAGATGGATATGAGGAAGTTTGATGGCAAGGATCCCGTAACATGGATACTACAGATGGAGCAATATTTTGATCTGAATAATGTGAGAAACACACAAAAGGTACGAATTGCAACTTTACATTTAGAACAAAATACATTTGTATGGTATCGATGGATTTGATCCCGTAAAAAAATTGTCACTTAGTCAATTTTTACGGAGGAAATGATAGCACATTATGAGGATAAATATAGCAACACCATCTTTAGCCAATTGATAACTATCAAACAAACAGATTCAATGGTGGAGCACATTGAGGACTTCCAAAAATTGAATAGAAGGGTAACTGATATTCCAGAGGAACACATGATTGATGTCTTCATAGGGACTTTCAAGGATAAAATCCAACATGAAGTTTGTGTTTGGGAACCTCATTCATTAGTGAAGGCATTCAGGTTGGCAAGAAAAATTGAATGTAAAATTATGGCGACAAGGAAGCCTACCACTCACATCTAAAAAGATGGAAGTGTTGGTAATTCTAGACTTCCACAACCTACAAGGTTGAAACCAAAAAGATTGGAAGAAAAAAGAGCAAAATGTCTTTGCTATAGTTGTGATAGAAAATACACTAAAGGTCATAAGTGTGCTGAGAAGAAATTATTTTACATAGATTGTGAAGAGGAGGAAGAAAATGAACAAGAAACTTCAAAGAAGAGGATATGCACTAGGAACCAACCCTAGAAGAAGGGGAAATGAGTCTGACCATATCGTGTAATGCACTGGCAGGAATTACCACTCCTCAAACTCTCAAGATAGAAGGACATATCAAGAAGAAAAAGGTAATAGTGTTGATTTATTTGGGTGGTACCCATAATTTTATTCATTGTAAGGTAGCTAAGGAATTGAATTGTTTCCTATACCCAGCACCAGAATGTCAAGTGATGGTTGCAAATGGAGGAAATATAAATTGCTCTGGAAAATGCCATAATATCAAGCTAACCATGGGGGAATGTGTATTGAATAGTCCAATGCTTTCCGTTCCAATGGGAAGTGCTGATGTTGTACTAGGAGTACAATGGTTACAAACTTTGGGGACGGTAGCTTTTAATTTTAAGAACTTTTCTCGAATTTTTTTTCAAAAGGAAAGGAAGTCAAATTATGGGGTATCGTAGGGAAGCCGAGAAATATAATAATCTCTAATGTCATGACAAAGCTACCGAATAAAGAACAACGAGCCACAATTGCACAATTATGCTCACTAGAAGTTCCAACATCAAAATCATTTATTTCTCTAGATCTCCAAAAAGTCTTGGACAATCATTCCAAGGTGTTTGAAACTCCCAAAGGACTCCCACCTATTCATGATCATGATCATGATATTCATTTGATTCCAGGAAGTGTTCCTCCAAACATTGGGGCTTACAGATATCTTATGTCCAAAAGAGTGAAATTGAATGTATGATTGCAGAAATGTTAGAGGCTGGTATAATTCAACTTAGTCAAAGTTATTTTTCTGCTCCAGTAGTATTGGTGCACAAGAAGGATGGATCATGGTGCATGTGTCCAGATTATAGGGAGCTCAATAAGCTCACTATTAAAGATAAATTTCCCATTCATGTGATTGATGAATTATTGGATGAATTACACGAAGAAATTTATTTTACCAAGTTGGATATTCATTCAGGATATCATCAAATTAGAATGAAGACTGAAGATATTTTGAAAAAAACATTTCAAACTCATGAGAGTCATTAAGAATTTTTAATCATGCTTTTTGGCCTTACCAATGCACCTTATACATTTCAAGGGTTGATGAATTCCATTTTCAAACCCTTCCTTAGAAAATTTGTGCTTGTATTTTTTGATGATATAATAATATATAGTAGGTCTTGGAAGGATCATGTTCAACATGTTGATAGGGTGCTCAAACTATTGGAGGAGAAACAATTATATGAAAAAAAATCCAAATGTTTCTTTTGAGTACAAGAGGTGGAATATATGGGTCATATTGTATCTCATGAGGGTGTTAAGGTAGACCCTAACAAAATTAAAGCCATTAAGGAATGGAAAGTCCCCACAACCATAAAGCAATTGCGAGGATTTCTTGGGTTAACAGGGTATTATCGCAAGTTTTTTAATAATTATGGGAGGATAGCAGCTCCTCTAACAACATTTTTGAAGAAAGATGCATTTTCATGGACTCCTGAAGCAACTAGGGCCTTTGAACATCTTAAAGAGGCAATGTGCCTAACACTGGTTTTAGCTACACTAGACTTCACAAAAACCTTTATTGTGGAATGTGATGCCTCAGGGAATGGAATTGGTGCTATTTTAATGCAAGAAGGAAGACCCATTTCTTTTGAAGGTTGTCTAATCAAAGGAAAGTATTTACAGAAAGCTATTTATGAGAAGGAAATGTTGGCAATACTACATGCACTAAAGAAGTGGCGACCTTACCTAATGGGAAGACACTTCAAGGTAAAAAATGATCATGATAGTATTAAACACTTTTTGAAGCAAAGACTATATTCAGAAGAGTAGCAAAAATGGGTCACAAAGATGTTGGGTTATGACTTTGAAATCATCTACAAAAAATGGAAGCTAAATGTTGTTGTAGATGCACTCTCAAGAAAGGATGAAAAGGTGGATGCATTGCTTTGTGCCATTTTGTATTATCCAACCATATCGGATAACCGAAGCAAGGTATGAATGGAAGAATGACGAAGAAGTGTGGACACTCATTCAAAACTTGCAGCAAGATCCTAGTACATCTGATACATTTAGTTGGAAAAATGATTCCTTACGGTACAAATATCGCTTATATTTATTGTTAAGAATTCCAAACTAAAACAAAATATTCTTTTGGAATTGCACACTTCTCCTTTAGGAAGACACTCAGGATTTTTAAAAAGTTACCACAGGGTGAAGAAAGAATTTTTTTGGGATGGACTTTAATCTGATATTCAAAATTTTGTGGCAGAATGTTTGGTTTTCCAGCAAAATAAAGTTGAGACAATTAAGACCCCAGGTCTTCTACAATATTTATCCATTCCAAGTAAACTTTGGGAGGAGATTTCAATGGATTTTATCACATGTTTACCTAAGTCTGAAGGAAAGAGTGTCATCATGGTGGTAGTTGATAGACTTACCAAGTATGCACAATTTTGTGCATTATCTCATCCATTTAAAGAAAGTATAGTTTCTACTACATTTATGGAAACAATTCAAAAGCTACATGGAAACCCAAAGATTGTTGTAAGTGATAGAGATCCCATTTTTACTTGAAATTCTTTGACGGAATTATTTTCTGGTTTGGGAACTCAACTAGCTCATAGCTCATCTTATCTTCCTCAATCAGATGGTCAAACTGAGATAGTGAATAAATGTTTGGAAGGATATCTTTGTTGTTTTGTATCTAATATGAAAACACAATGGGTGAAGTGGTTACCTCTTACTGAATGGTGGTATAACACTTTGTTCCATACTTTAGCAAAAGTGAATCCATTTAGGGTGCTTTATGGATACCATCCACCATCCATCACATCGTCTTTAAGAGAAAATTCTAAGGTTCAAGCAATGGAAGATCACATCGAGCATCAACAAGAAGTTCTCCAACTCTTAAAGGAGAACCTAAATTTGGCACAAAATTGAATGAAACAACAGGCAAATCAACATCACAACAAGAGAAGTTTTGATGTGGGAGACTGGGTATTTTTATGGCTACAACCATACAAACAAATGTCCCTCAAGCAAGCTAAGAAGGATAATAAATTGTCACCAAAGTACTGCTGTCCTTACAAGGTGTTGCAAAATATTGGTACTATGGCATACAAATTGGAGCTTCCTACTTCTTCGTGAGAGCATCTAGTTTTCCATGTCTCATGCTTAAAGAAGGTTATAGGTGAAAAAATTCTAGTTCAAACAATATTGTTAGAAATTGACGAGGAAGGAAGAATCATATTGGAACCTGAAGCAGTCACGGAAACAAGAACTTGACAGCTACGAAATCGATCAATTTCAGAGTATCTCATCAAGTGGAAGAATTTACCCAGTGAAGATTCTACATGGGAGGATGAGAATTTTATATAGAAGCATCTGGAGCTACTCAAGCATTGAGGACAACACTTTTTTGAAGGAGAGAGGCATGTTAGGTCCCTATATTACTAGTATATTCCCTTATTGTTGTTAGTGTAACCCTCTTATTGTTATTGTTGTACCCCTGTAACCCCAATATTGTTATTATTGTGCCCTTACATTATTATTGTTAGGTCGACTAGGGTTATATTGTGACCCCATGGACTCCTATATATAGAAGGAGGTTTTGTCATTTGTATCATCCAAGAATTGTTCGTTTATGTAATGTATTGGAGGTTGGCCCCTCGGAGTGGCTAATTTCTAAGGCGTTGATCTCTCTTTTCTTCTATTTTTGGAGCTGGTTTCATAACAACTAGGTTTGAGCATATGTGGTGTTTCATATCATTGAAAGCTTTTTGTTGCGATTTGCCCCATAAAATTTTTTCTTTTCCACCACCTTTGGTCACTTGGCCGAGGGCCCATGCAATATGGGAGAATCTCAATACAAAGCTATGATAGAAGTTGGAAATGAATAAGAAACTCCAAAGTTAAGTTAGAATTAGGGGAATATTGAGGTTTAAATGGGATACCTATGGAAAATAATAAAATAAGAGTTATGATTTTTTAAAGAAAAATAAATAAAACTAATATTTTTATTGTATTTTATGCTTATATTCTTATAGGTTTACTCATATGTCACATATAGATACCCATTGGATGTGGATTTAAATTCCACATTCAACGAGCACTCACTCTAGATACTTTTGAATATACCCACATAAAAAAAAATGAAAATATATGAAAAAGGGGTGCTGAACACACTTTTTTAATGTATTTTCAATTTCCTTCAATGGGGGTCTACTCATAAGTATTTAGAATGGGTGCTCGTTGGATTTTTAATTTAAATCCACATACAATAGGTGTATATGCTTGACATTCGAGTAAAAATTTAAGGAGATAAGATGAAAGTCAATTTAAAAAAGTAGTTTTATTCTTTTCCCTCTAAAATATTTTCCCCTTGGGATGAAATCATCATCTTGATTCCTATTGGTTCTTTTAAATTTAATTTTGTTAGTACATTTTTTGTTTTGAGCCCCATTTTTGACCTCAAAATTCCCCTAATGTATGCTCGAGGCTAGCCAATCACAAATGACCTAAATCCAAATGCACACCATGCTCATCAATAATGTAGCTTGTGTTGTCACAGAGTGTGAAGGACCTATTGAATATGATGCAAGTGTTATGTCCAACTCATACTGAAGATGAGTATATAATATAGATATACCACCACAAAATAATTGGTGAAATGCCAAAATATATCATCCATAAGCCTCACTAAATTTGTTGGGGCATTCGTCAAACCAAAGTGCATGACCATTCATTCAAAAAAAACTTCTTTGGAATTGAAAGTAGTCTTCCATACATCAATTTTTTCTATTGGGACCCATGGTATCCAAAATTTAGATCAATATTATTAAAGTACTTGGTGCGCTTGAGTTTTCCAAGAAGGTCGTCAATTCTAGGAATTGAGTACTAGTTCCTCACTATGATTTTTGTTTAGGGCCCTATACTCAATTTAGAGTTGTCAGGTCCCATCTTTCCTTTGCATGAGCACAATTGGAGTTCCGAAATGTGAGTACCTTAGTCAAATGTTCCATTTTTGGAGTATCTCTTGGATTTTGTGCTTGATTTCTTCATTTTATAGAAGAGAGTTGTGATATATTGGCCCATTAGGAGGACATGTTTCAAGGGTCATATCATTTGAATGTTTGACCTAATAATTCAGAGGTACCTTAGTGCGTGAGGATAGTATGTATTTTTATTCTTCCATGACCTTTTCAACTTACTGCTGCTATGTGGGGAGGCCCTATGTGGGGGCCATGTATCTGGCCTCAACCTTCTACTTAGTTTGAGAGAGAAAAAGGAAGAAGGCATATTTCACAGTCTAGGAGATGACCTACCTGCATTGCTTAGTGAAGATAAAAAAACTGGTGTTAGCTAGAGCTACCTCTAGTATCCTATATAGTTGTTTTCCCAAAGTAATAATAACATTGCAAGGTCTAGACTCATATGCAACATGATGATTCTAAAAGCATGATTGGCCTAAAACAAAATTGAAAACTTCAAGGGGGGTAATATCAAACAATAACTCATCCATTAAGGGCTTGATGTTGAAGAGTAGGTGACGCTATTGGCTGACGCAAAGATATTTCCCTTGGTGGAGCCACCCATTGATGTGTTTCAGGTGTGGTGTTGTCAGCAAGTCCAACTGCTTGATGACCTCTACTAAGATAAGGTTCATTTGAATTCACTATTGACAATGAATGATGCAGTGGAGCACCTTTCACCCACATTTGTGAGTGAAAAAGGTGCTCACCTTCTTTCAGTTCTTCATGTTCACTTGGATAGAACTTAGTGGCAGCAAAGGTGGCACTGGGTTCTGCATAAATGATCTATTTCCCCTTGTCTAGTTATAATTCACAATTGGAACATGCATCTAAATTTGAAACTTTCAGCTTGGCCACCAATGATTTCTTTGAGAAACATTTATTGGTGTCATTCCAAGTGATATTATCGAACTCACACTTCTTTCCTATGTTTTTCTATATATTCCCATTACTCTTCTTTGTTTGCAGCTTAGAAGGGATGTCCTAGGGTGGTCCATCTTGGACCTATCCTTTTTTATGTGGGTTGGGGATACCTTTTCCTTTATTCTGGTATGAGGAATTCATAGATCCAAACTCTAGCTTCTTATGTTTGAATTTTTTCTCGATTTTAATAACATATCGGTATGTCTGCGAAAATTCCAAGTCCTAGATCTGGAATCCTACTACAGCTAACTGAATTATCTTCACCTACTTGAAAATTACAGTAACACGTTATTTATAGATTTCTTCTGTAAATATTGAAGCATTTACTGCCACAAACTTCAGTTAATTAATTTATATGCGGAAACCGGAAACTGAGGAAAAAAAACATCACACAAGACACCATTATTTTTGGACAAATGTCCTTGGAAAAATCCAATGCGGGAAAACCAATGCTGCTGTTATGAAACCATCTCCAAAAATAGAAGAAAAGAGATATCAAAGCCTTAGAAATAAGCCAATTCGAGGGGGAAACCTCCAATACATTACATAAATGAAAAATTCTTGGATGATACAAATGAAAAAATCTCCTTTCTATATGTAGGAGTCCATGGGGCCACAATGTAGTCCTATATGACCTAACAATAATAATTTAAGGGAACAATAATAACAATATGGGGGTTACAAGGGTACAACAATAACAATAAGGGGTTACACTAACAACAATAAGGGACTATACGAGTAAGATAGGGACCTAACATGCTCCTCTCCTTCAAAAAAGTGTTGTCCTCAATGCTTCAGTAGCTCTGGGTGCTTCTATATAAAATTCTCATCCTCCCATGTAGAATCTTCAGTGGATAAGTTCTTCCATTTGATGAGATACTTTGAAATTGATCGATTTCGTAGCTGTCGGGTTCTTGTTTCCGTGACTACTTCAGGTTCCAATATGGTTTTTCCTTCCTCATCAAGTTCTCGAAATATTGTTTGAACTAGAATTTTGTCCACTATAACCTTCTTTAAGCATGAAACATGAAAAACTCGATGCACTCGCGAAGAAGCAGGAAGCTCCAATTTGTATGCCATAGTACCAATATTTTGCATCACCTTGTAAGGACCATAGTACTTTGGCAATAATTTATTATCCATCTTAGCTTGTTTGAGGGACATTTGTTTATATGGTTGTAGCCATAGAAATACCCATTATCCTACATCAAAACTTCTCTCATTGCGATGTTGATTTTCATGTTGTTTCATTTGATTTTGTGCCAAATTTAGGTTATCCTTTAAGAGTTGGAGAAATTCTTGTTGATGCTCGATGTGATCTTCCACTGCTTGAACCCTAGAATTTTCCCTTAAAGAAGATGTGATGGACAGTGGATGATATCCATAAAGTGCCATAAATGGGGTCATTTTTGCTGGAGTTTAGAAGGAAGTGTTATACTACCATTCAATGAGAGGTAACTACTTTACCCATTGTGCTTGCTTATCAGATATAAAAAAACGAAGATATCCTTCGAAACATTTATTCACTATCTCAGTTTGACCATCAGATTGAGGATGATAAGATGAGCTATGAGCTAGTTGAGTACCCAAACAAGAAAATAATTCCATCCAAAAATTTCCTGTAAAAATGGGATCTCTGTCACTTACAATAATCTTCGGGTTTCCATGTAGCTTTTGAATTATTTCCATAAATGCAGTAGCAACTATACTTGCTTTAAATGGATGAGATAATGCACAAAAGTGTGCATACGTGGTAATTCTATCAATTACCACCATAATGACACTCTTTCCTTCAGACTTAGGTAAACTCGTGATAAAATCCATTGAAATATTCTCCCAATGTTGACTTGGAATGGATAAAGGTTGTGGAAGACCTGAGGTCTTAATTGTCTCAACTTTATTTTGCTGGAAAACCAAACATTCCGCCACAAATTTTTGAATATCAGATTTCAGGCCATCCCAAATAAATTCTTTCTTCACCCTGTGGTAAGTTTTTAAAAATCCTAAGTGTCCTCCTAAAGGAGAAGTTTGCAATTCCAAAATAATATTTTGTTTTAGTTGGGAATTCTTGCAAATATATAAGTGATATTTGTACCATAAGGAATCATTTTTCCAACTAAATGTATAAGATGTACTAGGATCTTGCTGCAACTTTTGAATGAGTGTCCACACTTCTTCATCCTTCTTCCATTCATCCATTGCTTTGGTTATCCAATCTGGTTGGATAATAGAAATGGCACAAAGCAATGCTTCCACCTCTTCATCCTTTCTTGAGAGTGCATATGCAACAACATTTAGCTTCCATTTTTTGTAGATGATTTAAAAGTCATAACCCAACATCTTTGTCACCCATTTTTTCTACTCTTCTAAAGATAGTCTTTGTTCCAAAAAGTGTTTAAGACTATCATGATTAGTTTTTACCTTGAAGTGTCTTCCCATTAGGTAAGGTCTCCATTTCTTTAGTGCATGTAATATTGCCAACATTTCCTTATCATAAATTCCTTTTGTTAATACTTTCCTTTGATTGGACGACTTTCAAAAGAAATGGGTCTTCCTTCTTGCATTAAAACAACACCAATTCCATTTCCTGAGGTATCACATTCCACAATAAATGTTTTTGTGAAGTCTAGCGTAGCTAAGGCTGGTGCTAGGAACATTGCCTCTTTAGGATGTTCAAAGGCTTAGTTGCTTCAGGAGTCCATGAAAATGCATATTTCTTCAATACTGTTGTTGGAGGTGCTGCTATTCTCCCATAATTCTTAACAAACTTGCAATAATAACTTGTTAACCCAAGAAATCCGTGCAATTGCTTTATGGTTGTGGGGACTTTCCATTCCTTAATGGATTTAATTTTGTTAGGGTCTACCTTAACACCCTTGTGAGATATAATATGAACCAGATATTCCAACTCTTGTACTCCAACATGTTGAACATGATCCTTCCAAGACCTGCTATAGATTAGTATATCATCAAAAAATACTAGCACAAATTTTCAAAGGAAGGGTTTGAAAATGGAATCCATCAACCCTTGAAATGTAGAAGGTGCATAGGTAAGGTCAAAAGGCATGACCAAAAATTCATAATGACCCTCATGAGTTCGAAATGCTGTTTTTAGAATATTTTCAGTCTTCATTCTAATTTGATGATATCCTGAACGAAGATCCAAGTTGGTAAAATAAATTGCTCCATGTAATTCATCCAATCGTAGGAATGGGAAATTTATCTTTAATAGTGAGCTTATTGAGATCCTTATAATCTGGACACATGTGCCATGATCCATCCTTCTTATGCACCATTAATATTGGAGTAGAGAAAGAACTTTGACTAGGTTGAATTATACCACCCTCTAACATTTTTGCAATCATACGTTCAATTTCACTCTTTTGGACATAAGGATATCTGTAAGGCCTGATGTTTGGAGGAACAATTCCTGGAATCAAATGAATAGCATGATCATGATCATGATCATGAATAGGTGGGAGTCCTTTGGGATTTTCAAACACCTTGGAAATATTTTCCAAGACTTTTTGGAGATATGGAGAAATAGATGATTTTGATGTTGGAATTTTTAGTGGGCATAATTGTGCAATTACGCCTCGTTGTTCTTTCTTCAGAAGCTTTGTCATGAAATTAGAGCTTATTATCTTTCTTGACTTCCCTGTGATACCCCGTAATTTTATTTCCTTTCCTTCCAAAAAAAATTTCAAGAAAAGTTCTTGAAAATTAAAAGCTACCGTCCCCAAAGATTGTGACCATTGTACTCCTAGTACAAAATTAGCACCTCCCATTGGGATGGAAAGCATTGGACTATTCAATATATATTCCCCCATGGCTAGCTTGATATTATGGAATTTTCTACAGCAACTTATAGTTCCTCCATTTGCAACCATCACTTGACATTTTGGTGCTGGGTATAGGAAACAACTCAATTCCTTGGCTACCTTACAATGAATAAAATTATGGGTACTACCTGAATCACTCAACACTATTACCTTTTTCTTCTTGATATGTCCTTATATCTTGAGAGTTTGAGGAGTGGTAATTCCTACCAATGCATTACATGATATGGTCGGACTCATTTCTTCTTCTTCGAGGGTTGGTTCCTAGTGTATATCCTCTTCTTTTGAAGTTTCTTATTCATTTTACTCCTCCTCTTCACAACCTATGTAAAATAATTTCTTCTCAGCACACTTATGACCTTTAGTGTATTTTCTATCACAATTGTAGCAAAGCCCTTTTTCTTTTTTTTCTTCCAATTGTTGTGGTGTCAACCTTGTAGATTTTGGAAGTCTAGGAGTAGAAACACTTCCATATTTATAAATGTGAGTGGTAGGCTTCCTTGTCGCCATAATTTTATATTCAATTTTTTCTTGCCAACCTGAATTCCTTCGCCATTGAATCAGGTTCCCAAGCATGACCTTCGAGATGAAATTATGGATCCTGAAGAAACTCTAACTTACATAGGTCATATCTCCGAAAATATTGCGAACCAAGATATGAAATTTGTACAGGAGGTTCCACAGGATTTTGGCTTCGTTTTGTAAAAATTTCAGCTTCTGACCCTTCTGTTAGAAAATTATTTATTATAGATTTATGCAACACATAAAATATGAGGAAAATACAAGCATACAAAACACATAAAAACCAGAGAGACATAGATATATGTGGTTCACCCAGTTTGGGCTACGTCCACCCCGAACAACCAGTCCTTCCTTTCTATTAACCAGAAAAAATGAAGAGACAAAACCTACAGCAGATCCGCTGTAATATCCTCTATTCTCTCTCACAGTCTCCCTATCTGTTTCCCGCTCAGAGAGTACACATACAATGTGCAACCGCAATACAATACCCTCATAAAAACAAGGGGTTGCCTTCTAGGGCAAAAAACCATAAACTAAACGTAACTTCTACCGTCAGATCATCTGCTTAATGAACGACCCAGATTGACTAGAAATTAATATACTTTTACAAGGCAATTTTACATCTATTTTTGGCTTCGGGGACGCTGCTCTCGAAACCCCCGCCGGGGGATTGCTGGCCCCCGGACCCCCCAGCTGGGGGGTCAGCCCCCCTGAACTTCGCGAGGGGGGGGGGGGGCGGACAAGTCCCCCCCACACCCCCCCACGTGCAAGGGTGTACAATTTTCCTAGGGTATACATCTAGCTAAAACAAGGATCTCTGAATTTGGACGAAAATCAGGCTCCACACCCAACAATCTCCCACTTGGAGACTGATTGTAGCAACTCCACCGCTACTTCATTTGCTGGACAATGAATCCTCTTTGGACCTGGCTGTTCCTCATCTTCATCATCATCCTTGAAGACCAATTGAAATTGAGCACATTTTCAGTTTCTCCCTGGTTACAAATTTTGTTAGCATATTTGCAGGATTCTAGCTAGTGTGTATCTTTTCTAGCTTCAAATCTCCATCTTCCAATACTGACCATATGAAATGGTACTTGAGATGTATGTGTTTAGTCATGGAATGAAATGTTGAGTTCTTTGCAAGATGGATGGCACTTTGGCTATCACTGTATAACGTGCCCATATCATGCTTCTTACCCAATTCACCCATAAGCCTTTGTAACCAAATCATTTCTTTACTAGCCTCTGTAGCAGCAACATACTTTGCTTCTGTTGTTGAAAGTGCAACAACACTTTGGATTTTTGAAACCCAACTGACAGCTATTCCACCTATAGTAAATACATATCCTGTAGTGCTCCTCCTGTTATCTCTGTCACCTGCCATATCTGCATCAACATATCCCTGTAGAGCAATGTTTGAACCACCAAAGCATAATGCTTGATTTTTGGTACCTCTCAAATATCCGAGAATCCATTTTACTGCCATCCAATGTTCTTTTCCTAGATTATTCATGTACGTGCTTACAACTCCAACTGCATGTGTAATATCAGGCCTTGTGCAGACCATTGCATACATTAAGCTTCCAACTGCTGATGCATATGGAACTTTAGACATATAATCCATGTCTTCTTGGGTGTTTGGGCACATCTCCTTACCAAGTTTGAAATGGCTAGCAAAAGGTGTACTAACAGGTTTTGCATTGTGCATATTAAATCTTTTCAACACCTTTTCTATGTACTCATTCTGAGATAGTGTTAACTTGCGATTTTTCTTATCTCTAGTTATCCTCATACCAAGGATTTGTTTCGCAGCTCCCAAATCCTTCATTGCAAATGAATTTTCCAATTTTCTTTTGAGAAAATTTATTTCCTGCATGTTAGATCCTGCAACAAGCATGTCATCTACATACAATAACAATATAATATAGCTGCCATCATTTTTCCTTTTTAGATAAACACAATGATCAGAGTGACATCTAGTATAACCTTGTTTAGACATAAACTTGTCAAATTTTAGATACCACTGCCTTGGAGCTTGTTTTAACCCATACAATCTCTTCTTTAACCTGTACACCAAATTTTCTTTCCCTTTGACCTCATATCCTTCTTGTTGCTGCATGTATATCTCTTCCTCCAAATCTCCATGGAGAAATGCTGTCTTTACATCTAACTGTTCAAGATGTAAATCTTCTGATGCTACAAGACTTAAGATAGTTCTGATTGAAGTCATATTAACAAAAAGAGAAAATATTTCATCAAAATCAATACCTTTGTTCTGTGCAAACCCCTTCACCACAAGTATAGATTTGTACCTCTGTTTTCCTCCATCTTCTTCCTTCAGCCTGTAAACCCATTTATTTTGCAATGTAGTTTTACCTGCAGGCAACCTGTCTAAGTCCCATGTCTGGTTATGCATTAAGGAGTCCATCTCTTCTTCCATGGCTAGCTCCCACTTCTTCCGACTTTCAACCTGCATTGCTTCTTCATAACATTCAGGTTCACTAGAATCAGTCAGCAATAAATAATATAATGAAGGAGAGTATCGTTCAGGGGGTCTACTTATCCTGGTAGATCTTCTACAACACTTTCAGGTGTTTGAGGCGCCTGTTGATGTTGTGGTGGTTGCTGCTGCTATGGTTGTTGATTATTATCATTTTCAGGCACCTTTACTTTTTCAGTTATCTCATCAAGAACCGCGTATTCCTTGCTTTCTTTTTCCTGTTTATTTTCCTGCAACTGATTTTTATACAAGACCTTTTCATTGAATATTACATCTCTGCTCCTAATGATTTTGTGATTTTCATAATCATATAAGCGATAACCAAAATCATTAGCACCATATCCAATAAAGGTACATTTCTTTGATTTTGCCTCAAGCTTTGTTCTATTTTCTTTATTAATATGGACAAAGGCCTCACAACCAAATGGCTTTAAAAAAGAGTATTTTACCTTTTTACCTGTCCATTTTTCCTTTGGAATACCACCATCCAAGGAACTTAAAGGCCCTCTGTTTATTATATAAACAAAAATATCTACAACATCTGCCCAAAATTGTAAAGGCAATCCTGCATGCAATCTCATACACCTTGCACGCTCCATGATTGTTCTGTTCATCCTTTCTGACACACCATTTTCTTGTGGTGTTCTTGGAACCATCTTCTCTCTACGAATTCCATGCTCTGAACAGTACCTATCAAACTCTTTGCTGCAATATTCACCTCCATTGTCTGATCTGAGACACTTTAGCTTCTTTCCTGTCTCAATCTCAACCAAAGCTTTCCATTTCTTGAAAGTATCAAATACATCAGATTTATTTTGAATACAATAAATCCAAGTTTTTCTAGTTGCATCATCAATAAACGTAACATAATAGCGAGAGCCACCAAGAGATGATACCTGAGCAGGTCCCCATACATCTATATGCACAAGCTCCAATTTTTCACTCTTCTTTTCTTTCCCAACTCTGAGAAATCTGACTCTTTTTTGTTTTCCATAAATGCAATTCTCACAGAAATCCAAATCAACATTCTTCAAACCTGGCAACAAATTTCTTGAGTGAAGAATCTTCATCCCCTTCTCACTCATATGTCAGAGCCTATAATGCCATAGTGATGCATCTGCTCCTTTGGAAGTTAAAGCATTAGCAGAGTTAGAAATACCATTGCATAAATACAATGTACCAACCTTTTCTCCTTTTTCTATTACCAGGGCTCCTTTGGTGACCTTCCAAGATTTATCTGTGAAAGTTGTCACACAACCTTCACCGCCTAACTGCCCTGTTGAAATCATATTTTTCTTTAGATCTGGAACATGCCTTACCTCTTTTAGTAGCCATTGGTTTCCATTCTTCTGTTTTACAAGAACCTTACCCATTCCAACAATTTTATAGGGTTTATCATCACCCAAATGAACTTGTCCAAAATCTCCTTGAACATAGTCATGAAAATATTTCTTATCAGGTGTGGCATGGAATGAAGCCCCTGAATCTACAACCCAAGAATCAATAACATTTTCGAAAGAAATAATCAAAGCATCTTGTAACACATCACCTGTCACATTTGCTTCATGATTATTTTCTTGTTGTGCATCTCTTTCTTTTCCCTTCCGATATCTACAGTCTTTCTTTAGGTGTCCTTTCTTTCCGCATATGCAGCACACTATCCCCGATTTGGACTTGGATTTTCCTTTCCTTGATTTATTGCGATATCCCGAGCTCTTTCCTCTTTCCATTCTTCTTCCCCTAGACTCTGCACTCAAAGCATTACCCGATGTCTCACTAGAGCTTTTCCGTCGCATTTCCTCACTAAATATAGCACCGACAACATCATCAAACTTTAAAGTACTAGATCCAGAGACAGAGTTACTAATGGCCATTACTAAACCATTCCAACTCTCTGGCAATGAGCACAAGAATAACAGAGCTCTAACTTCATCATCAAATTTTACCCCTACAGAACTTAACTGACTGGTAACTGTATTAAAATCATTTAAATGGTCTACAACAGATCCACCTTTCGACATCTTCATATTAAATAGTTGTTTCATAAGAAATACCTTGTTTGAGGCCGAGGGTTTTTCATATAATTTTGCCTACTTCTGCATCAAGCCCTATATTGTTGTTTCCTTTGAAATATTGAAGGCGACTAATGCCACAAGGCACAACCGTACTGTTCCAAGTGCCTTTCTATCAAGAATGTTCCATTCCGCGTCTCTCATGACCGCCGACTTCTTTGCTTTTCCACTCAATGGTAGGTACAGATATTTCTGATACAGATAATCTTCCATCTGCATCTTCCACAGTGGAAAGTTTTGGCCGTTAAATTTCTCAACCCTAAACTTAGCATCTTCCGCCATTGCTCCCACTCGAACTAGGAACCCTTCTTTCCTGTGAGTTTATCAGCCAAATATACCTTCGCCTTTGATACCAGTTGTTAGAAAATTAAATATTACATAGCAATGCAACACATAAAATATGTGGAAAATTCAAGCACACAAAACACATAAAAACTAGAGAGACACAGATATATTTGGTTCACCTAGTTTGGGGGGCTACATCCACCCCGAACAACCAGTCCTTCCTTTCTATTAACCAGCAAAAATGAAGAGTCAAAACCTACAACAGATCCGCTGTAATATCCTTTGTTCTCTCTCACAGTCTCCCTATCTGTTTCCTGCTCAGAGAGTACACATACAATGCGCAACCGCAATACAATACCCTCATAAAAACAAGGGGTTGCCTTTTAGGGCAAAAAACCCTAAACTAAACGTAACTTCTACCATCAGATCATCTACCTAATGAATGGCCCAGATTGAATAGAAATTAATATACTTTTACAAGGAAATTTTACATCTATTTTTGGCTTCAGGGGTGCTGCCCCCGAAACCCCCGCCGAGGGACCGCTGGCCCCTAGAACCCCCAGCTGGGGGGGACAAGTCCCCCCTGAACCCCCCCACGTGCAAGGGTGTACAATTTTCCTAGGGTATACATCCAGATAAAATAAGTATCTCTGAATTTGGAAGAAAATCAGGCTCCATACCCAACACCTTCGCAGAAAAAAAGCTATAGTGCAAATTCCACGATGACTTGTTTTAGGTGAAATTCGGGAGCCTAAAGAATCCGTAACTTCCAGAGATCATATCTCCAAAAATATTGCGAACCATGATCTGAAATTTTTACATGACATTCCTTAGGATTTCGACTTCTCTTTGTAAAAATTTCAGCTTCTGAACCTTCATAGAAGAAAAGTTATATCGAAAATTCCACGATGACATGTTTGGAGAAGCGAAACCCTAGAATCCAAAGCTCTGATACAAAATGTTATTGAACCAACTCTAAAAATAGAATAAAAGAGATATCAAAGCCTTAGAAATAAGCCTCTTTGAGGGGGTAACCTCCAATACATTACTTAAATGAAAAATTCTTGGATGATACAAAATACAAAACCTCCTTTCTATATATAGGAGTCCATGGGGCCACAATGTAATCCTAGCCGACCTAACAATAATAATGTAAGGCCACAATGATAACAATATGGGGGTTACAGGGTACAAAAATAACAATAAGGGGGTTACACTAACAACAATAAGGGACTATACTAGTAATATAGGGACCTAACAACAACATATCTGAGGGTTTTATTATTAAGCAACAATTTTGTTTGAATACATCTCTGAATGTCTCTGCGAAAAATTCAATTATAGAAAATATCATTGACAAAGAAAAATAGTGAGATTACCCCACTCTGCAAGTCCTGAATGATCCGGTAGTTGAAATGATAAGCCCCTAACACCCTCTATTTCGCCTCTGTGCAGTAGTTGTGTAGGCCTGCGTGGAGACATCTAAAGGACTATGTCACCTACTATTCTAGATTGATTTTATCTTAGAAAACCTGATTCCAGCCCTCCCGGCTCAGAATCCTGATCTCCCAGCAAAATCTTAGACTGTAGATCGAAAAATCTGTGCTGCCTCTGCGTGTGGCCTGCGTGGCCCTGCGTCATCCTCTCTGGGTGTTGCATCACCCTCTATGGGCTCTGCACTACTTCCTTTGTGTCTTTATCTGCCTCCTCTGCTAAGTATTCTTGGCCACGAAGAAGATCCTCTGACCAAAATTGCTTCTGGCCCTCAACTACGTGGGAATCTCTCGATCTGGTTTTCATCTGAGCACTGCTCACTTAAGAAAATTTGATCTCATGATCTCTCGATGTTTCTTTCCAAATGACCCTCAAGTCTTCTTTATAGTCTTCTCATTGAGACTTTAACAATCAAGATTAGATATTCAATCAATGACTAAGATTATAGTTTTACTTGATATTATTTTCTACAAGTTTCACATACCCATTAATTACTTTAGTTTCCTAAGTTTAGAATTAGGGTCTCATTAAAAAAAATTAATTTATGAAATAAAACTATCTTCGGGTGGAATTTCCCAAAATAATTTTTGGGTTATGTGGAATACATGTGTCTAAGCCTCTCCACAAAATTTGAGACTTATAGCACATCCGATGCTACCGCAAATCAACACTCCCTCTTAGCTAGGAATGTGCTATAAAAATTATGCCCTGCTGCACATTGCCTTGACTCTGAAGCATCTCCCTCTCTAATGATAATGTTTGAGATGCTATCCACCAACTACTACAGTGCTGCAACAACTATCCTATTGCTGACCCTGCCATGATCAAAACTACATACATACTGCAACTCCCTCTCAAAAGTTACATTTACTGCTAGCACTTCCTCTACTAACTCTGCACTGCAACTCAGTTTCTAAGAGAAAAAATTGAAAAAAAATCCGTGAATATGAACAAGTGTTCAGGATGAATCTCGATGCTGAAATGCTAGCTACTGCTAGTCACATGCTGTCCCTGTGAAGCACTATGCTGTTGCTGCTCTGCACTGTGTTCCTCTGCACTGCTACAACTCTACATTTCCTTGCTTAGATTTTGACACTACTAACTATTGCATCTTTTGCTCCAACACTCCTCTGGACCGACTGAAGCTCCTCCAGCCTACTATTAGTAATATTGGACTCCTGTAGCAAGGTCATGATCCAAGAGGTAGACTCCTCAAGGATCCTTCCCAACTGAATTTCTTGTCAAAATACAGTTCAATATCACCCCATATCCCTCCTCGAGATGCATGGGAACTGATGGCATACTCATCCTCCTCGATCTTTGTGGGAACAACATTCATATTGTGCTTCTCGTCCTTTTCCTTTTTCTTCAAAGGACATTGGGTAGCGTAGTGACCAAGTTCAGCACACCCGAAGAACTTTATCTTCGAGACGTCCTTCTTTCATCTCCGCTGCTCCTGCTGCCCCTTGGATGCAAGGGTTGAGTTTTCCTCGTCCTCCTTTGTCTTCGACCCACTGCTACTACTCCTGTCAAGTTTTCACTTGACTAGGTCCCTCCTTACCTCTTCTTGCTGAAGAGTAGCCCACATCTCTTCCCATCTCGGGAAGGTTTCTCTACCCAATATTCTCTTGAAAAAAACCTGCCATTCTTCTGTGACTGCATTGAGGGCCAACCTTACCATCATAGGTAGGTTGAGGTGTGGATCCCACAGTTTCTAGCTAATCATAGATTTCCTGAAGTTTCGACAGGTACAAATCAATACACTCCCCTTTTTGCATCTGCATCATCCTCAATTTCTGCTCTAAGTACATCTTCCGTTTCTCGGAAGAGCATTCATGCAACGTTGCCAAGGCTTCCCACATCTTCCTAGCTGTGTCCTTGCCAGCTACATGGGACACAATATGATATTTGAATCCATCACAGAGCAACCTCTTAGCCTTCACCATATCAGCCGTGTACTTCTTCAGTGGATCTGGATTTGTAGGGACAACTACCGTACTCATCACAAAAATATTGAGATCATATTCATATAGAAGGCATGTAATTATCTCCTTCTAGATTGCATATTTGGAGGCTCCCTCCACCCGGTCCTTATTTCTAAGCCCATGAGTTGCCATGGCCGTCAAGAATGTCAAATCTACTTCCTCTTCTTCCTTCTCTACTCAACACTAGATTGGTTTACGCACCCCTTGTTGGAGCTTGTAAATCTTCCACCCAGATCCGCTGCTCAGATAATGAAAAGTGGAATTCCCTAGCTAGGAAGTCCCCGAGGAAGAAAACTTTGTCGTTGTGATTCTTCTTTCTCTTTTGACAACTTTCTACCCAGCAAAAATTGTTTGTAGAAAAATTGTGTCCTAGCAGTTCTGTGCTGAGGCTTTGCGCTGCTCCCTCTGGCTCGACAAAATCTTGATCTGGAAGCCTTACCTCTCTATTGACTCACTTAGAGTGATACTTTCCATGAAACTTTAGCCCTTCTGGCCTCCTGCTCAGTGCTAGATATGATATTCTTGTTTCACCTGCAATGCTCCAACAAGCTTTGATACCATGTGAAAATTCTAAGTCCTAGATCTGGAACCCTATTGTAGCTATCTGAATTATATTCACCTACTTGAAAATTACACTTACTAGTTATTTTCATATTTCTTATGTAAACATTGAATTAATTACTTCCACAACCTTCACTTAATTAATTTAGATGCAGAAACATGAAACTGAGAAAAAAAAAAACATCACACAAGACACCATTATTTTTGGACAAATGTCCCCGGAAAAACATAATGTGAGAAAACTGGTACAACCGATCTGGGGTTTTATTAAGCAACAATTATATCTGAATACATCTCTGAATGTCTCTCCGGAAAATTAAGTTACAAAGAATATCACTGACATAGAAAAATAATGAGATTAACTCACTCTACAAGTCTCGACTGATTCGGTAGCTGAAATGACAAGCCCCCAAAACCCTGTATGTTTCCTCTGTGTAGTAGTTCCGTAGGCCTACGTGGGGACCTATGAAGGGCTGCGTCACCTCCTCCACTAGATCTACGTACTCTCAGAAAACCTGATTCCAACCCTCTAGGCTCAGAATCCCGATCTCCCAGAAAATATTGGACTATAGCTCGAAAATGTTGCACTTCCTCTGCGTGCGGCCTGCATGGCCCCCTGTCACCCTCTCTAGGTGTTGCATCACCCTATATGGGCTATGCACTGCTTCCTCTGCATCTTTAGCTGCCTCTCTTTTGATTATTCTTGGCCTCAGAGAAGATCCTCTGACCAAAACTTCTTTTTCCCTTCAAATGCGTGAGAATATATTGATCTGGTTGTCCTATTAGCATTGCTCACTTCATAGAATTTGATCTCTTGATCTCTCTACTTTTCTTTCCAAATGACCCTAAATTATTCTTTATAATATTCTTGTTGAGCTTTCAATGATCGAGATTAGATCTCCAATCAACGACTAAGATTACATTTTGAATTGGTATGCTTTTTTTAGAAGTTTCATCCATAATCTAGATTAGTACCCATTAATTATTTTAATTTACTAAGTTTAGAATTAGGGTCTCATTAAAAAAAATAGTTTATCAATTAAAACTATCTCTGGGTGGAATTTCCCAAAACAATTTCTGGGTTATGTTTAATAGATGTTTCTAAGCCTCTCCACAAAGTTTGGGACTTAGAGCACATCCGATGCTACGACAAATCAACAATTTCATTCCCGGGGAGGAGATGCCCAAAAACTTCAATTCTACCTGGATGTATCTATGAAAACCATTGTGGTATTTGAGCACTAGATGTCACTTAGAGTCTATGATACCTAGCTTGGTGTCCAAGGTATGGAATATATTTTTGAAATATGGCTTTGTTTGGTCCCTCTCCTACTATAGTGTGGTCCATCTCATGTACTAGTTGTCGTAGCTTCTAACATGGTGATATTGTCCCTTAATATAATCCATAAAAGAGCCCCAAGTGGGTATGAAAAAAAACATTGTAGATTCCTATATGACATTTTTCTCACAGTAAGTCTCCCACTAATCCTTGACATGGGGGAAAAACTTAAGGAGTACAAAGTTAACCTTTCTTTATTGAAAAAATTATGGTAAAAAAAAGACGGTTCTAGTAGATTTAACCAATTATCTAGAGCATCCAAATATATCTGGAATATAGATACAGGGAAATAAAAATTAACTTGTACCTTGAAGTGGGAAGAGCCTCCAATGTGTCCAAATATATGTAGTTTTTGAAGGATCTAGGAAAAATATCCATCATCTCATTCCTTTGTTGCACAAGGGCTTCCTTGAGTAATAGTTTAATAGGATATCCTGCTCCCTCTTATTTATTTTCTTCCACCATGGGATTCCATTTCGGTCAGTGAGTACTGTCTTGAAAAGGATCAAGAAGTTTGAGTCCAAATTCCTTATACCTTGAGCTTGTTGGGGAACATGAAAAGAGAAAAAAACAAAGAGAAATTCACTCTAATACCACTAATTTGAATTTATGAATAAATCAAAAGGGAATATATATATATATATATATATATATATATATATATATATATATATATATATATATATATATATATATATATATATATATCTGTATGTATATATATATGTATATGTATATGTATATGTATATGTATATGTATATGTATATGTATATGTATATGTATATGTATATATATATATATATATATATATATATATATATATAAAGCGTATAGATACAATAAAAATAGCTTTTATTAATAAATGGATTGTGATAAAAGTGCAAAAATGTAGAATGAAACAAACTCGCTCAAATAGTGGTAGCATATCCTTGAGAAGAAATGTGACAGTTACACACATTAAATTGAGGCTGAAAGGGCCTTTATAAAATAAAGCAGTAATTATTAAACCACAAACATCCAAAAGCCTAACTCTAGGAGATGAAATTCCAAAAGGCTTTTGGGCCCTGACGGGGCTAGTTGGTACATCAACTTCCCAGGGTTGTAAATTTTGCATACGATATTTTTTTAGCAAGCTTGGTAGTCTATTTTAAAGGTCTAGTGGAGAAGTACACATTCCAAATAGGCCTAGGCAAAATATTGAAACTATCGCCTAAGCCTTTCCACATAAAAACAAAACCATTTAGGGCCTAAAATGGCCCCGAAATTCGAAGACCCACAAAACTGTAAAAAAAATACAAACATGTAGAACTGTGCTTCAAGCCAATGGAATTTGTGGATGACCATTGATATCCACTTGGCTCATATAAAATAAATAAGAGTTTCAATTGAGGGTTGTTTCCCAAGCAAATGGATTAGCGTCTTTAGTTAAGTTGGTGCTTAGTGTTATGGATTGGTGTCTTTAATAGGTTGGTGGCTAAATATATTTTCAATGGTGGTGATTGGCGTTTCTATTAGATTAGAATATACAAATATTTGTAAGATAATTTGGTGCCTACCATGGCTCATACCAGTGGGGATTGGTGTCTCTAGTAGGTTGGTTCCTAAAAATATTTGTAACAATAGTTTGGTACCTACAAATAATTACACAAAATGTTTATGGTTTTCTCTACAAAGGGTTTCCATGTAAATCTCGTGTTCCATGTTATACAAATGATAGATATCATATGTGATTATTTTCTTAAGGTTCACGAATTTTTAAATAATTAAAAATGATCTTATATTGATTCACCCACCTACCCCCCACAAAGTATAAGTGTTTTCTCAATATATGTATCATGAACCTTGATGTGGAATTGTCATTTTCAATTTCAGATCAAAATATCTCCAAGGAATACTAATACAAAATTATGAAGGAATGTGTTGAGAAAGTTAATTGTCTCTTAAATTACTTGCATTACATGTCAATCCAAGGTTTGTATTCTTGCAAAGAACACTTGCATTGTATATGCTATGAAATTAACTTTTGATTTAAAGAAAAATATAATCTATTGAAAGAAACTGTAGATCTTGAAATAAAGTCTTATCTATGAAATGATCTCCAAAATCAGTAGACACAACATTTTCTAAAGCAAGACAAAACTTCAATAAAAAATAATATTTGGAAAACATTAAATTTTGAGCTATAAAGCAATGGAATTTTTAATCTATTGAATTGAAATGATAGTTCTATTATAGGAAGAATAAATGTGATTTTTATGAAACTAATTCTCTTCTATGAAATATTTTTAAAATTCTAAGTTTTTATACTAAATTCTATTCTAATGAACATGGAAACAAATATATTATATGAAAACCATAAAGTTTATTCTATGAAGATTCAATTGAAAATCTATTCTAGAAAGAAATAAAACTCTATTTTTAGAAATTCAATAAAAAATATTCAAGGAGAAAGGCAACTAAATTTCTATCCTAAGATCATTTGAAAATGACAATTAACTATTTGAGAAAATCATTAAAAGACCAGAACTTTGTAAAACTTTTAAGCGAGTGTACATCAATTAGAGCTCATTCATATGCAAACTTAGCATCTATCAATCTATTCTATGTAAACCTGTGAAGAGTGAATGTGGAATACAAACAAAGTAAATGTTTTTTATGTTTTTATTTTTATTTTTATAACTTTACTCAATTGATTGACTTGTAGAAAGATGACAAAAACAAGTAAGTGAAAGGAAGCGAAAAAATAACTAAATAAAATAGAGCATTGAATCTATGACTTTAAATAAAACACAACATTAGAAATTAAATGAATCCTAAATGGAAAATCGAACTAATATAGCTCGTACTTTTGCAGGGGGACCTCTTGAGATGAATGAGTAGTTGTAAAAATTATATCAAATAATTAAATAAACCACCAATACTTTATAAAATCACACCCATAATTGAGATTATATTACTGGAATTGCGTACATAGAGTTCAAAATAATAGAAATTCTGAAATTTAACTTGACTATCAAGACTATCTATTTGCTTATAGGTGAAGCAATTTATGAATTTTTCAAATAACAATTCTAATAGTCAATAGGCTAAAATCTAGTTACATCAAGTGACATATCAATATTTTATTTCTAAAATAATTCTTCATCTTCATGATTTTCTATGAGAGAAGTGAATTGTGAAAGGAACACATCATCATTCTTATTCTATTGTGCCTTATTCAAGTCATAAGATCTCACTTGCTTGATATTCTACCTTCTAAATAAGCACCAAGCAGTGCTTTGAATGAGAGTTTGACTTTAGTACTACAATTGATTTGTGGACTTCCACCTATGATTGATAGTTGGATAATGATCTTGGAACCATTTGGAAATTTCTTATATGCTTTGACTAATTTGTAGCTTTTGGAATCTTATAGACCTTCAAACTAGTTGTAAAATGTTAGTGGAACTACAAAATATGAAATATTTGGTAACTTATGCCTAATCAAATTAATTACATGAAACAAAACATATAGATTTGAGACAATAATGGAATTTTACATTATTAATACATTTGTATGGCTCTGATGGTTTTTAACTTGAAATAGAGGAATGGTGATGTTGAAGGTTGCAACAAGAAACAATGAAATTGGCATCCAGAAACAACATCCTTGATCCTAGAGAAAATTAAGCACCTACACTAGGTGGGGCCCACACAGGCTATTTTTAGGTGGAGTTATATTTATAGATGCATGAGAAATTCTATTTATAGATGGTTGAGAAATTTATATTTATAGATGATGATATATTTATAGATGTATGTGCAAGTTATATTTATAGATCGCATGTCTATTTATAGATGCACGTCGGCTATTATTATCCCTTAATAATATTTGGACAATAAACAATAATCTATTCTCAATGAACAATTGGAAATAGTTAACTGAAGTGGAAAATCAGTTCGCTATAGGAAATTTGAGTTCAAAGGTTGGTTGATGGGACATGCAAGTGGACATAGTTGTAACGGAGCGATTCGAAGTTGTAACAGAGTTGGATGTGTAGTTATGTGAGTTGTAAAGTAGTTTAACTCAGTTAAGTGAGTTAAAATCAATTGTGCTAGTTGTAAATGAAGATAAACTGGTGAGAGATCAAGTGAATTAATTATTAATTAATCTAAAATCAGTGGCCTCACATGCAACTGAAGAATTACTACTATTAACTACATGCATGTTAGGTCTAGTGGAGACCCAGTTGAGATGTAGGTGAAAGGGACAATTTGACTATCAGATGTGACATTAGTGGGTGCACTCATGCAACCACACACACATTGGATGTGCCTATGAGGATTGCATAGTCAAGGTAGGCAAGCATCATTCATTCAAGGGTTCTTGACCATCAGGGATTGCGCAGTGGAGGCAGGTTGTCTGGAGGTAGTAAATTGGCACATGAATTTGCCAATTTTTGTATGAAAGTGTGAGACGATTGTATATTGTACTGAGAGCTCTTGGATTAGAGTTTTGTATGATATTGTTTCATGATCCATTATATATACATAATATATGATAGTGGGGTTTTTAGCTTTATGATTTCCCGGTAAAAACATCTGTGTTATGTGTGATTGATCTTTGTTCTTGATATTACAATTGGCGATCGTGTTTTAAATTCTACAAGATTTTTTTTTGTAGAAGTGATTCTATATTTAACAGTGGCATATAATTGTTAGATCAGGAGAATCTAGGCAATAAATAATTGTATTAAAATTTCTACATGGTATCGGAGCACAAAAGATTGCAATTTCGAAGCAAGAGCTGAGTTTGTTGGTGGAAAGAATTCGAATTTGTAGAAAGATTTGATTGGTGCTACAGTTGAGTAAACATCAAAATGGATTTCAATGGCTGGCGGCTAGAGTATGCACTCGAGGGCATCTTGACCTACATTTCTTGGAAGGATAGGATGGAGGAAGTGTTCAAAGATAATGGCTTGAAGGAATTCATTGACAAAGAGGTTCCTATGCCTACTTCGACAGATGCTGCATTACTTGATGCATGGAAAAAGAAAGTGGCAAGGGTGAGGAGGATTCTATTGGAAGGAGTACTAAACCACATTGTCTCAAGCCTTCATGGGAAAGCCACACCATATGCTATGTGGAAGTCTTTGACGGATCTATTCCAAAGCAGTAGTGACCATAGGAAATTGGCGCTCAAAGTTAAACTCAGGAAAATCAAGATGGAAAAGAATGACACTATTTCGGTATACTTAACAAAGTTTTTCCAATGCAGGGATGAGCTTGGGAGTCTAGGAATAAGTGTTGATGATGATGATTTGGTGAGTTTGGCTCTCTTGGGACTTCCTAAGAGTTGGCATAGTTATGAAGACTCTGTCAACGAACTGGAAACATTTCCGAATTGGGAATGACTGTGGTCAGATTT
Organism: Pinus albicaulis; assembly: GCA_034641835.2. NCBI lineage: Eukaryota > Viridiplantae > Streptophyta > Pinopsida > Pinales > Pinaceae > Pinus > Pinus albicaulis. The sequence continues at coordinate 1,028,050,139 of CM076578.1, forward strand.
GGTGTGGGAGGAGTTCATGCAGAACACCAGAGATGGCTCTTCATCAAAGCATGATGATGAAGAGGATTGTGCTTTGGATTCCAAGGCAAAGAAGGGGAAGGAAAATAAATTCCATTCTAAATCTGAGGCCGGTGAATATGGAAAGGAACACAACATGTCTAAAGTGAAGTGTTTTCACTGTCACGAGAATGGACATATTGCCACAAATTGTCCACAAAAGAAGAAGAAAAAGATGGCTGCTAGAGTTGAAGCTGGTGAGGCCATTTCCTCACAATTTGAGCTTGAATTCTCTTTGATCGCATGCATGGTGTCAAGTTCATTGGGATCAGGGTGGTCTTGGATAGTGGTGTTTCCTTTCACATGACGGGAGATAAGAAAATTTTCAGTGACTTGGAGGAGAAAGATCTCCAGATGCATATTGAGTTAGGTGATGATGGACGATACTGTGTGATTGACACTGGTACCCTTACCTTTCTAGAGGGATTTAGGTAAACTGTTTCATTTAAAATATGTAATGCATGTACCAGGTTTGAAGAAAATTTTAGTCTCAGTCGCAATGTTAGAGGATAGAGGCTATGATGTTGTATTTAGTGAAGGAAAAATTTTCTTGTGACACAAAGCTATAGGGAAAGGAAAGAAGTTTGGGATTTGAGTTAAGAATATTTATAAACTTGATGTAGATGGGATTTATACAGAGCTTCCTACTGTTCGGAAGTGTGAGAAAGCCATGAATTTGATCCTTGAGAGGGAGATGGATTTTCATGCAGGTAAGAGTGAACCTCAGGATGTGGAGCAACCATAAGATGAGGATCATGGAGTGGGAGCAACCACTCATGAAGATAAAATTCTTGCTAGATGGGCAAAGGGAGTGCATGCATCTATACCACTAGGTGAGAGGTGGGGCGACATGCATGAGTAATCCCAAGAATAAATTTCTGGGCAAGATTCATTGAGATGGTGTGGATCTCATGAATCGAACCTGGCTATTAGGAACCCACAGTACAACAATATCATGATCAGTTGGATTGATGCAGTCAGATGTCGTGAGGACATGAAATCAAAGTGACAGTGTTGGATATTGGAGCATGGATCAGAGTTGACAACAAGTGCAGAGTGCATGGATGCAAAGGTCAACAACGTAGTGGATCCAGAAGACATGTGCAATTGGTACCAGCAGAAGTCAAAAGACTTTGATGACAGATGCATTATACTGATTTAGTTGTTTGGAGGCTATTCAGTTTCAAAAGTGTTGCATGTGCGAGAAACTGTAATATTCCAAAATGGAAAAGAAAGGAATATAGAACATTCATAACATTTCAATATAGGCAATAACCAGAATGTAAGAACAAAACTGCAAAATGCTGGAAATGCCGGAATATAACATCAAGACATTAAAACATTAGCAGAAATAGTTGAGCCATATCATTATACATCAAAAGAAAATGAAAGTACACAGTGCTCCAAAAGGAATCCACTCAAGCCACAAGATGGCTGAAATACACCAAAGAACCAAGCACCGGAAATGTGTGCTGCCACTGCTGCTGCTGCGAGAAACTACTGCTATTATGAAGAATATATATGTACGAGAGCTTGATGGAGTGCTCAAAATGATCTAGGATTTTAACCACATCTTCTTCTCAAAAAACCCATAAAAACCCAGAAAAACCCAGAAATGGTTTGGCCATATTTTAATTTTGGATTTTTGGCCCTTTTTGGGTTGCACACTGCAACCCTGCTGGCTGAGTTACACACTCCCTGAAGAAAAATTCTGATATGGGGCTGAAATAATGATCTATCATCCACAACAACACCTAATCAACTCTATCAATGAGGGGCTAGTCCCCTCATTGGAAAATAGGGTCAAGAACTTGGGTACTTGACCTCCCACTGCAACTGCACTGCAAAATAACACAGTTTCTGGAGGAGACTGCGCTGTGGGTGAATGCTACTGCTTGGCCTGATTCTGGAAGGTGGAATGAAGCTCTAAGCACTTTTTTACTAGTCTCCTATATGAAGGGCTACTCTCTCCACTGGAAAACAAGCTCAGAAGTTGGGTTTCTCAACCCTCCACTACTGCAACCTTGCAACACAACACAATCCTGAAGGAAACTGCACTGCGAATAATGGATGAAGCTTGGAAAAATTATGGATAGTGGAAATGATGCTCAAGATACCTCTCCTGAGTGGGCACTTGAAGTCCCCTGATGATGAGGGTGGGATTCCCGCTCGGGAACACCCTTGTGCTAAACAACACAACAGACTCAACTAAATAGCTGAAGCGTGCAAAGAATGTCAAATGACAATTCAATATCAAATTCCAGATTGATTTGATTTTCTGCCCTCACCTTCCTTATATGGTTGTGAGCCTTCCCTAGCCTTGGCCCACCTCATAACTGCGCTGCACATGTAGCCACTAGGTTCCATGATCTCCATGAACTTATCATTAATGCTGGATGATCTCCACTCTTCCTTTATTAAGGAGCTGCTCCACTACTCCATAATGCTGATCCACTACCTACTAACCCACATTCACACAATAGAAGTGGGATTTATTAATATAACTGGGTTTATGGGTCCCTCCAACCTCTTATTTACTTAATTAATTATGAAAATTAAGAGCTCTAATATTCCAATTATCTTGTGGAAAAATTGGGAATATTACAGTCCTCCCCGGAAAAATGTTGCTTGTACTCAAGAAACTACAAAAGTGGATGCTACAACAAGCATCCTCCCTCCAAATGGAATCCTCATATGGAAGGCCTTCCCATCTATCACAATGTGTCATGCATGTCCAGCTCCAAAGCTGCCTCTCTAGAATGTTTAGAATGGCCTCCAACTGAAAAGTTAGATACCCATCCTCATCAATGAATCTCCAAGAGGCAACCATATGATGAACAAAGATTTCCTCTACACATGAGATACATAAAATGAAGTAGTCTCTTCCCAAAGTGGAAAGTCCCAACTCATGAACTATATCTCCAACCCATGATACATAGAGTAGATTACATCTATCAATGCTCTCATCATTAGCCCTATTGGCCATGTAGGAATCAAACATAACATCAACATAGTGAAAAATAAGAAGTAGATACATATGGAAGAACATGTATAATGTCAAACCATATTCTCCAAATAACAACCAATGCAACAAAGCCTTGTGATACCATGCTAGATCATCATGAAAACAAGTAAGACTCAACCATACTCTCTCAAAAGAAGCCACTGCAGCAATGACTCTTGCTGCCACACCACATCATCATTGTACCAAATGTAGTGGCCATATTTTCTCAAGAGAAGCCACTGGAGAAATGCATCTTGCTGCCCTGTCAAATTATCATCATACCATGTACAATGACCATACTCCCCCAACAGAAGCCAACGCTGTAAGGCCTCCTGTTGCCATCCTCTATCATCATCATGCAATGTATGGGAAGAAATCAGCCCATACTCCCCCAAAGGCAACCAAAGCAACAAGGATTCTTGCTTCCATCTTACATCATCATGATGCAAGTCATGGAGCAACATAATACTAATGGACATGTGGAATGTCTCATCAGTCAAATACAAACAATCTCCCTGTTGCCACATCATATGAGAGTTGTACAATGTCCCAAACCCAAGTACATACATGAACATGAGATATATCCCAAATAGAAATACATTTAAAGACATGAGACATATCCCAAATAGAAATACACATAAATACATGAGACATATCCCAAAAAAAAAAGAAAATACAAGGACATAAGATATATCATGAGATGTCCAAAATATCTCATCAATAACCAGCGCAACCATGCCTCCTCCTGCTGCATGTAATCAATGATATACATGGCATGGATTCTGGAAATGTGAGATGTTAGGTAGTATTCATACTAACCCAAAAGTAACCATCACAACCATGCTTCTTGCTGACTGGTATCATAGATCTGCAAGAAGGTAGGCACCCTCCTACTCCTCATTCGGATCCATTCATCCCAATGTGGATGATGAATCATGCAAACTCAATCTTGGTATCCTCCCATTGTAGAATACCAACATCCTCCATCTGAATAGATTTTCACTCCATGAAAGGTTGAAGTTCACCTCCGCTGAGGTCTCTCCATGATATCCTCTCACCAAGGCCCATTGGAACCCATAAGGCTCCATACATGCTGTAGGTAGAATCTCTTCTTTGAGCTGTGAGATGCTCATCAAAGAGACTTTATCTTGATAATGGGTAATGCTCACCATCACAATATGTCTACCCTCTATCATCTGCCCCTCCAGTGCTTCATGAGTGAAACTACCTTCAGAATTTTCCAAGAATAATGGGGCCCTCTCATCATCACTGTTGCTAAGTGAAAACGCTGTAGATCTGCGAGGTGATACATGTGCTATCTCATGAGAACATTTAATGCTAAACTCAAAGTTTGGCACTGTACTGAATAGGATTGTTCTCATCCCATCTTCTGCAACTCCACACTTCAACACAAAGTGTTGGGTGTAGCTCAACCATGACAAACTGCGATAGCAATACATCTTATCCTTGATCAAATCAAGGGTCCTCTGTGCAGTGATAATTTGCTACTCCAAATTAGAAAGGTGCTCTAATCCTTGGTTATGCACTTGCGCTAATGGCATGGTCTCAAAAATCTCAATATAAGGTATTGAAATAACATGAAATGAAAGTATGTGCAAACCTTGGATAAGCTGAACACTGGGAACTTCTTGCACATCTACAAGAGTTCCTTCCACTTGTGCAATGGTCTCTCCAAATACTGGTACTGATGATTGATGCTCTTCTATTGTACCAACGCCTCCTCCTCATGCATCTCATAGATCATGTCTGGGGCTCCAAATGTCAAGAGCTTAAGACCTTCTTGCAAAGATGCAAGTGCTCTTCCTCCTGATGCAAGTACTGTTGTAGCTGATGGTGGTGGTAGAGGCTCCTCCTCCTGAGTGATTATGAGGACATATTATTTTGGATCTTCATGTACTATCTCCTCAATGATGGGATATGTCTCTATGTGATATGCATTCAGTTTATTTATACCAAACTTCTTCTTCAGTATTAGAATAAATTCTGCATAAGTAGATACTTTCATGTGTGACAAATGACTGAACCACCAATCACTAGCTTCACCTTCTAGGTGTAGCGCTGCAAACTCCACAAAATATCTTTATAATATAGGATATTTCAGAAAGAATGTAGCCAAATATTCCCTCCAAGCCCTCAATGTGCTTGTGGAAGGTCTATCAAATGTAGGCATGAAAAATCTATGCCTCTTTCTTCTATTGTTGCTTCTGGATCTTCTTTATTCTTTGAGCTGCAAGAATTGTTGGAGAGAGATATTATCCTTCAAAGCTCTGGGCTGTGATTTTTACTCAAACAAATATTTACCTAGGGTCTCATGCCCCAAGTCTTCCTCACATTCAGACCAGTCATCTTTCTTATCAAAGAAAGTGGATCTAGTGGAATAATGTGAAGCTCCTTTCTTCTTCGGTTTCTTCTTCTGCTGATAGGAAGTGTTGGGAACTTCCTCATCAAATATAATTCTTGGATCCTAATTTTTTCTTTCTCTCTTCATTTTTTTGACCTCCTTGGAGAGATCTCACATGGATCCAAAGAGAAGAGTGGCAGAACTACAATCCTCCATCATTGTAGACTTCTTCTTTTTCTCCTTCCTCTTTTTATTCTTTTGATGTCATGAAATGCCCACAAGCTGAGCCAAAGATCATGCTCAAATACCACAGTAATATTCCAAAATTGAAAAGATAGGAATATAGAACATTCATAACATTTCAATCTAGGCAATAACCAGAATGTAAGCACAAAACTGTAAAATGCTAGAAATGCCAGAATGTAACATCAAGACATTAAAACATTAGCAGAAACAACTAATCCATATCATTATACATCAACAGCAAATGAAAGTAAACAATGCTCCAAAAGGAATGCACTCAAGCCACAAGATGGCTGAAATACACCAAAGAACCAAGCACTGGAAATGTGTGCTGCTACTGCTGGAAACTACTGTTATTATGAATAAGATATATGTGCGAGAGGCTACTGGAGTGATCAGAATGATCTGAGATTTTAACCATAGATTCTACTTGAAAAACCCAAAAAAACCCAGAAATGGTTTGGCCAAATTTTAACTTTGTATTTTCGACCCTTTTTGGGTTGCACACTGCACCCCTACTGGCTAAGATACACACTCCCTAAAGAAAAATGCTAATATGGGGCTGAAAGAATGATCTGTAAGATGAAACAACACCTAATCAACTCAATTGATGAGGGGCTGGTCCCCTCATTGGAAAGGGTCAATAACTTGGGTACTTGACCTCCAACTACAACTGCACTGCAAAATAACGCAGTTTCTGGAGGAGACTGCGCTGTGGGTGAATGTTGCTTCTTGGCCTGATTCCAGATGGTGGAATGAAGCTCTAAGAACTTCCTTACTAGCCTCCTGGATGAAGGTCTGCTTCCTCCACTGGAAAACAAGCTCAGAAGTTGGGTTTCTCAACCCTCCACTACTGCAACCCTGCAACACAACACAATCCTGAAGGAGACCGCGTTGGGAATAATGGCTGAAGCTTGGCCAAATTACAGATAGTGGATATTATGTTAAATATACCTCTCCTGAGTGGGCACTCGAAGTCCCTCGAGGATGAGGGTGGGATTCTCGCTCGAGAACACCCTTGTGCTAAACAACACAACAGACTTAGCTAAACAGCTGAAGCGTGCAAAGAATGTCAAATGACAATCCAATATAAAATTCCAGAATGATTTGCTTTGCTTCCCTCACCTTCCTTATATGGTTGTGAGCCTTCCCTAGCCTTGTCCCACCTCATAACTACGTTGCACATGTGGCCACTAGTCTCCATGATCTTCAGGATCTTATCATTAATGCTACATGATATCCACTCTTCCTTCATTAAGGGGTTGCTCCACTAATCCACAATGCTGATCCACTACCTACTGACCCACATTCACACAATATAAGTGGAATTTATTCATCTAACGGGGTTTATGGGTACCTCCGCCCTCTTCTTTACTTAATTAATTATTAAAATTTAGAACTCTAATATTCAAATTATCTTGTGGAAAAATTGGGAATATTACAGAAACACTAGAGAACTGTTGCATACAAGAGTTGCAGGGCACATGCATGGAGTTGCATGGCGCATGCAAAGGTTGCAGGGCACATGCATGGAGTTGCATGGCGCATGCAAAGGTTGCAGGGCACATGCATGGAGTTGCATGTCGCATGCAAAGACATTCCTTTCTTGTTGAGAGGGAGTGTTGAAGGTTGCAACAAGAAACAATGAAATTGGCATTCAGAAACAACATCCTTGATCCTAGTGAAAATTAAGCACCTACACTAGGTGGGGCCCACACTAGCTATTTTTAGGTGGAGGTCTATTTATAGATGCATGAGAAAATTCTATCTATATATGATGTCTATTTATAGAAGGTTGAGAAAATTCTATTTATAGATGATGGTCTATTTATAGATGTATGTGTGAGTTCTATTTATAGATGCATGTCGGCTATTATTATCCCTTAATAATAGTTGGACAATAAACAATAATCTATTCTCAATGAGCACTTGGAAATAGTTAACTGAAGTGGAAAATAAGTTAGATATAGGAAATTCAAGTTCAAAGGTTGGTTGGTGGGACATGCAAGTGGACTTAGTTGTAACAAAACGATTTAAATTTGTAACAGAGTTGGATGTGTAGTTATGTGAGTTGTAAAGTAGTTTAACTCAGTTAAGTGAGTTAAAATCAGTTGTGCTAGTTGTAATTGAAGATACAATAGTGAGAGATCAAGTGAATTAATTATTAATTAATTTAAAATCAGTGGCCTCACATGCTACTGAAGATTTACTACTATTAACTACATGCATGTCAGATCCAGTGGAGACCCAGTTGAGATGTAGGTGAAAGGAACAGTTTGACTATCAGTTGTGACATTAGTGGGTGCTCTCATGCAACCACACACACACATTGTATGTGCCTATGAGGATTTAACAGTCAAGGCAGGCAAGCATCATTCATTCATGGGTTCTTGACCATTAGGGATTGTGCAGTGGAGGCAGGATGTCTGGAGGCAGTAAATTGGCGCATGAATTTTCCAATTTTTGTAAGACAGTGTGAGACGATTGTATATTGTACTGAGAGCTCTTGGATTAGATTTTTGCATGAGATTGTTTCATGATCCATGATATATATGTAATATATGATAGTGGGGTTTTTAGCTTTATGCTTTCCCGGTAAAAACATTTGTGTTATGTGTGATTGATCTTTGTTCTTGATATTGCAATTGGCGATCGTGTTTTAAATTTCACAAGTTTTTTTTGTAGAAGTGATTATGTATTTAACAGTGGCTATAATTGTTAGATTAGGAGAATCCATGAAATACATAATTGTATTTAAATTTCTACAGGTGATATGAAGGTAAATGGAAAAAATGAGTGAAATATATAGGTTAAGTTGTAAAAAATAAAGCAATTTTGGAGGCTCGAAATTCCCCCACACTCAGGGATTTTCATGTCTTGATGCACCTATGGATGAAAAAAAATCAAATTTGCAGTGGTGTTCTCAGAGAACTACTTCTGAAGCTTGGAATAATATGTGCAAATTAATTTGAACCCTTTTGTTCTACACATTTCTCAACCATCTTGGTTTCCTCATCATAAATTTAGATTTCAATCCTTTGATCCATTGTTGAAGTAACTAATTCATTTTGTGATATCCCCTAACTCGAAGCTTATGTGTATATAAATTGTATATATTTGTTCCGTTTTTGGATGTTTAATTTTGAAAGACATATGAAGAACTTATTTATAAGTATTTTACTACTGAAAATGAATTATTGTATATTTTTATTTTAAGTGTTTATAATAAATAAAGAGGCTTGTGTTATATTTCTGTAATTTACGAGATTGTGAGAATAAACACAGAGGACAACATCAAAACCGCTTTTGAAGCTGGGATCTAGCCATGCCAACTTTAGAGATGGATCTCTCTGTAAATTTTAACTTTGTTTTTAATAAATTTTAGGCTAGTTATGTTTGTGGTTGATTGTTTGTTTGACTTTGATTGTTTGGTTGATTAACTGACTATATTCCCATTGGGCTATGAAGTAAAAAAAAAAAACTGGTTTTGCATCAATATTTAAAAGAGTTATCACAGGGAAATATAGGTTGCATTAACTGGGTCCTTTAAGATTTTAAATAAATATGGAAGTGGAAGAAGTGTGAAATTCAGTAGAGATTGAAAATCAATTAAGTATTCTTCAATCTGATTTCAGTGGAAAACATATAATAGAAAAACGACTAGAATAAGTTGTTCTAATTAACATATTGTATTCATCATAGTTTTTGTCTTACAATTAAGATTTTTCAAATTTACAAAGAAAGGAAAAACAATGAAATAACACAGTTACAGAAGAAAAACTTCACGAGTGAATACACCACATGAATCATGTAATAAGTCCTTGTATCATAGATGCTCAAAAAAATTTGAAAATTACAATGCTCTGTAGGAAAAATATACTTAGAAATCAACCTAGAATACTTCGAATAATGAAGTATTTATACTAAAATTTAAAAAAATGATTACATGAACGCTGTCTCAACCAACAATGTATTATTAGAAAAAAATTGAAAAATAAACTCTAACTGTGACAAAATAATAGGTTCAGTGGAGATGATCTGGAACGCTGGCACTGTTTTAGAGGAAACAGTTGCTGAGTGGACCTATTCTTGGGTTGTGCTTGTTGATGTACTGGATGCAACTCACTATTCTCAATTACTCTTTACTCTTGTAGCTCAAATATTTATCCCATCGATCTTCATCTGGGATAGTCAATTTGATTACCTTTCAGTAAATTTCATCAACTTCAGTATATCTAGAAAAGGTGGGCTTTACCACGAAGATGTGATTTACCTCATGTTGAATGAAAAAGTCATTACTGATTGCCTCCAGAAATTATATGCCTGTCATACTACCTTTAATGCTAGAGAATTTGGTGCTGTCCTTGGCAACTTCTTTTAATTTCTTCACATAATATTCCTAAGCTATTAAATTATCATTAATACCAAACAGAGAAGGCAAACCTTTTTGTGTTAAAGGCTCTATCCTGTTAAAAAACCTGTTCACTACTATCTCCAACCCATGACATTTTTCTTCCAACTGAACAACCAGATTCTTCTTTGTAAGAATCCTCTTCACTTCTAAGATGGTCTTTGTTTTATCACTACTCCCAAGTCATCTAACTCATATCTATTCTTGGAGTTGAGGAACTTGATAATGTTATTTGATGTAGTAGGCATATCCCCGAGATCCTCTTTGATATCTGTGATAGCATCATTGACCTTTTTAATGATTTTTTTTTTTTTTTTTTTTTTTTTTTAAATAATATGGATGCAGGGCCATATTTCATTAATGGAATTCATAATATATGCCTAGATGATTTCCTTGGCTTGGGCCAAGGTCTATCCAATGGCTGATTCTCTCTATGATTTCTACAGTCTCTTTATTAATTTCTAAGCTCTGTGTGTTTCTCCTGAATGTGAGGCTTCAATCCTTAATGTCTGATCTTGCAACACTTTGAATTGATCCTCTAACTTCTTGATTTCCTTTGTCTAGATAGAAATATTCTCCATTTCCTTTGTCAATTCCTCTACACCATCTGTTGTTTGAGTTCTAGAGGCTGTGGCTATGGGGATGGATGCAAGAGGTACAACATCCAAAGGAACCATGGAAAGTTTTTTAGCATGCCCCCTTTCTTTAATCATATTTTCCATTTCTCTCTCCATTTGTCTCAACTGTGCATTTTTCTCCATGATGAGCTTCATCATATCGGTCTTTTGAGCCTCTCTCGCTTCAATGTCCTTGGTGAGAGGGTCTTCTGAAGCTAACAACTTCAACTCTTTCCTCAATTCTACTATGTCAGCATTATTATTCTTTATTATCTCCTCTGCAACATTCATGTTAGAGGGATCATATCCTATCTTAACTACCAAGTCTTATAAGGATTTAATCCTTGTATCCTTAGCAAGAGAGGATATTTTCTCCATTTTTAGCTATGACTGAATGTTGGCCAAGGAAACCTACAACTTAGAGATACTCATTGCTGTGTTTGTTAAATAAGAGGAGATCATTTCACTTGTTTTCCTGTGCATCTCCATTTTTTCAATGGGATGAATGTCTTTTATGTGAAACTCAAAATAAGTCTTCTTGTAATCAGCTACTGTCTTTGGCTGTGAAATTTATGCCTTAAGAAAGGCCATTTGCATTTTACCTTTATCAGAGTCAAATGCTCACAACAACCTACTTTGAGAAATGGAAGTCTACTTCCAAAATTGACTATATGTACTGTTCTTCAAAATTTCATTCTTCAATTTTATTTCCTTGAATGTATTAAAGGTTGTCTTCTTTTTTCTGCCCTGGGACAACCTTAGATGTCTGAATAGCCTGTTGTTGGTCTTTTGAAGTTGAAGAAGCTGTAGGATAAAGGGTGGATTGGCCACTAACTTGAGAATATCTAGGTGTCTCCTTAGTGACTATAGCAACCTACTATTCTGAATCTTTATCTGTATTGGATTTGGGATTAAGCTTGGTCCTTTTTATATACATTATCTTGAACTCCTTGCCTATAGTGCTAGTCATTGAGGTGAATATTCTTCTCTCTGCCTTTTCCCTTCTTTTTCCCGTGGGACAGGAGTTTGTGATGTTGATGTGGAGAGTAGCTTCTCCTCAACTTCCTACGAAGTGTTCTTAAACCACTCCAACTGGTTCATGTACTTCTCTATCTCTGGCCTATGGGTGTGTATGTAAGGACTAGTCTTGTTTTCTACCCTTAAAATTGAGATGCATCCCAAAGGATCATAGGACTAGGTGATGCTTAGGTTGAAGTTCATTTATTTCAACATCTTGTCTACTTCCTCACCTGCTAACCTGCTGTTGCAAATGAATGGCCCAATTTGTGTTTTAATCCTAAAGTGTGATTTCTTCTTTGCTGATACAAAGTGGATTTCATCAGCATTCAACATATGTCTAATGTATTCAAGAGAAAAAAATCCTCATTCGGAGGAAATTTGGAAGCTTGTAAGGAGAAATCTCACAGCTATATACTCTCAATTCTATGTAGTTCTGGTATAAATACCATTCCCCTGTCTTGGCTTGATTCGAGAAGTGAAAAATCCTTTTGATGTCTTCATTAATCCTTGGTTCAGCCGTGCTGCTCAGAAGGCTCATTACCAGATGTACAAACAATTCAATGAACTATTTTAATGAATACTCTTTCTGCTCTTTCATTACCAATGTGGTCCAGAAGATGACTGACTACTGATTGCCATCTTCATCCAATTTCTGCATAGAAAATTTAAACCTATCTTCCTGGTAATATAAAAACATGTAAACTAAAACATAGGAGTATTTGAACACCTCTTCTATCTGAAATTTGAAAAATTGGCCATGAATACTATTTTCTAGGAATTGGCTGAAATTGAAGATGATATATGGTTTAGAATCTGTGTAAAATATGGAGAGGAAACCTATTATGGGCTCATCTATCCACTGGTCAAAATAGCCAAGGAGGTATGCAATGATTGTTATGATTTTCTTTGCTTTGTCAGGGAATATGGAGGAAGGGTATGGAGGGTTATTCTTAGGCAATTGAGTATCTTCAGCTAGGAAAATGTCAAAGGTTTTAGCCCTTTTGGAAAAATATAGCTTCTGGTATAATTCATTGAGGGCTTATAGGGAAAAAGGGGTTCTATTTTCCACAGAAGGGGCTTGCATCATCTGATCAATGGATTGTGCAGTGATGGTGAAAAGGATTTCACCTGTGGGGGAAATTATGGTTCTTTGAATGGGTATATACTAGGGTTGACATTTCCAGATGAACTCAGGGGCATTGAAAGTGTGGGGGAAAATATAATGTGGCAAGTTTGACTCCTAGAGTCCAATATCATCTGATTTGTATATGTATTTATCCTCTAACCAACAATACATATTGAACAGTTCAAATTCACAGAGAGTTTAATTAATATTATAGTGTCTGTCAGATAGGGGGACATGGTCTAAATCAATAGGAGGATGGATCAAAGGGTTAAATGGATCCTCTTGGTTTCTCTTTTTAGGAGGAAGTTTTAACTGTTTTAGAGGAATTGAAAGGATTTAGAAAGGGGCAGGTTTACCAAGATTATCCAAAGCTCTGAAAATGGTTGAAGGAGGTGCAATGAACACAGTTTCTTTGGTCAACGATGAACAAAGGTGTTGAGCTGGAGCTCTGTAAACCTATCAAAATAATGGAATTTGCAGAGAAATGAGCATAGTAAAGGTCAAACTGGTTTACAATGCATGCTTTTATAAGCAATTGGGTTTTTCCATTGATTATGGCACAGATTCATTATATTAACAATCATTATTTTAATTGAATGCACTAATGGATCCATTACTGTGGGAAGGGATGTGATTGGAAACATATATGTGAGTTGGCGAGACGGGACTGGCAGGCATAATAGATAGGTAAGTGGTTTTGGTATTGTGGAGAGAGGTAGTTTTTTTTTTTTTTTTGGGGGGGGGTATCAGTTGGTAAATGGTATGAGAGGAGGGGGGTGTGAACTACGGAGAAGCCACCACGTAGTCATGGGCCCAAAACCTAAAACAATTTTTTTCGGATCCCCCCCCCCGGTCAATAAAGATCAAATATAGAGGGGGGGCCAAAAGTTAACGTGGGCCGTAGATCTGGATGCGGAGGAGATGGATGAAAGATATATGTGGGGAATTTAAAGTGAAGTGATTTGATGGGTTTTCGGGTAGCGGTACATTTGGATTAAAGTGGAACTTTGGATATATGGTCAATTTGACAATATTTTCATTATGCGCTCAAAAGTTTAAATTTAGGATAAAGTAATGTTATCAATTTTCCTTCTTATGTGCATAAATACATTTGAAAACCAAACTTAGGATAACCATTTTAATTATTTTCAAGCCCAAAAAACACTTCTACCTACCAATTGAATTTTATTTCTTTTGCTAGACTAACATTTTTTCTTCTTTCTTCTAAGGGTGCATTTAGGCTAGCAAACCCACATCACTTTTTTTTATGAAAAAATCTAATCTACTCTATCACTTGTTTCTCCTATTGTTTCAGTTTAAGCATTTGAGTCAATTTCATTTTCTACCTAACTACTAATTTAATTTCATTTTCTACCTAACTAATAATTTAACAAAAATACTTTTTTTGGAAAGTCTTTATTCACTAACCTAATTGACAAAAATTCACAATTGTTCACTCATGATTAAGTTGTATGATTTTAACAAATATCTAGTCATTGTGGCTTTTTTAAACAAGATGCACACAATCTTATTTTATGATGACATAAAGAAAACTAATCTATCAGTAGTGGAATTTGAATTTGCAGCACTTTCAGTGTTATTTTCCTCTATTTTTTCTTTTGTGGGGTTCTTATTTTTTTTTTATTCTTTTCAACTTCTATTTATTTTTGATATACCCTCTTTTCATTTTCTTATATATATATATATATATATATTTGGAAATCATTTTCATATTGAAAATTATTTACAATATAAGATTACTGAGAGAAAATACTCAATCACCTTGAGATCCTATAATTTATAGGACCCTAGAAATGGTTCCAGCTGGGGATGGCACTTCTCCATGTGAAGTGTCGAGAACTCATGATAAGTAGCCTTGTGTGTCTTAATTTCAACAATTGTCTGCATCTAATTTCTTTTGTTGTTGGAATACTTATGGTATCATATCAATCAAAGCTTAGGGATTTCTTTGCGGGCTTCAACTTCAGTCAATAATTTACCCAATCAAAATAATGAAGACTATGATTTTTAAAATGGTATGATGTAAGAAAGAAAATATTTATGCTAAGAAAAGTAATGCTTCATCATCCTTCCATTGACAGGTCCACGAGGCATTTCTGTACCGTCTAGGTCTTTGAGAAAAAACGCATTGTGTCCTCTAAAAGCATAAAATATGTAAGGTCCCTTCCAAATTTTGTCAAATTTCCCATGTTTTCCTTTGTCTTTTCTTCTGGAATCCCAGGTAAAAGCTCTATCACCAAAATTAAAATCATCAGCTTTAGTTCTCCTGTCAAAAATCTTTTTGACATTCTCTTGGATGAGTTGAGTTTTGTTGTATACTTCTTCCCTTGACTGCTGCAACTGAATAGTCTGATTAATCCTCCTCTGTGTGTCATTTGGCTCAACCTGCAATTCTTGAATTATCTTCATCACTGGAAATCCCAAATAAGATGGAAAAACAACATCCATTCCATAAGCCAATTGATATGGTGACATGCCAATTGACTTCTTTGTAGTTAATCTTTCAGCCTAAAGTGCATTAATTAACTTGTTGTGCCATGAATTTTGTTGTCCTCTAACAGTTTTTTAATGATATTTACCAAGATATTATTTGAGGATTCAAAAACCCATTACCCTAAGGGTAATAAGATGTTGAATGTCCCAAAGTAATGTGGTATCTACTACAGAATTCAATCATTTTCTTGGATTTAAAGGCTGCAACATTATCAATAATAAGTTTACTAGGACATCAAAATCTAGAGAGGATATTTGTTTAAAGAACTTTAATGATGAAAACATCAGTGGCTAATATGGAAGGTTTGGCTTGAATCCACTTAGTAAAGTAATTAGTGGCTGTGATAATCCACTTATGCTGGGTAGAGGAAGGTGGATGGATTTCAACAATGAAATCTAGTCCCCACTATTGGAAAGGGCTTTCAACTAATATAGGTTTTAATGGCAGGGGTAAAATATTTATTTTTCCTTAAAATATATGACATTTATGGCATGAGGTGATTTTTTTGTGAATATCAGGGAAAAGGGTAGGCCAGTAAAAACCATCCCCGAGGATTTTGTTGGCAGTGGTTTTCCAGTATAGATGTCCACCGCAATCACCTTCACGGAACTCCTGCATGGTTCTTTCTGCATCATCCCTCCATAAGCACTTAAGTAAAGTTCCATCAACATCTTTCCAATGCAAAAAATTATATATGAAGAAGAAATTAACTGATTTTAACTTTAGAAATCTTGCCTTTTTTTTGTTAGACCAGGAGGAGCATTTAAATTGAATAAAACATATAATAGGTATGCATACCATGGTGAGTTTAGAAATGCTTCATCAACTAGTGGAGTCGCCACTATGTTATCATTCGGTAATTTATGAGATTGTGAGAATAAACACAGAGGACAACATCAAAACCTCTTTGGAAGTTGGGATCTAGCCCCGCCAGCTTCAGAGAGGGATCTATCTGTAAAATTTTAAATTTGTTTTTAATAAATCTTAGGCTAGTTATGTCTGTACTTGATTGTTTGGTTTATTAAGTGACTATATTCCCATTGGGCTATGGAGTATAAAATATAATTCGTTTTCCATCAATATTTAAAAGACTTATCACAGAGCAAGCTAGGTTGCATTAACTAGATCCTTTAAGATTTTAAATGAAATATGGAAGTGGAAGAAGTGTGAAATTCATTACAGATTGAAAAGCAATTAATTATTCTTCAATCTGACTTCAGTGGAAAACATATAAATTGAAAAACAACCAGAATAAGGTGTTCTAATTAAAAAATCATATTCATCACAATTTCTGTTTTACAATTAATATTTTTCAAATTGACAGAGAAAGGAAAAATAGTGAAATAACACAGTTAGAGAAGAAAAAATTCACCGGTGAATACACCACATGAATCCTTTAATAAGTCCTTGTATTATTGATGCTACAACAAACTTGAAAATTACAATACTCTATAGGAAAAATATACTCAGAAATCAACCTAGAATACTTTGAACAGTGAAGTAATTATACTAAATTTTACAAAATTGATTACATCAACACTGTCTCAACCGACAGTGTATTATTAACAAAAAATTGAACAATAAAATCTAATTTTGAAAAAAGAATAGGCTCGTTGGAGATAATATGGAACGTTGGCACTGTTTTAGAGGAAACAGTTGATGAGTGGACCTATTTCTGGGCTACGCTGGCTAGTTTATCCCATCTATCTTCATCTGGGATAGTCAGTTTAATTACCTTTCAATAAATTTCATCAAATTCAGTATATATGGAAAAGGTATGCTTGACCATGAAGATGTGATTTACCTCATGTTTAATGAAAAAGTCATTACTGATTGCCTCCTGAAATGCTCTGCCTGTCATACTACCTTTAATGCTAGATAATTTGGTGATGTCCTTGGCAATTTATTTTAATTTCTTCGCATAATATTCCTGAGCTATTAAATTATCATTAATAAAAAATAGAGAAGGCAAACCTTTATGTGTTAAAGGCTCTATCCTAATAAAAAACCCATTCATTGTTATCTCCAAGCCATGGCATTTCTCTTCCAACTGAATAACGAGTTTCTTCTTTGTCAGAATCTCGTTCACTTCTAAGATGGTCTCTGTTCTATCATCTACTCCCAAGTCATATAACTCATATATGTTCTTGGAGTTCAGGAACTTGATAATGTTATTTTTTATAGTAGGCATATCCCTGAGCTCCTTTTTGATATCTGTCATAGCAACATTGGCCATTTTAATCAACTCCTTTTGTTAAAAAATAATCTAGATGCAGGGCCATATTTCATTAATGGAATTCATAATATCTGCCCTGATGATTTCCTTTGCTTGGGCCAAGGTCTGTCCAATGGTTGATTCTCTCTTTGATTTCTATAGTCTCTCTATTAATTTCTGAGCTCTCTGTGTTTCTGCTGAATGTGAGGCTTCAATCCTTGATCTCTGGTGTTGCAACACTTTGAATTGATCCTGTAACTTATTGATTTCCTCTATCTGGATAGACAAGTGCTCCAATGCCTTTTTCAATTTCTCTGCACCATCTACTATTTGAGTTGTAGAGGCTGTAGCTGTGGGGATGGCTATAATAGGTACAACATCCAAAGGAACCATGGAAAGTTTTTCAGCCTTCTCCCTTTCCTTAATCATCTTTTCCATTTCTGTCTCCATTTTTCTCAACTGTGCATTTTTCTCCATGACGAGCTTCATCATATCGGTGTTTTGAGCCTCTGTCTCTTCAATGTCCTTGGTGAGAGGGTCTTCTGTAGCTGACAGCTTCAACTGTTTCCTCAATGCTGCTATGCCAACATTCTTCCTCTTTATTATCTCCTTTGTAACATTCATGTTAGAGGGATCATCTCCTATCTTAACTAACAAGTCTTATAAGGATTTTATCCTTGTATCCTTAGCAAGAGAGGATATTTTCTACATTTTTAGCTGCGACTAAATGTTGGCCAAGGAAACCTCCAACTTAGAGAGACTCATTGCTATGTTAGTTAAAGTAGAGGAGATAACTTCACCTGTTTTCTTGTGCATCTCCATTTGATCAATGGGATGATTGTATTTTATGTCAAACTCCAAAGAAGTCTTCTTGTAATCAACCACTGTCTTTGGCTGTGAAATCTGTGCCTCAAGAAAGGCCATTTGAATTTTACCTTTCTCAGAGTCAAATGTTGACAACAACCTACTTTGAGAACTGGAAGTCTACTTCCAAAACTGACTATATGTACTGTTCTTCAAAATTTCATTCTTCAATTTTATTTCCCTGAATGTATCAAAGATTGTATTATATTTCTCCCTTGGGACAACCTTAGTTGTCTGAATAGCCTGTTGCTGATCTTGTGAAGCTGAAGAAGTTTTAGGAGAAAGGGTGGATTGGCCACCAACTTCAGAAGATGTAGGTGTCTCCTTAGTGACTATAACGACCTCCTATTATGAATCTTTATCTGTATTGGATTTGGGATTAAGCTTGATCCCTTTTATATATATTATCTTGAACTCCTTGCTTGTAGTGTCAGTCACTGAAGGCGACTCTTATTCTCTCTACCTTTTCCCTGAATTTTGTTGTGGGATAGGAGTCCGTTATGTTGATGTGGAGACTATATTCTACTCATCTTCCTGCAAAGTGTTCTCAACCCACCCTAACTAGTTCATGTACTTATCTATCTCTGGCCTATGGGTGTGTATGTAAGGAGTAGTCTTCTTTTCTACCCTTAACTTTGAGATTCTTCTGAAAGGATCATAGGAGTAGGTGAAGCTTAGGCTAAAGTTCATTTATTTCAATATCTTGTCTGATTCCTCACCTTCTGACCTGCTGTTGCAAATGAATGGCCCAATTTGTGTTTTAATCCTAAACTGTGATTTCTTCTTTTTTGATACAAAGTGGATTTCATCAGCATTCAACATCTATCTAATGTATTCTAGAGCCAAAAATAATCATTAGGAGGAACTTTAGAAGCTTTTAAGGAGCAAGCTCACAACCATATATTCTCAATTTTGTGTAGTTCTGGTATAAATACCAGTCCCCTGTCTTGGCTTGATCTGATAAGTGCAAAGTCCTTTTGATGTCTTCATTAATACTTGGTTCATCTGTGATGCTCAGAAGGCTCATTGTTGGATGTACAAAAAGTTCAATGAAATGCTTGTATGTATAATCTTTCTGCTCTTTCATTACCAATGTGGTCCAGAAGATGACTGACTACTGATTTCCATCTTCATCCAATTTTTGCATAGCAAATTTAAACCTATCTGCCTAGTAATATAAAAACATGTAAAATAAAACATAGGAGTATTTGAACACTTCTTCTATCTGAAATTTGACAAACTGGTCATGAATACCGTCTGCCAGGAATTGGATAAAATTGAAGATGTTAGACGGTTTAGAATATTTGGAAAAGATGGAGAGGAAACCTATGATGGGCTCATCTATCCACTAGTTAGAATAGTATCCAAGGAGCTATGAAATGACTGTAATGATTTTCTTTTCTCTATAAGGGAAGATGGAGGAAGTGTATGGAGGGTTATTTTTAGGCAACTAAGTATCTTCAACTAGGAAAATGTCAAAGGTTTTAGCCCTTTTGGAACAATATAACTTTTTTTATAATTCATTGAGGGCTTCTAGTGAAAAAGGGGTGCTATTTTCCACATAAGGGGCTTGCATCATCTGATCAATGGATTTTGCAGTGATGGTGAAAAGGATTTCACTTGTGGGGGAGATTATGGCTCTTTGACTGGGTATATAGCAGGCTTGACATTTCCAGATGAATTGGGGGGAACTGAAAGAATGGGAGAAAATATAATGTGGCAAGTTTGACTCTCAGAGTATCATTCGATTTGTATATGTATTTATCCTTTAACCAACAATACATATTGAACATTTAAAATTAATAGAGACTTTCATTAATCTTATAGTCTCTGTCAGCTAGGGGGAAATGGTATAAATCAATAGGAGGATGGATTAAAGGGTTAAATGGATCCTCCAGGTTTTTCATTTTAGGAGGCATTTTTAACTGTTTTAGAGGAATTGAAAGGATTTAGAAAGGAGCAAGTTTACCGGGATTGTCCAAAGCTCTGAAAATGGTTAAAGGAGGTGCAGTGAACATAGTTTCTTTGGTCGACGATGAACAAAAGAGTTGAAATGGAGCTATGTAAAACTATCAAAACAATGGAATTCGTAGAGTAAAGGACAAATTGGTTTACAGTGCATCATTTTATAAGAAATTGGGTTTTTTTGTTGATTATGGCGCAAATCCATTATA
This sequence comes from Pinus albicaulis, assembly GCA_034641835.2. Lineage (NCBI taxonomy): Eukaryota > Viridiplantae > Streptophyta > Pinopsida > Pinales > Pinaceae > Pinus > Pinus albicaulis. The sequence goes on from CM076578.1 coordinate 1,028,070,747, forward strand.
TTAACGATCATTATTTTATTTGAATGCACTGACGGATCCATTACTGCAGGAAGGGATGTGATTGGAAATGGATATGTGAGTTGGCATAACGGGATTGGTGGGTATAACAGACAGGTAAGTGGTTTTGGTATTGTGGATAAAGGTAGTTTTCATGGGGGGGGGGGGGGTATTAGGTGATAAATGGTATGAGTGGAGGGGGGTGTGAACTGCAGAGAATTTGCCACGTAGTCATGGGCCCAAAACCTAAAAAAAATTTTTTCGGACCCCCCTAGGCGGTAAAGCTGAAATGGAGAGGGGGGGGGGGACGTTAACGTGGAGCGTAGATCTAGATGCAGAGGAGATGGATGGCAGATAGATGTGGGTAATTTAAAGTGAATTGATTTGACGGGTTGTTCGGTAGCGGTACATTTGGATTAAAGTGAAACTTTGGATATATGGTCAATGTGCCAATATTTTCATATATGCGCTCAAATGTTTAAAGTTAGGATAGATCAATGTTATCACCTTTCCTTCTTATGTGCATAAATAAATTTGAAAACCAAACTTAGGATAACCATTTTAATTCTTTTCAAGCCCAAAAAACACTTCTACCTACCCATTGAATTTTATTTCTTTTTCTAGACTAACATTTTTATCCTTTCTTCTAAGGGTGCATTTAGGCTAACAAACCCACATCACTTGTTTTTATGAAAAAATCTAATCTACTCCATCACTTATTTCTCCTATTGTTTTAGATTAAGTAGTTGAATCAATTTCATTTTCTACCTAACTACTCATTTACCAAGATTAAATTGTTTGGAAAATATTTATTCACTAACCTAATTGAAAAATCATGATTAAGCTGTATGATTTGAACATTTATCTAGTCATTGTGGCATTTTTAAACAAGCTGCACACAATCTTATTTTATGATGACATAAAGAAAACTAATATATTAGTAGTGGCATTTGAATTTGCAGCACTTTCAATGTTATTTTTTCTATTTTTTCTTTTGTGGGGTTCTTATTTTATTTTTTATTCTTTTCAACTTTTATTTTTTTTGATATACCCTCTTTTCATTTTCTTTTATATATATATATTTTTTGGAAATAATTTGCATATCGAAAATTATTTACAATATAATATTACTGAGAAAAAATACTCGATCACCTTGAGATCATATAATTTATAGGACCCTAATAGTGGCTCCAGTTGGGGATGGAACTTCTTCATGTGAAGTGTCAAGAACTCATGATCAATAGCCTTGAGTGTCTTCATTTCAGAAATTGTCTACATCTGATTTTGTTTTTTGTTGGAATACTTATGGTAGCATATCAATAAAATCTTAGCACCCTCTCTGTGGGCTTCATCTTCAGTCAACAAGTTACCCAGTCAAAATAATGAAGACTATGATTTTTAGAATGGTGTGATGTGAGAAAAAAATATTTTTCCTAAGAAAAGTAATGATTCAGCATCCTGCCATTGACATGCCCACCAGGAATTTCTGCGCCATCTAGGTCTTTGAGAAAAAAATGTACCGTGTCCTCTAAAAGCATAAATGATGTAAGGTCCCTTCCAAATATTGTCAAATTTCCCATGTTTGCATTTGTCTTTTCTTCTGGAATCTCACTTCAAAAATATATGACACAAATCAAAATCATCAGCTTTAGTTCTCCTGTCAAAAATATTTTTGACATTCTCTTGGATGAGTTGATTTTTGTTGTATATTTCTTCCCTTGGCTGCTGCAACTGAATAGTCTGATTAATCCTCCTATTTGTTTCATTTGTCTCAACCTGCAATTGTTGAATTATCTTCATCACTGGAACTCCCAAAGAATATGGAAAAAAAACATCCATTCTATAAACCAATTGGTATGGTGACATGCCAATTGACTTCTTTGTAGTTAATCTAGTAGCTCAAAGTGCATTAATTAAGTTGTTGTGCCATGAATTTTTGTTGTCTTCTAACAAATTTTTAATGATATTTACCAAGATATTATTTGAGGATTCAACCAACCCATTACCTTGAGGGTAATAAGCTGATGAATGTCCCAAAGTAATGTGATATTTACTACATAATTCAATCATTTTCTTGGATTTAAAGGCCGCAACATTATCAGTAATAAGTTTACTAGGACAACCAAATCTAGAGAGGATATTTTTTTCAAGAAATTTAATTATGACAACATTAGTGGCTGATCTGGAAGATGTGGATTCAATCCACCCAGTAAAGTAATCAGTGGCTATGATAATCCACTTATGCTGGGCACATGAAGGTGGATGGATTTCACCAATGAAATATAGTCCCTACTATTGGAAAGGGATCTCAACTGATATAGTTTTAATGCTAGGGGTAAAAGACTTCTTTTACCTTCAAATATCTGACATTTATGGCATGAGGTTACTTTTTTTGTGAATATTAGGGAGAAGGGTAGGCCAGTAAAAACCAACCCTAAGGATTTTGTTGGCAGTGGTTTTCCAGTATAGATGTCCATCGGAATCACCTTCAGGGAACTCCTGCATGGTTATTTCTGCATCATCCTTCAATAAGAACTTAAGTAAATCACCATCAACATCTTTCCAATATAAAATATTATCTATGATGCAAAACTTAACTGCTTTTAACTTTAGAAATATTGGCTTTGTTTTTGTTAGACTAGGAGGAGAATTTAAATTGAATAAAACATATAATAGGTCTGCATACTAGGGTGAGTTCATAAGTGATTCATCAACCAGTGGAGTCGCCACTATGTTATATTTTTGTAATTTACGAGATTATGACAATAAACACATAGGAAAACATCAAAACCGCTTTGGAAGCTGGGATCTAGCCCTGCCAGCTTCAGAGAGGGATCTCTTTGTAAATTTTAACTTTTTTTTTAATAAATCTTAGGCTGTTTATGTCTGTACTAGATTTTTTGGTTGATTAAGAGACTATATTCCCATTGGGCTATTTAGTCAAAAATATAATTTTCATCAATATTTAAAAGAGTTATCACAGGGAAAAATAGGTTGCATTAACTGGTTCCTTTAAGATTTTAAATGAAATATGGAAGTGGAAGAACTGTGAAATTCAGTAGTATTGAAAATAAATTAAGTATTCTTCAATCTGAATTCAGTGGAAAACATATAAATTTCAAAACAACCAGAATAAGGTGTTATAATTAACATATCCTATTCATCATAGTTTCTATTTTACAATTAATATTTTGTAGATTTAAAGAGAAAGGAAAAATAGTGAAATAACATAGTGATAGAAGAAAAATTCACCAATGAATACACCACATGAATCCTATAATAAGTACTTGTATTATCGATGCTCAAACAAAATTGAAATTTACAATGTTCTGTAGGAAAAATATACTCAGAAATCAACCTAGAATACATCAAACAATGAAGTATTTATACTAAAAACTAATTACATCAATGCTGTCTCAACCGACAGTGTCTTATTAACAAAAAAATGAACAATAAAATCTAACCGTGACAAAATAGTAGGCTTGGTGGAGATGATCTGGAATGCTGGCACTATTTTAGAGGAAATAATTGCTAAGTGGACCTATTTATGGCTAGTGTGTTGGCTAGTGTGCTCGATGCAACTGACTATTATCAATCACTCTTTACTCCTATAGCTCACATAGTTTATCCCATCGATCTTCATCTGGGATAGTTAATTTGATTACCTTTCGGTAAATTTCACCAACTTTAGTATATATGGAAAAGGTAGGATTTACCACGAATATGTGATTTTCCTCATGTTGAATGACAAAGTCATTATTGATTGCCTCCAAAAATGCTCTGCCTGTCATAATACCTTTAATGCTAGATAATTTGGTGCTGTCCTTGGAAATTTATTTTAATTTCTTCACATAATATTCCTGAGTTATTAACTTACCATTAATAACAAACAGAGAAGGTAGACCTTTATGTGTTAAAGGCTCTATCTTGTTAAAAAACCTATTCATTGCTATATCCAAGCCCTAACATTTCTCTTCCAATTGAACAACCATATTATTCTTTGTAAGAATCCTCTTCACTTCTAAGATGGTCTCTGTTCTATCACTACTCCCAAGTCATCTAACTCATATGTGTTCTTGGAGTTCAAGAACTTGATAATGTTATTTGATGTAGTTGGCATATCCCCGAGCTCCTCTTTAATATTTGTGATAACATCTGTTATAGGTCAATTTGGGCACCATTCCCAATGACCTGGTTAACTGTGCATCAACTCCAAGACCAATGATCAAGGGTCTATCATTCCCTATCATTTCAGTTGCTACATGCCCTAAGACAAGAAAAAAGACAAATCAAGCAAGACTTTCATCAAGCAAAGGTTTCCATGGTTTGAAGCTTATTATATAGCATATGAGAGCTCACCAATGTAGGCTCTAAGGGACCTAAGTGCGTTGCATATGCAGGTAGCCTCATGCAAGGTTGCTTTACAAAGCACTTCCCTACATTCACAGGTGCACTGGTCACATTGGGAGTGAAATTCTCATTGTTCCAGAATCTCCACTTGGATAGTACCTTCTAGAAGAGTTCACATGTGTCAAGCTTCATATCTAAGTGTCCATTTGACATCTACATGAATGGAAACATGTCTTGCCTAGTTTTGGAAAGTTATTGATTGCAAAAAAACCTACAGTTCATCTATAAATTGAACACAGATCTAAGTGTTTGAGAGGAATAATTTGAGTAGAGAAATGCTGGAGGATTTTTAATTGAGAGCTAGATTTGTGAAGCTATTGCTGGAGATATTTATACTATGATGAGGCTTGGGAACATTGCTGGAAGGTCACTTCAAATCAGTCACTAGGTTGTAACCTCTTCTTCTATCATCAATAAAGGGTACTTCTTATTTTTCCCTATATGCATCTGTATTGGCTTTGATTTTCCATATTGTAAGATCTTGGTTGATGTATATGGTTTATGATTTACTAATTTAGCTAACTAGCTTGAATAGATATCTATATTATTGCATCTTCTGCTGTTTCAGTGTTCTTTCTTGCAGGAAGCATTCAACTCACAAACCGCTTGAATTTGAAGCTGCAACAGAAGTGACAGAAGGAGCCATTTGGAAGTGACTGAACATGTAAGCCTCCAATCCTCTCTGTGTATCTGTTATGAGTTAGGAGAAATAGTTGTATAGTCTTTCACCTGTTGTTCTAGACTAGCACCTATCTAGGGAATCGTAATTTATCTGTAGATTACAATTCTGGCCCAAAAAATTGGCAAATCCTCTGGGGAGAATTTATCTTAGTTTTAGGTGTTATAGCCTCTGATTTTCTTTGTTTATCCTCCTAGTAGCCGTTACACATAAATATTAAATTTTTTTAGAGCCTAATTTTCAAAGACAGTGAGTTAAACAGTAGCATTTTTCTTTGTTTACTGCACCCAACACACCCTTAGACTCGACACAGTGCTTTGCAGAGCACTGTCTCCCTTCCTAGCCTACATTGCAGAGCACTGTCTCCCTTCTTAGCCTACGTTGCAGAGCACTGTCTCCCCTTGGAGACTGCGTTGACTCCTGAAAGTGACCAAATTCCCTTGAATTTGACTTTTCAACTTTCTTTAGTTTTGTTTGCTGCTGTGTTCTGAAAATTTTGATGCTCAATTGACCAATGAATCTATATAATTCTTCCTCCTTTGGTTGAAAATTTGTTCAATGTTTGTTTAATTTTTTTTTTCTTTATAATTGAAAAGTTGATTTCAAAGTATTTTTTATGGTTGCATTAAGAATCATTTGTTTTTGAAATAGGAAATTGTCGTAAAATATTCATTTCCTTGATAGGAGAAATTGTTGTTGAAATCCTCGTTTTTCCTTCAAAAGAGAAATTGTTGTTTGTATTCTTCGTTTCTCGAAAGTAAAAAGCATTTGAGTTATTGATCTAGTGCACCTAGTTTCTTTTCTACATTCATAAAATTAAGGAAACTGAAAAGAAAAACTTGCATTTGCATGTATGATTGTGTGTGTTTTGCAAAAGGAACATTAGGAAATCTGCATTTAGCTTGTGATTCATTTATTTTGTTTTTGTTCATTGATTTTTTTGCTCACGAACTATTTTCTCTCTTCCCTTAGTAGCTAGGTTCTTCATTGAAAAAGCTGAAAGTGAACGTTTGTTTATCATTATTAGCTTGCATTTTATGAATTTCATATACATCATCGTGGTGAACCTGAAAGGAAAATTGTTAAGCAAGATCAACATAAAATAAATCTCAATTTACTTAACAATGCATTGGAACCATAATGATAACATTTAGAAGTTCTAGGCTAGAGACGTGTTCTGACGTCGTAAAACATAACAACTGTCGTTAACTTGTCTGTGATACATTCCGAGTGTGATACCTCACTCCACATATGTAAGTATATCGTATCTTGTCCACATACTTTCAGGTATATCGGGCGGTGTTACAGTATGATAAGTATAAAGGGATGCTCTCACTGTGCGGTTTCGCATCAGACAATGCTAATATGGACTACGGTCTCCATGTACCTTCGAGTATATTTGGGAGGACAACTTTAAGGTGCTATCCATCCACAGTGAACCGAGTCGACTGCCTTGAAATTGTGATACACTGAACACAACATTCAGGGATCATGTACCTTCGAGTATATTTGGGAGGAAAACTTTAAGGTGCTATCCATCCACAGTGAACCGAGTCGACTGCCTTGAAATTGTGATACACTGAACACAACATTCGGTGATATTACCTACCCCTACATCTTGGTTCGCTAGGAGGTATTCTGCAGTTCACAGTTTCTTGGTAAACATTTTTCCTAACATTACCCTCTTTTTGTTTATTTGATTTTTGGATAAAATAAATCAGTAATCGTGGAACAACAAAATCATATCCCCCATCGTTCGCATAAATTAGCTCTAAAACCACCTTCACCACTGGAAGTTGCTTCTGGTAGGCGAAGGGGATCATGATTTGCTGAATCAAGTACAATTCGTACCTTTGGAAAAACATCATATTTTTAAACCAGAGTTAGCTCAAATTGTTTCCACACATCTCGGTTCATTTATTGTTGTCGAAACGGAGTCTTCACAGCCACCTGTGGTCACGATCCATCCAATCGCTGAGACCATACCTCTTGGACCCGATGTTGTTCAATCAAAAATTGATCCAGAACCTGTCTCTTCTTTTCCATAACATTTGAATCCTGAAGTCGAACAACTGGAAGTTTTTCCTACCTTGGTCACCCCACAAAGTTCTATAGCCATTGAAACTCCTATATCACATAGTCAACCGTCTGAAATATATTTTAGGCCTCATGGTGAAGTTCTTCCTCCTGGTTTAATTGCGATTGAAGAAATCCCACAAGACAATACACCTTTGACTCCAACCCATTTTGGAGGGACCTTTACCTGTACTAGTCTTTTCCTCAATCGTTTCCATTTGATTTTGTTGATCCTGTTTCCATTCAATATCCCATCGATTTTTGAGGGTATACATTTGGTCATACAACCATGTCTGAACCAACATCTTCGGTTGGGTCTGCTGTTCCAATTACGTCAGCTCCTACCTTCGCTACTCCTTCGATGTTCACAACTTCACCATAGTCATATTTGCACGGTGGCCCTTCAGTCCCAATAGGCTACAAATCATTGTATGGCATTTTCTCTGGTACATATTCAAAACCATGGTATTTACCAATGTCATCATTTGGTGTTTTAACTGGTAGTCCTATAGTTAGTACTAAATGACTTGATTCATTACATACATCATCAGGGCAATATCAAGTCAGTCCTTTTGGGTTAATTTCTTTAAGTACCATATCAACTGGACTCCCAGCATTTGGAGAAAATCATTTTCCGTCTTGTTATCCTCCTTATGCTGGGGGCAACCTTTGGTCACCCAATATGACAGTACTCGGTTACTTTTAGTTCAAAATAATGTTGACATGAATGTTTGTCAATGGCAACCCACTCTGCCTATCCAACCACAAACGGTTGTACGCTCATATCAATCGGTTCAACCTGTTAGACCCACTTCATTACCACTTGTTAATACATCTATACCCCTATTATAGAATAAAAATATTGTACATCAACCTTATCAGGCAGGTTCCTCGACTCAATATCATCAGATGTTGGGTCCACAGACTCAAAATCCTTTGGTTAATTTACAACAACCTGTATCAGGGATCATTTATTCACAAGTTGGTGTACCATTTTATGGGATGTCACAAACGCAACCTGGTTATACATATCAACCGAATCCAACTTACACTAATTTGGGTTATAATATTGGTGGACATGCCCCTTGACAGCCACAAGCGCAAATGCCTCAAAATTCATTTCAAAAAGTATCATATCCAGGTTTTGGTCAATAGAATTCTCAATCGTTTGCTATGCAAAACTACCCCTATCTGGGTTACCAGCAGCAAATTCCATATGCTGGTGCTCAAAGACCTGTTTCCCAAGCAATTCATTCTTACCCTGGCTATGCTCAACCTGACCTCAATAGACAGTTGCCTTTTGTTGCAACCTTGGAATTACCAGATTTAAACCGGTTAACCAATGATCCTATCAATTATTCTCCTTGGTGGCTGGTGATACCTCATAAATTACCCTCCGATATTCCTAAATTCAATGGAAACCCTGGAGAATATCTGTCAATTCATGTCATGAATTATCATTTATGGTGTTCATAAAATTCCCTAAATGATGATTTTGTTCGACTATGTCTTTTGCAGCGTACGATCACAGGTCCAACTGCTAAATGGTATATTGAGTTACCTAGAGCTTCTTTTGACAATTTCACTGCTTTAGCTACTGTCTTTTTGACCCATTTCTAGTTACCGATAAGATACGAAACTGGAATGGAACTCTTGAACAACTTCAAACATACTAATGCTACTCATATTTCTGATCATATTCATGAGTGGCATCGCCATCGACGAATGGTTAAGAAATTTGTTCTCGATCAGCTTCTTGCTGAATGGTTCATTAAGTTCCTGTTACCATCTATAACTAAGGATGTGGCTAAAGGTGATGTCGTCACAGAAGAGCAAGTTATCACTCGTGCCCAATGTTTAGACTTGATTTACACTCAGTCTGGCATGCTTTATGAAAAAATCCCTAATGCACCGCGATATAATTTCAATGTTCCTCCTCAAATAAATAACTCTCATGTCGGAGACGACTTGATAGGCACTGCAAACACACACCACACTACTACATCTGATCCTGCTCCTACTTCCGAAATTAATGCCATGTAATTTGACAAAGGAAAAAGTGACAAGCAACCAGGAAGTAAGAAAAATGGGAAATCAAAGAAAAAGAAAACTTCTAATCCGCAGGAAAGATCATCTGATCAACTATCTGGACCACGAAAACCTCGTTATCCATGCATAATCTGTAACGAGGAACACTTTGTTAGGGATTGTCCTCACTGTTATAAAGTCTTAAAAATCATCAAGACTTCCCATGCATCAGCTATCTTGACAGACCCATTTCCAAATCCAGACATAAATTTGGTTGCTACAGATCCAGCTCCTAGTTCCCAAGTGTTAATGTTATCCACCACAAAACCTTCACAAGATATTTTGTTGTTGACGTGGAATAAAGACTATGGTAGTCTAGAAACTGATCAACTTACTACCTTGGCAACGAATCCATATAATGAATCAGTACCACCTACTGTTATTCCTGAATTGAAAATTAAGCCAACAAAGGGAGTAATCCATAAATCGACATATAATCCTTAAGCAAGAGCTGCACACAATTATAATATAGTTGAAGAATTGGCTCAATCCATTTCAGCTATGTCTGCTCTTGAGGTATTACAAAATTGTCCCTCCCAAAAGCAGGCTTTATTGTCAGCCATTGGTGGAATTGATCCGACTGATTCTAATCTTGTCATCTTTAATCATACGGGCTATGTGCCACAATTACCAGCAGAATTGGCATTCTCCATACAAGTAAATGTTCTCAATCAGCTTGTTCATTGTACTATTATTGATGAGGGAGAATCTATGTGCATTATTTCTCTAAAATGTTGGAAGTCACTTGGCTCCCCACGATTATCACAATCATCAACAATGTTGAAGGCTTTTGATGGAAGAACATATAAACCTTGTGGTATTATCAATAACCTGCAAGTTGAATTAGGGGGAAAAATAGTAAGTATTGATGTCGAGGTTGTTGATGGACCCCTTGACTATAATATATTACTTGGAAGACCATGGGTATATGCAATGACTGCCATTATTTCTACAAACTTTAGAATGAGTGCTTTTCCACATAAAGCTACAATCAGAGTGATAAATCAATTATCCTTTTTTGCCTCCGCTTCGCAGGTAACTGCAAGCATTCTGTTTGTTCACTTACCCCAACTAGAAATTTAGAACGTTGGTGTAGGAATCTTAAAGGATTCCACTCTTATGGGAACCTTTGCATTACCGCCGCCTGCGACGTCGACAGAAATTGCAAGCATAGATACCTGCTACATGATCTCTTCCACTCTATCTGGCTTAAGGGAGAGTATGGGTGATTATGAAATTTCTACGTTGGATGATGTTTTACCGCCCAACCCTATTGAGTTGGCATAGCAATAAATCTATTTAGCTTGGGCGGAAAATCTAAAATCAGCGTCGCTGAGTGTTTGGGTTGATCGTTCATTATATTTTGGTACTCCATCTGATCCATTTTCCTCAAAATTTTTGACAGATGAAAATATTTTGAAAGCTATGATGTCAAAAGGAGAACCATGGGAAGATTATCATCATCATTCCCATCTTCTTGATTATGAAGAAAATAATCTTAGTGAAATATATCACCCATCCATCAAAACTTTCTTTTTGAATTCTTTACCGATTAATGCAACTGAATCTGAGCGAAATTTATCTAATATCGAAGAAAATATTTCTATCGATATTTTGACCAAGCCTAACATTGTAGAAAATATTCATGTCGGTGTATCTTGTTCTCCATCAGAACTTGATTCATATCGCTCTCTTTTTCGTGAATTTCGTGACGTATTCGCTTGGTCTTACGAGGAAATGCCAGGCATAGATACTAGTATAGTTGAACAAACTATTAATATGTATCTTGATGTCAAACCGGTGCGCCAACGGCTTCGTCCTGTTCATCCGAAAAAAGTCGCTGCCATCAAAGCAGAATTTGAATTTTTTTTGCGTGCTGGTTTCATTTACCCTGTTCCGCTAACTGAGTGGGTTTCCAATATCATTCCTGTTATGAAAAATCAAGGAACCATTAGAGTGTGCGTCGATTATTGGGATGTCAATCATGCTTGTCCAAAAGACAACTATCCTACTCCCTTAATAGACCAGAGTATTGACGATTGTGCTGGATGCGAAATTTTTTCGTTCATGGATGGATTTTCTGGCTACAATCAAATTAATATCCTCCCAGATGACCAACATAAGACAACATTCATTTGTCCCTCAGGCACATTCGCATATAGGAACCTTTTGTTTGGTTTAAAGAACGCTGGGGCAACCTTTCAGAGAGTAATGGATTATGCTTTCAACGACATCAAGCACATTTTTCAACCATATCTAAATGATTTAATAGCACATTCATGAAATTGGCTTGATCACCCGATGCATTTGAGAGCCATTTTCTTACGCTGCCGACACTACAAGATACGCTGCAATCCACACAAATGTGTGTTTTATATTGGTTCTAGTCGATTGCTCGGATTTGTAGTCTCAAAAGAAGGAATTAAAATAGAGCCACTGAAGGTATAGGCCATTCTTGATTTGATTGCACCATCAAACTTACTTCAGATACATAAACTTGAAGGAAAGGATAACTTCCTGAGAAGGTTCATTCCAAACTATGCCGAAATGGCTAAAGGATTTACTCGACTATTGAAAAAGGGAGTTCCCTTCCATTGGGACCAAGTTGCGCAAGCTTCTTTTGATGCTGTCAAGGATCATATTGTCTAAGCGTCATTAATGTATCCTCCTAATTATCAAAATGATTATTTCCTATATATCGCCGCAACTGAAATGACCATCGTTATGGTTTTGGTCCTAGTAGAAGATGGAATTGAACATATGATATATTATTTGAGTCCTAATCTCAATGATACAGAATTTAAGTACTTGTACGTGGAAAATATTGCCTTGGAAGCTGTTCAAGCTGTCCAAATATTTCGCCATTATATCCTGCTCTGAAAAACAACAATAGCTTTAGATTGAAACCCCATGACTTACATCTTATCACGTCAATTGTTGGGGGGAAAATATTCGAAATGGATTGTCATTTTGCAGGAATTTGATTTGGAATTCATCAAATCCAAGTCAACAAAGTCTTTAGTTTTGGCTAAGATTCTCTGTGACCTTCCCTCTGATAGCACTGCTACTACGTCGGAACCATCTATTCCAGACGAGTCTCTGTTTCTGGTCGGATCATCTGATCCCTGGTATGGAGATTTAATCATTTATCTCCAAACCAAATTTTTTTGACCTAATACCTCTCGCTCTGATCAACGACGTATTCGATACTAAGACAAAGTTTATCTGATCGTCAGTGATACACTTTATCATCATGGTGTCGATACCATTTTAAGGAGGTGCCTCACTCATGAGGAGGCCAAAAAAGTGTTAAATGATTGCCATGTTGGGGCTTGTGGTGGAAATTTATCTGGATATGCTACCTCACAAAATATACTCTGCATCGATTACTTTTGGCCTACTATTTTTCGAGATTGTATCCTCGCAGTCAGAAGTTGTCATGCATGCCAGATTTTTGATCGTAAAATCCGCAAACTGCCAATGCCAATGCATCCTATTGTCTTTGCTGGACCTTTTACGAAATGGGATATTGACTTCATGACCTGTAACCCTCCTTCATCCGGGGGGCATGGTTATATTATTGTCGCAGTTGACTATTTTACCAAATGGGACGAAGCGATGCCTACATTCAACAACACAGGACAAATAACTGCATTGTTTTTCTTCAACCATGTTATTGCACAATTTGGGGTCCCACAGGCTATAGTTACAGATCATGGGAAGCATTTTTGCAACCATATGATGTCTGAATTGATTGCTAAGTTAGGATTGTCACATGATAATTCTACTCCTTATTATCCACAATCAAATGGACAAGTTGAGGCTATTAAAAAAATTCTTAAACGAATGCTTCAACAAATGATAGGAGTCTGTAAAAGGAATTGGAACTTGATCCTGTACTCCGCCTTGTGGGCGTATCAAACCTCGGTAAGAAACGCAACCAGATTTACTCCTTTTCAATTGGTGTATGGGTTGGAAGTTATCTTACCAATCCAATGTTAAATATCATCGTTAAAAATCTTGATAGACTTGTTACCTGACACCTCAGAAGAAGAAGCGCATCTCCTTAACCTCATCCATCTAGATGAAACACATCGTGTAGCCCAATTGGCCAACGAAGCACATAATAGACATATAAAGGCAAAATACGAAAAAAATGTCCAGCCTCACATCTACTCAGAGGGAAATTTGGTCCTTCTTTATGATCAAGAAGCTGATGTTATAGGTACAGGGAAATTAGAACCATTATGGCATGACCCCTATATTGTCAAAAGAGTTCTTGCTAAGGGTGCCTAATAGTTAGTTTATTACAATGGGATTCCATTGGCACAACCTAGAAATGGGTTGTTTTTGAAACGTTACTATGCTTAATCATGAGCGTAGTAATTTTTTCTATTAGATTGTTTATATGCTGTTGATTTGCATTCACTATCTTAATTTGTTTTTAGAGTTTTCTTGACGTTAGTAATATGCTTTACATTTCATCACAGATGATTGAATCTTCGAAACCATTTGTTGGATATGCTGATGGTGCTAGTCGTAGTACACAGAATCTATCCTCTGCAGCATGGGCCATTTTTGCTTCGAACGATGAGTTAGTGAGTTTTCAAGGGATTTGTATTGGTAGATCGACGAACAATATTGCTGAGTATAGCACGTTGATTGAACTTCTCTCTGATGCCATTTAATTTGGTATTAATCGCATAATCATAAGGTTAGACTCACAACTTGTGGTAGTACAACTTACTAGTATTTATACTGTTAGAAATCCAACACTTCTTAGATTGTTCCTAAGAGTTCGAATTTTGGAGAGAAATTTTGATTTCAGTCAATATCAACATATTTCCAGAAATTTGAACACTTTAACTAATTCATTAGCTAATTAAGTTTTAGATATACATTTGTGACATAGGTAAAGAAAACATTCACATCATTGAATAGGATTTCACATTAAACGTAGGAAAAACTCTTAAAACATATAGATAGATAGTTATAGATTTTTTACAAAATTTGTGCCCAAGACACATTGGTCATCTGACCTCAAAATGTATGCAAAATGTCACAAGTAAACTAGTGGTGCTCGTGGTAACATGCTATAGATCTAGCAATCCTATGGAGCAACCACATCCAACGGTTAGAAACCCCAATAGTGTGTCACTGCAGTTGCATGGGAAGCTCTTTTATCCAGTAATTCAAAATTCTGAAGGTCAAACCCTCTATGTGCTGCTGAAGCTCAGCCAAAGTCTCAGCCATATCAAGGTCCCGAAGGACTGCTCTCCTGATAGCCCTCTCTGCTGGCGCATCTGCTTCGCGCTCTGGTTCCTCTACTGGTTGAACGCGACCAATATCTGCATTACATTAAACATTTAGTTTAGTCTTGGAAAGAAATAAAAACACAAAAAAATGTATAAACCTTGTAAAAATCAAAAAACATGGTTGAATCATTCTTGCCTATTGCACCCCACTAATCAACTTCTAGTAATACTAGATCTAGATCTCCTCGGAAGTCGACACTTGTGTATGCATACTCATCGATGGCGAAAATCTGTCACTGTAATCAGGTAAAGAATGAAGTCGAGAACACAACGGTCGACTGGCCTGCATGTCAACCCATGATTTCTACCCATCTCTGCTTTCGAGGATGTCTAGAACTAGATATATCCAATGTTACATGTTGTGGCTGCATCAGTGGAATCCGTTCCAAAGTGAAGGAGATAAGGATTGAACCATAACTGAAAATTTTCTTCCTTCTTCCTTTTTATTTATTCAGTTGTTCCTTTATCTGAGATAGAACAACTTCAGACCAGTTGAAGACTGTTGGCTCTAAGCACTCTAGTGTATAATGCATATACGATCGGTTCGATACATGTAGCATAATGGTGCTAGCAAGTTTAGTGATCATGAAAAGGATTGTTCTCAAAGGAAAATCCTTGACATCCCGGATGTTTATTTTTCCATGTTTGCTAGATTCTGACCCTGGATAGCAATACTGCATAACATAATCCCTCACTATCTCCCCTCCAACAATAGACCCTGTGAGATAAATGGGAAAACCTCTCCTAGACAAACCTGTGAGAAAATACACATCCTCAACTGTTATGGGAACCACTTTTTTCTTAATGTGAAATGCCTCTATCAACAGATCCCATGCTCAAATGTAATATCCCAAAAATGGAATTTTCTACAACAATAAGAATACCTTAAGGTATTCCAAAGTTGGAGAACAGAAAGTAATAAAATCATGTAATGTGTTTGAACACATAGCCATCATAATAACAATCACAACAACAAACTATGCCTTTATACAGTTCACCAAGTGGGGAAAAGCAAAATTTCTTGCCTCAAAAACGCTATTTTCTGAATATTGAGTTAAAACAGTGGAAAATAACAGTTGTTTCCCTTAGAATGGACAATATAGGACATGCATGCAAAATATTAAAAAAAAAATGCCTTTAGCCTAGTTAAACAGGCCTCCCATGCTCAAGACAACTAAAAATTACCAAAACCCCAAGACTGCAAAATGTCTGAGAAACTGCACAAGTGACTGTGCAGTCTAAAGAGAGGTTAACTTAGAAAATAGAGAAATATATCTGATAATGTTATTAGAATACTCAATGATGTACAAAAACATAGATCTAATCTCTTTTTCATAGATCCAAGAAGACCTGGCAAGGGTTTCTTGTCAGAAAAGATGTACAAGAGAGAGCTGCTGCAAATATGTGGCTAAATAACAATATATGGCTATAGCCCTGCATAATAATGGCTGAAAATACAAGAAATGGATGTAGAATCCTTTTCTAGTTCTGCCAAAGAAAGGTTGATCCTTCTCTTGGGAAACTAGATCCTCAAAATGGGATTTTCACCCCTTCCATTGCACACCCTAAGAAATAACGCAGTTTTCTGAAGGGACCGAATTTTTACTGAAGGTAAGTGCTGGCCCAACACCAGGCAATGGAAAATTTAGATCAGAATCCTCCTCTTAGATTTCTCAAGCAAGATCTCCAAGAAAAACTAGGGAATCCCCACCCAGGCAAACCCTTGCACTAAGTAGTGAAACAACTTAGCTAAACAACTAAGCATGCCAGAAGTCTAAGCAGACCTCATGAAAATATAATCTCCAATATCTCCATATGCTTGCCATCTCCTTCATTATATAATTGATGAGCTTCCTCACCAAGGGTCCCACCCACTATGAGGTTGCTTCCATGCAAAGGCTCCTCCATAAAAACTGCACTATCCATCAAGATGGTGCAATGTATCTAGAGATCTTTGTTGAGTTGGTCAAACTTGAATGATTCTTCATGCCCTGTCTCTTTTCACACTCAAGGTGCCTTCATTTTATCTAGCTGGATTGATCTTTGTTCATATTGAGCTGGCTTTATGTAGGATCCACTTCTTTGAGAATAAATCATGTTGACTTGGTCAAACTTGACGTTTCCCACATAGTTTAGACCTTGTTCACCCATGTGGATGCTTGAACTGGTTATTACATGATCCCTTTTCACACTAGGAGGGATTTTTATTCATACTTGAGCAAATTATGAGCCTCCTTGCTCAATTATTCATGCATCTAGATTTCCAAAGGAAAAATTAATATTCCTATTAGCTGAAGCTAAATTAGGAATATTACAGTCTCCCCCTCCCAAATTTTGCTTGTCCTCAAGCAACTGCAAGGGTTCTGCAAAATTTCCCCTCTTCCTCTTGTGGCCCTCTCATCCATAGTCTCCTCCATTGCTTTGAAATTTCTGCAAAAAATTCCATCTCCCAATGGCTCCTCCCAAGTGTGTAAGTTGGCCTTGGGTGAATAGACCCAATGGCTCTCATCATGAAAGAATGGAATGTTGTTATGGAAACCTTCTTGCTGATCCATGGCCTCTTCAAGATAGAAATGATGACAATCATGGGGAATTTCATCATCAATGAAGGTCTCCCCCATCCATGCTATCATACAAATAAAATGAATCACCCTCCAGCTTGGTAATTCATAGAAAGGCTCCTCCCACTTGCTCATGAGAGGCATTCCCCAAGTGATCCAACCAAACATATGGTCCACATCATGAAGAAATAAGTAATATTAAATGGTGGCCATATAGTTTCTCATGCTCCCCTTGGAACATGTAGTGTAGAAAAAGTAGGGACTCTCTTCCCCCAAAGACACACCCAAAAAATGTGTCTCACCTCCAACCATGTTCCCAACAAAAATAAGAACATCTTCAACATGTGGGATCATAAGTAAGATCATGCTAGTTTCCATATACAATAAGGGAGAAGGACAATGGTCCCTCAAGTGCAACCAACGCAGTTTTACTCCTAACTGCATTGAAAAATAATATGACAAGCGTTCTCCCCAACACTTGTTTGCTGCCCCATCCTTCTTGCATGCTTGGAGAAGGTGTATGATGGTTGGTGTTAATGAATCACACCATGAAGAGTACATCATCTATCCAAGACCTCCCAAGAAATGGCTAACATCTCCATTGTTTATGGCCCAAAGTGGCTTATGAAGCCCATCAGAAAAAGTGCTCTCTCTTGGAGCCAAGACCTGCACATGAAACAAACAATGCTATGACACAAGCTCCTAGTTACGAAATGAAAGACTTGGGATAAGAGCCTACCTGGATTCCAACGCTAGATCTGAAGAAGAAGATGTCCCCGTCCTTCAGCCCTGGCAGATCACAATCCTTCCACGATCTCCGTGGATGAACCCCTGCACACAGAAGAAACGAACAGATACATGCATAGGAACCAGCATACGTAACTAAACATCGGTCAGAAAAGATATTACTCGCATTAACATGATAGAAAAAGGAGCGGAACCATAATCATAGTCATCTATTAAAGTGATAAACGAATAGAAGTTACAACCAAGTTCTGACGTCGCAGCTTCCTTCGAACGGGTCTCCGGTTGTCCACGTCTCGCAAAGCTCGCCAAGGAAAGGGAAACCTCTCCAGAGTCTCGTAAAAATGGTCTCCTCACTTGAATGGGCCTTAAGGGAAAGAAAGGATTCTTTACAGCACAAAGGCGCTTGGGAATAGGGAGATGCAAAGCTTCAGCACTTCAAGACTAGCTTGCCATGGATCTGAGAAAGCTTTTATAGATGGGGAAGGAGGGAGTTGGGATCCCTATTATTATGGGATTGGCCCTATCAACAAGGAAGGTTCCATAGAAGGTGGCAAAACTACTTCCCTTCCATAGAACTCCCACAGCCAAACCTCCCAACTCAAGATAGGCAGTGGTTGTGAGTTTGTTTGAACTCAACTTCCGCCATCCATATATAAAAAACAGTCCCTAAAATGGGTGGCGCGATTGCCGCTCTATGACAGAGCGCCAAGTGGCGCGACCTCTTTACAGGATTTCCCTGAGTGGCGCGAGTACTGAACTGTCTACCCGCGCCAATGCAAAAAGAGCTGTTTTTCATGGATTTTGCAAGGAGATGTCTCAAGGGGAAATGAAGCTCATACTCAGAAGGATGCATTGATGATGTTTTCAAGGCATGACAGTGTTCACAAGTCACATAATGGGTCCTCCATTGTGCGGGACGGGGAATGGTAAGGACGGTGACAAATTACTGTGTAACAGATGCCCCCTAAAGCATGAGGCCCGAGAGAGAGAGGGGTGAAATGCTTTACGAGAACATGTCCAACCGAAGGCCCGCCGTCGGAAAACCTGCGCAGAAAGATACAACTGATATCTCAAGTACATGATGTATATGGTATGGACGCAGCCATCCGAACAGAGTATGCTATAATCCGGATCCAGGGTATGGGCGCAGCCATCCAACTAAGATCAAACAAATAGACTCAGGTATGGTCGCAGCCATCCAATCATTGAGTCATGCACATAATGACAATAATCCACAATCGCAGCCTGGATTACAACAGACACAATCCAGGGTCTTGCGCTCCATCTCGACCCAAACAAGTACAAGTTCTAGCATGCGAATGTGTGAGCTGATGTCGAACATGCAAGAACATCGTCCGATTACCAGCCAATGATGAAAGCTGTTAACAGACGCGAGAGAAACCACCAATAATGACGATGGTCCTCAAGGTACTACAGGTACAATCTACGGCGTGTGAATAGATGAGCTGACGTCGAACACCCGCAGAATCATCCGATCGGAGGCCAATGATGAAAACCTCATGTCGAATGCGACGAACCTGCCATTAAGGCATGCAGGCTCTAAGGTACCATCAGGAGTCTCTAGACCAACTTCCTGGATAATGAGTTGAAGTCGACAGGAAGTGACCTTGATCGAAGGTGGGCCATAATGATTCCCACATCATCGACACGAGACAGAGGAACATAATGTTTGTTGTGAATCAGGACCATATGAGAAACAGAGGAAGGTTGATATTTGCAGAGGCCAACTTCTCTTGAACATATGAACGGCACGACAATGGACTTGGCAGTATTTGACATCAACGGATCAAAGGTCATGGCGACGAGGCAGTGAACAGATGAGAGGTCAAAAGAGATTACCCAAACCCATGGAAGCAAAGTGAAACAACGAGATGAGATGTCCCCAACCCGACACGAATGCAGACAAGTGCCATGTTCAAGAGCGACATACCGCCGACGACAACGACAATGGTTCCATTTTTCCCCCACCATTTCTGGCGAGTACCCCAATTATTTTTGATAACAAGCTTGAAGGGGATAGCATATGCTTGTGATATAAGTCCACCCTTCGGGCGAATCCATCCTAGTGCATTTAACGAGTCCTAGGAAGGAGAAACTCGGATAACGTCATTTCGACTGGATCCGATGTCATCAGGGTTTAACGAGTCTGACAAAGGAAGAACTCGGCGTCTTTTCATGTTTAGAGAGTTTGAAAAGACAACGGAAAAGAAAACTCCACAATTCCCTTTTCGTAAATAGTTCCCCAGATCCGAAAAGGTAGAAAACAATATCCGGGAAAACCTCCTAGTCGCGATAGGCTAGGGTATTCCTTTTTCGTAATCAATCCATCCCGACCCGAAAAAGGGTTAAACTTATACCGGGTGAATGTCGATTCGTGTCCATTTTAACGAGATCGAAACGACAAGGGCCTCGGCGATCTTTTCATATTTAGAGAGTCAGAAAAGAGCTGAAAGATGACTCCAGAGTGACTTTTTCGTGTATTTACCAAGTCCGAAAAAGTATAAAATACAACTCGTTTCCACCTTTTAAGTCGCAAAACCTGTCACTGCACATACCCAACAAGCGTAAAATCCATTTTCGACATAATACATGCAAATATTTGACAAGAAATAACTTTTAAAACTCATTTTAACGTCGAAAAGTTATAAATATGTCCAATGGTAAAAATGAAATTACTTTTTACTATTTACCTTGTGGAGAGCAACAGTGGTCCATTTGGAGCAAAATCTTCTGACGGCGATTGCGACCAATCCAGGCAACCATTCAGCGTCTCGTCTGTGACAGGTAAGAGGCGTTCCTTTTCTCTTTCTTTCCATGCATTTTTTAACGAATTTCCCTTAGAAATCAGCTCTGTAAGGGCACCTTTGAAATTTTAGGGCCGGGCTAAGTGGCGCGGGTATCGGGCACGGACCCGCGCCACTGAGCTCTTTTTTATCAAAGGGGCCGCGCCACATGGCGCGACTGTCAGCAAAACAGTCGCGCCAGCGGCGGAACCCAAATTTCCGCCTAAAATCCCAGTACTTATGCCAAATTTCTTGAATTTTGAGGCTCACAGAAGATCTAATTAAAGGCTTTGAACCATGTGAATGCAGATAAACAGTTAGAATGGCAATTGAATGGAAGGAACGGGAACACGGAGATGAGGACGAAGAGGCCATGCAAAGCCAAGCATGTATGAATGCTCTGAGAGACTGTGGCTTAAAAAATTTCTTCCTCACGCCATGCTTACGAGCTCAGCCTGAGCTCCTCCAATATCTGATCAACCTCTGGGATGAAAATGACCAAGTATTCCGAATACGAGACCAGGTGCTGGAATTGGAGGTTACTGACATTTATTTCATTACTGGATTATCCCGCAGGGGTCCAATCCCTGTACTGACTGGGAGCAGACCATCAGGGGAAAAGATGGAAGAAGTAATGGCGCGGGTGTGCCGTGGGGCACAAACAGGAACAGGGAGTAAGAAGGTATACATCTCAACCATCCCCGACCTAGCACTGAGAGTTGTACTCCACACCATTACGCGGGCTGCTGGATCGCAGGCACCGCACGAGGCTACAAAGACTCAACTCTTACTGGCCTCAGAATGCATGGGTTCCCGACTGTATGACTGGGCAACAGCTGTCACCATCAACATGAAAAGGCAGCTCACAAAGTGCAAAAAGGGCAAACTGAAGCAGTTTGGGTATGGTTCCATCTTGGTATCATTCATTCTGGAACGCATACCAACCTTCCAGGGCCAAGAGGCCCATGTGGCGAGTCCAGTACCACGAGAGCCGAGAATGGCTCACTGGGCAGCACTGATGCCCAGATCTGGAGGCGGGCAACAGATGTCCTGGAAGCCCGAGTTCTTCAGGTGGTTACGGCGCCAACTGATCGTTGTGGAAGATTGGCCCTATGCGGGAACTGAATTTACAGGGGACCCAGATCTCCCGCTACCAGAAGGAGACCACTGGGATGAAGAGCTGGGTAAGACCTCATATTTTGATTTTATGTTTATATGTTTTTTTTTATTAATACACACTTGTCTTAACACAATTATATATGCATGCAGATGTAGGACCTGAGAGACCAGCCGGGATGTCTCCTATCTTCCGGAGGACACAACTCGCCCCCGAGATCCAGGGGGAAGGTACCGGAGGAGAGGCACTGGTTCAGAACCTCGAGGGGATCGTCCATGGGATCCCAGACTATGCCCGACTGTCAGATGTACCAATGGAGTACCAGCGCCATACGGTGGGAGTCCCAAACCGGCTCCACCGAATCCTGAGGCGGCTAGTGCGTGCAGTAACGTGCTATCATGAGCACCATGCTGATTAGTCTCTAGGATTTAGCCACACCTATTTTTTGAGAGACACAGTGTCTCCGGATGTATTAAGACACTTATGTATATTTTTTGAGTTTTATGTGACACACTTCTATGTAAAAATTTTGATATCTATATATATGCATATCTATTTCTGGATGAGTCTTCTTTACATGTGATGATGATTTATAAATTGCGCAAATGTCTATCTAACACCAAATTTGCTACTGCATCCGTTAATGTATTCAAATGCCTGGGTATATGATGATATGTAATATATTCAAAATTCCTTTCCAGTAATCGAATACGCAAATACAATCGTAAAATGGACGGGTTTCTTACCGAATAGTGCCCGTTCAGCTGCAACACTACAAGCTGTGAATCTAGGTACACGAGCAATTCACGAATACCAAGGTTTACTGCCTCGGTTAATAATTCCAACACGGCGCTATATTCCGCGATATTGTTCGTGGTACGTCCTAAACAAACACCTTGCAGGTCGATCAACTCACCAGCAGGATCGTAGATTACCCAGGCTGCAGAAGACAGATCCCTGGTACTGCGGGAGGCACCGTCCGCGAAACCAACAAATGGATGAATAGACATCTGCACAACCAGGAAGACCCGATCAGCAGAAAGATGTTTACAAAGCACACCACACCATGCACACAAATGACAATCACACGGTCCCTATGTACACACACCACACCAAGAAATCATTTCAGGCATAGTACTTCTTAAGGTACAGCCCATTTCTGGGCTGCGCCAATGGAACTCCTTCGTAGTCTATAAGTTCGTAGGCCCCATTTTTCAAAACACGTTTTACTATATAGGGACCGTGCCACCTGGGCTGGAGTTTACCGGCACCAAGCTTATCATGTGCCTGATCGTACAAGAGGACTAGGTCTCCTTCAATGAAAGAACGGGGAGAAACAGATTGATCAAAATGAGATTTGACCCTCTTCTTTGGTGCTTCGATGATCAAAGCAGCTAGACGACGGGTTTCATCCAACCGTTCGAGATACAGAAGACGCTCTTCCTCAGGAGAAGTACCCGGTAAGAGCTCCACAGCTAACTTAAGCGAAGGAATTTCGCATTCAACCGGCAAAGTAGCTTCCAGAACGTACACCAGTTGGAATGGTGTGAATCCGGTTGCACTTTTAGCAGATGTTCGGTACGCCCAGAGAGCTGAGAACAGTTGGAGATGCCAACTGGATTTATGAATCCCAACTGTTCGTTGAAGCATAGTGACCAAAACCTTGTTCACCGCTTCAACCCGACCGTTCGCTTGAGGGTAGTATGGCGTTGAGCTGTCGTGACGCAAGCCCAACGCAGCTGTCAGCTCCGCCATCATGTAATCACGGAAATGAGTACCGTGATCAGTGACGATGGCTTGAGGAACCCCGAATCGTGCAATAACATGGTTGAATAAAAATGAAGCAGCCGTTCTTCCGTCAGCAGCTAGTGTAGGCATCGCCTCGGCCCACTTAGTGAAGTAGTCGACGACGACAATGATATACGCATGCCCCCCGGCCGAGTGAGGGTTACACGTCATAAAATCTACGCCCCATTTCGCGAAAGGGCCGACGGTAATAACGGGATGCAAAGGCAACGGCGGCGCGCGCATCTTGCGCTGAAAAATCTGGCACAGATGGCATTTTCGGACTGCAGTGATGCAATCCTTGAATATAGACGGCCAGAAGTAACCTGCCCTCAGAATTTTTTGGGCAGTGGCATATCCGGACATGTGTCCACCACAGGCGCCACTGTGGCATTCATTCAAGACTTTCTCAGCCTCGTCCAAGGTAAGGCATCGTCGGAGCACCGAATCTACTCCAATACGATATAGGGTATCTCCCACTATGCGGTAGGGTTGGGACTGGTGCCGAATCCGACGGCGTGCAGCTTTATCCAACTCAGACCGGAATGTCGCGGTCTGGAGATACACTATGATTTCCCCGTACCAAGGATCACGAGTATCGATAAGAAACAACGTTTTGTCCGGAATATGATCTTCAGAGTGTTCAGGAAGAGAGTCTGTAGGGAGAGAACAAATCAAATCCGCGAAGACCAGTGATTTAGTTGACTTGGCAGTGGTGAACTCCAAATCAAACTCCTGCAGGATGACGATCCATTTGGAGTACTTGCCCCCCAGCAATTGTCTAGAAAGAATATATGTCATGGGGTTGCAGTCTGAAACCACTGTTATCGTGCGCAATAGGATGTAATGGCGAAAGCGTTGTATGACGTGTATGGCTGCTAAGGCCAACTTCTCGACATGTGCATAACGCGTTTCCGGGTCGAGAAGGTTCCGAGAGAGGTAATAAACAACATGTTCATCACCGTTCTCGTCATCCCGCACCAAGACCATGGCGATGGTGCTTAATGCGGCGGCTAGATACAAAGTAAAGTCGCGGTGGTAGTCCGGAGGACGAAGCAACGGAGCATTGACGAGTAATGTCTTCAGCTTCTCAAAGGATTCTTGAGCGATTTCGTCCCAATGAAAGGGAACATTCTGCTTTAACAAACGAGTGAATCCTTTGGCCACCTCGGCGTAATTCGGAATGAAGCGTCTAAGAAAATTCGCTTTCCCTTGCAGACTCTGCAACTGATAAAGGGAGGAGGGCGACGGGAGATTTATAATGGCCTCAACCTTCAGAGGGTCGAGGCGAATTCCGTCTTTCGAGACTATAAAGCCTAAAAGACGACCAGAGTCGACGCAGAAGACGCACTTATGAGGATTCAGCCTAATATTGTAGCGTCTGCAACGAAGAAATATCTGGCGAAGATGTTCCGAATGATCCTCTCGCTTACCCGAATGGGCAGGCAAGTCGTCCAGATAAGGCTGGACAATATGGCGAATATCATGAAAAGCATATGACATGGCACGTTGAAACGTGGCGCCAGCGTTCTTTAAGCCGAACGGGAGTTTTTTATATGCAAAAGTGCCTCACGGACAGATGAATGTGGTCTTATGTTGATCCTCAGGTGCAATGTTAATCTGGTTGTAACCTGAGAAACCGTCCATTAAGGAGTAGATCTCACTCCCGGCGCAATCGTCGATAATCTGATCGATAAACGGAGTGGGATAATTGTCTTTCGGACAGGCGCGATTGATATCGCGATAATCCACACAGACTCGAATGGTACCCTGCTTTTTATCGACAGGGACGATATTGGACACCCATTCTGTAAGGGGGATAGGATAAATAAACCCCGCGTTCGAAGTTTTTCAACCTCTGCCTTGATAGCGGCGGCTTTCCGAGGATGCATGGGACGCAAGCGTTGGCGCACGGGTTTCGCACCTGGATAGGTTGGAATCTCGTGCACGACAATACTAGGATCAATTCCCGGCATTTCCTCGTAGGACCATGCAAAAACATCTCTGAACTCTTTGAAAAGTTCCGTATAGACCTGGATCTCTTTGGGAGAATAGGTCACACCCACATGAATGTTCTCAACAATCCCTGGTTTAACAGAGATGTTGATAGGAACCGTTTGAGTAATGTTACTCAGATTGCCTTCCGAAAAGACCTCATGCGTCAAGATCGGTGTTTGAAGAGGAGGGGAAGGGACCTGAGTAGCATAGCGCTCTAGACAGCCAGTCATTGCCCCCAAGCTAGGCATAAACGAGAAACGATGATGCCCATCGCCCCAGGGTAGCTCCTCCAGAGACATAGTTTCAATGATAGCCTCATCTGAGGGAAAAATCTCTCTAAGAGGATCAGGCGAATTAGCCTGACCAAGCCAGGGGGATTGTGAGTAGACGTCAAGAGCCATGCTCATCGGAGCATGCCGAGGAGGTGGAGGGTCCGATGCAGCAACAATCTCACAGTAGCTGATCTCTACTGGCGTTAAAGGCATGGACTCTCCAAACTCATATACCTGCTCAGGTGTAGGAATCAGCCAGGTGTCATCAGTCCTGGACAACATGTTGACTTGAGCGGTATTCGGTGGCGGCGCAGGGAAAATACCCATGAGGACTGGGTCTTTGAAAAGACCAGGTCCTATGCTGTCTGGTGGATTCGGAATTTGATCCACATACGGCACGTTGTTCTCGAAGCTCGAGGTAAAAAATGACAACTGGTCTACTGTGACAATCTTGCCCTCGTGAGGGAACTTGATGAATCGAAAGACAGTAGACGGCACGCAGAGCATGGCATGGGTCCAGCTGCGGCCAAGAAGTATATTGTAGTTGAGTTTAGCATCAACCACTTCTACTTCCACGTTGACAGTTTTTCCCTGTAATGTAATCGCCAGACTCTCGAGAACTCCCAGGGGTTTAGATTCCCGGCCATCAAATGCCTCAAGGGCATTGGGAGATGATGATAAGGTTGGAGAGCCGATGGCTTTCCAACAAGCGGAGGACATAACACAAGTAGATGCACCCTCATCTACGACGGCTCTGTGAACGTTCAGACCGTTAATCCCGACTTGAATAACCAAAGCGATTTGATGTGGAAGCCGGGGAGTACAATTCTCCAGATCAAAGGTGAGAAGGCTCGAATCGGCGGGATCAATACCACCGATGGCAGACAATAAAGCCTTCCGTTGTGAAGGACAACTCTGAAGAACCTCAAGTGCAGACATGGCACATGGCGCCTGTGCCAGATCCTCAACAATATTGTAATGTTGGGCGGCACGAGCGTTTGGATTATAAGAGGATCTCCGAAGAACACCCTTGGGAGGTGGCTTCACAACGGGTTCGAGAGTCGGCTTCTCAATTTCCAATGAACCAGAAGCAGATGCGGGAGGCGGTCCATCCGCCACTGCCTTCCCGGGTGCCTGCTGCCGATTATTGTAATCCTTGGACCTCGTAGCGATAGTGATAGGTGCATTAGTCTTCATCATGAAAACTTGAGACCCAAACGGTGCAGATGATGAACTTTGTTCGACCATCTGGGTCTGCTGAGATGGAAACGGCTCCTTTAAAACAGCCGGAGTTCCCTTTGAGCCTTTAAGAAGTTGACTGACTTCGGATCGTCTTGGACAATCTTTAGTGTAATGGTCACCTTCACAGATGAGGCAAGGAAATTTCGGCTTACGTTGTGAGCCATCCTCAGACCGAGATTTAGATTCCTGTTTTGGGGCATCAGATTTTGATTTGCCTTTGCCCTTCTTCTTCCCCTTGGAGGACTTGTCCGCAGGATTGGCCTGAACGGCATTTACCTCCGCGGTTTTACCAGAATCGGATCAGGCGGGATTAGCAGAGGTATTGTTGGAAGAATTAGCATTCTGCTTCCCATTCGAAGACTTCTTCGAATTTTGAGAAACGGAACCAATGACACCATCCACCGAAGGGGTGGGCGGGGCCTTTTTGGCTCCGGGCCGTGGTGCATCACGCAGGATGTCATAAAGCGTGCCAGACTGTGAATAAAAAAGATCCAAGTACTGGGCACGTGCGATAGCTTGTTCCTCCGTTACACACGCTCCCATCGCGATATCCCGAGCGATTTTGTTCACAAAGGAGGTGGTGAACCAGTGAGTCAAAATCTGATCAGGTATGTGAAACTTGATCAGTCGACGACGGCGCCGCCACTCATGGATGTGATCCGAGATGTGAGTGGCCGAGTCCTGCTTCAGAGAAGACAGGAGGTGCGTCCCGGCCTCATACCGGACCGGTAACTGGAAATGCGTGAGGAAAGCCATAGCTAACGAGTTGAAATCCTGAAAAATACCACGGGATAGCTCTATGTACCACTTAGCAGCAGCTCCTGTTAACGTACGCCGGAAAAGACGCAAACGAACCGAATCGTCAGTCCAAGAGTTAGACGAGCACCAGAGGTGATACGTCATCACATGCGCCTGGGGGTCTTCTCCAGATTTGCCCTCAAACTTGGGACAGTCTCCTGGTATCTTGGTCGGAACCGGGGGCCAATATGGATTATGAGCAATCGGAGCATTGGTCAACTTCGAAACGTCCGGTAGATCCAAGGTAGCCAGGAACGGCAATGGAGGGTTAATTCCCATGCCAGTCCCAGAATAAGGTCCGGTACCCATGCTCCACGATGGTTGTGAATATCCCTGCCCCCATGGGTTCTGTCCCGTAGGATTCTGACCGTGAGGGGCATAATTCGTATAGCCGGACTGATTTGGTTGCTGGTAACCATTGTGTGGGGCCTGATAACCAGGGTTCGGGCCCTGATTAGGCGTCTGCCCCGTATAAGCAGCGTTTGGATTTGGCTGCTGAGCATAGTTAGAACCGGGTGGAGGAGGATGATACTGAGAGCCTCCAGAGTGGTTATAGTTCGGTTGAGATTGACCATGAGGATAACAACCACTCTGAGGATGAGTAGACTGCTGATAAGTGGAACCCTGCGGAGCCTGGTACGTAGGGCGCAGCTGTTGATTTGGCTGCGGCATTGAGTGAGCAGGCTGGTGAGCAGAGTGAACGGACTGAGAGGGCTGCCCTGAATGAACAGGTTGACCCGAGTGAGGGGGCGGCCCTGAATGAACAGGTTGGCCCGAATGAGGGGGCGGCCCTGAATGAACAGGTTGGCCCGGATAAACAGGCGGCGCCGGTTGCGCAGGCTGACCTGGTTGTAAGTGAGCCCCAGGTTGCACCGAATAAGCCGGTTGGCCTGGAGGCGGGACACCAGGTTGTACCGGATGACCCGGTTGGCCTGGTGGTGGAACAGGACCAGGTGCTTGCTGGAAACCAGTTTGACCCGAAGCAGAACCATAAAGTGGTCCTGGCTGATACGCAACGTTAGAGACAACAGGATATTGCGGTTGCATCGGTAAAGAAGGCTGGATTTGCCCCCCAGGTCCATAGGCCGGTCCTTGTTGATACCCCGGCTGAGGCTGAGCAGGTTGACCAGCAGGGTTATAATATGGTCCTTGCGGATTATAGAATGGCCCTTGCTGGCCCTCAGAGTAGCCTTGAATGGGCTGTCCCTGTGGGTCGTACTGATAGCCAGGTTGTCCTGCAGGTTGACCTTGGAAAGGTTGTGCCTGCAAGTTCTGAGCCTGGTTGTACGGTAAACCTTGAACATAAAGATAGGCCTCAGGAGCAGGGAGACGCAAAATGTCCCCATGCTCGTCAAGCCGACCCGGAAAACCATACACGGGGGTGCCGTCTTGTGCATAATGCGAAAAGAAAGACCGATAAGGATCTTGGGGGAGTTGTCCAGCTCCGGCGTTCGGCTGCTGCAAAAACAACCGATACTCCTCCGGAGAGATATTCTCCGGTATAGCAGTAGCTAGATAAATGTCCTCTGGAGTTGGCCCATATCTAGAAGCAGATGCTGAGGCAACAGCAGAAGAGGCGGCCACACAAACAGTGGGTCGCACGGGAACAGAAGTGACGGGCGTCGAAGGAGACACCCCGGGTGTAGTAGCAGCTGGCCTCGAAGCAGGAGATGATATTCCCATAGAGGCAGCAGCCGAGATAATCTGACCCAGAGATCTGTATCCCTGTGGCAAAGAAGGACCAGCTGACGATGTGGTAGCCAGCTCAGACTCGTCTCCCTCAAACAATCTACGAGGGATGCGCTGATAGTCATCAGACCCGGGAATTTCCTCACCAGAATCACTCATGGTTGATCCCGCCGTTAAATCACGCAGAAGACGGCGAGGACTAGGAGGAAAAACAGCAGCAATAAACGGTGAACCCGATGTAAGAGAAAGGAAATCAGCTCCTAATCTCAATTCAGACACAGGGTCCGAAAAGGGCCAGTGGAACTCAACTGGCTCTCCAAAGGGTTGCTCGGCGAGGACCTGTCCCCCGTCAGGGAACTCGGAAACAACAGGCTGCTGTGGTTCAACAGAAGGCTCAGAAGCCTCTGAAGAATCGTCCGTGTAAGGACTACCAGTAGACGAAACCGAGGGTTCCGCCACCGTGACAAAAGACTAGAAGAAGAGAGCACACACACACACGGGCTGAAAACGAGTTAAGACACACGAGCAAACAGTCACAAGCAATATCTAAACGGGTGTGTTATCGTGGGAGATTGATTTTACCACATTGGAAAATAAACAAATTCTACCGTTTCATGTTTTAAGAGTCGAGAAACGATAAAAAGATGACTCTATCTCTTTCAGAGTTGACACAAGCGTGAAAGGACAAGCGCTTGACGGTTTTTTCAAGTTTAGGGAGTCAGAAAAGACCAAATGACTGCTCAGGAAAAACTAGGCACAAAGGGTGTACCAAATATCCGTGAACTGCAATATACACCTTGGTTTCAATAATGAAACAGAAATCGACCAAGGACTTTCCGTACGTGTAGGTAGTCTCCCCGAATGCCGTGTTCGGTGTATCACGGGTATAGGGCGGCAGACTCGGCTTCCTGTGGATAAAGGATTGAAAACCTAGAGGGGTCTCCCTTTATATACGCGACGGTACGGGGAGCGCAAGTCCGTACTAGCGCCGTCTAAAGCCAACAGGCGAATGACAGCTGCTAGGTTTAACGACGCCGGAACACGTCTCTAGCCTAGACCTTCTAAATGTGTTTCGTTAAGTTCCAATGCTGCCTTAGGTTAATTGAATAAATTTTACAGCTGATCTTCAATTAAGTTTCAATTTCCAGGCCCTATCGTATGTAGTGTCTCGAAAGACTCCTAAATGCAAGCTATATGCCACAGTGCAACATTTCGTTCGATGAAAACTAATTAGAGAAGAGTTGAGAGCTTTTATGCAAACGAAATGAACGGAATACAAACAAGAATGCCTCTAATGCAACTAATGCAATTGCACACTTTTCATTCAAACACTAATCACTAGCAATATGGAAAAGATCACAATTTGCACTAATTTAACAAAAGCAAAAGAGATTATTTTTTTTTTTTATTTTCAATGTTTAATGGCTAATGTGCACTGAAAACAAAAGGAACAATTTGAGAAATGATATCTAAGAGAGCGAAGCAAACAACATTCACTCAACGAAGCAAGCAACCAAATCTCTAAATCGACCCAAAGTCCCTCAAAGCAAAGAAAGACTTGAAAACACCCAATGGACCGTGTGATCTAGGTCCAAAGCAAGGGCAAACGAATTCTGAATGAAAGAATGAACAATCACTCAAAAGACGCAGCAAAACAACCAAAGACCGTTAAGAGAGCGTGGAGAATCAATCAACAAGTTGACAGGACAATCAAGACACCAAAACTCCCAAGGAGGGCTCGGTTCACTATGCCACTAGATGCCCTAGGGCTCAAATCGTGAAATCGATAGACAGAGGCAAACAACCAAAGGATAGCGGTGAATTCCAGTCAAACAAGACTCCAACACACTCAGACAATCAAGAAATCAAGAAGAAAAGTACTGGTCAAGCTCAGAAAGCCAAAAAATGAAGAAAC
This sequence comes from Pinus albicaulis, assembly GCA_034641835.2. Taxonomy (NCBI): domain Eukaryota; kingdom Viridiplantae; phylum Streptophyta; class Pinopsida; order Pinales; family Pinaceae; genus Pinus; species Pinus albicaulis. The sequence continues at coordinate 1,028,102,240 of CM076578.1, forward strand.
TCAAAAAAAGTCACAGGGGTGGCGCGACTGTGGCCTTGAAACTAGCGCCAGAGGCCGATTGGCGCGACACAGACAAATGCAACAAGCGCCAAGTGGCGCGACTGTCGGGTTAAAACCCGCGCCAGTCGAGTTCTTCAATAAAAATTAAAAAACAAGCTATTCTAAAAGTAGACCAATACAAGCTAAGCAAACCAAGAGGATAAAATAATGAAAGAATCCAACCCAGAAGGTTCATCAAGCAAGGAGAAACAATGAAAGCGAACCAATCATAAATGGGACAAGGAAAAACGGACGATCCCCAGCGGAGTCGCCAATTTGTTGAGGAGGTAAATCCCCTCTGCGGACAGAGGCGATCCCTACTAGCCCAGCAGGGGTCTAGCAACAAACAAACAATGCTATGACGCAAGCTCCTAGTTACGAATGAAAGACTTGGGATAAGAGCCTACCTGGATTCCAACGCTAGATCTGAAGAAGAAGATGTCCCCGTCCTTCAGCCCTGGCAGATCACAATCCTTCCACGATCTCCGTGGATGAACACCTGCACGCAGAAGAAACAAACAGATACATGCATAGGAACCAGCATACGTAACTAAACATCGGTCAGAAAATATATTACTCGCATTAACATGATAGAAAAAGGAGTGGAACCATAATCATAGTCATCTATTAAAGTGATAAACGAATAGAAGTTACAACCAAGTTCTGACGTCGCAGCTTCCTTCGAACGGGTCTCCGGTTGTCCACGCCTCGCAAAGCTCGCCAAGGAAAGGGAAACCTCTCCAGAGTCTCGTAACAATGGTCTCCTCGCTTGAATGGGCCTTAAGGGAAAGAAGGGATTCTTTACAGCACAAAGGCACTTGGGAATAGGGAGATGCAAAGCCTCAGCACTTCAAGACTAGCTTGCCATGGATCTGAGCAAGCTTTTATAGATGGGGAAGGAGGGAGTTGGGATCCCTATTATTATGGGATTGGCCCTATCAACAAGGAAGGTTCCATAGGAGGTGGCAAAACTACTTCCCTTCCATAGAACTCCCGTAGCCAAACCTCCCAACTCAAGATAGGCAATGGTTGTGAGTTTGTTTGAACTCAACTTCCGCCATCCATATTTAAAAAACAATCCCTAAAATGGGTGGCGCGATTGCTGCTCTATGACAGAGCGCCAAGTGGCGCGACCTTCTTTACTAGATTTCGATTGGCGCAGTGCAAAGAACCTGCCTACCCGCGCCAATGCAAAAAGAGCTGTTTTTTCATGGATTTTGCAAGGAGATGTTCTCAAGGGGAAATGAAGCTCATACTCAGAGGGATGCATTGATGATGTTTTCAAGGCATGACAGTGTTCACAGGTCACATAATGGGTCCTCCATTGTGCGGGACGGGGAATGGTAAGGACGGTGACAAATTACTGTGTAACATGAGTGTTAAGAAAATGCAGGTATATAATAAATACATCATGAGGTTCAGCAATACAATGTTTATCATACACTTGTTTAAAATCAACAGGGTAGCTCATGGATGAGCTCTCTCTCACACTCAATGAATAAGGGGGTGATAATGATAACTCTTCCCAAGAGCTATGTCCCTCCTCAACCAACAAATGATCGATGCACTTACTCATATGAGAGTGCATATCCTCTTTGAAATTTTCCCACATGAATCCATTTAAGATAGCATGACATGTTTTAATGAAACTAGTGGGATTTGAAAGCAAGACTTCATAGATTGTGTTAAGTAGATTTTTTCTTGAGCTTGGAATCTTTAGTTAAGTAGATCTGATCATGAACATAAATAATTCCATTAACTAATTTTTACTTTCCATCCATTGCTTACCCATAAATAACCTTACATGTGAATAGGTCCTTAGAATATTCCATCAAGAGTTGGGACTCCCAATAAGGGTCTAGGCTTCCCAACATTGACAACGCTGTAGAAGTATGAAATGATGCATTTGTCATATGATGGCTCTCCTCCTTGACATGCTTGATGTCAAAGTCACATGTTGGAGTATTCCCAACTTTATTTTTCTGCCCCTCTTGTATCTAATATTTTTCAAGACAATATTGGAGTCTAGGAGAGTCACCCTCTTTTTGAAAGGATTCCTTCCTCAAAAAATTCAACAATTTTTCTCTTGCATACAAAAATGAAATTATTTTTTGAAATGTTCAAAAATATTCATCATATATTGGAGTATCCTTTTCTGTTCCAAATTTATGGAGTAGCCTTTTGATACTATGCTCATATCATCATAAATTCATGAATCTATTCCCTCCAACGCAAATAGATGAGTGGAAGAAAGAAAGGTCAATTTCAGAAATTTGCCTAGCCTTCCATCAATGATTTTCAGCGCAGTAGTGGCTCCTTCCAAGGTTCCCTTTCTAAAAAAATATGTTGCTACTGCATATAGTTGAGAGAACACTTTAGTTTCCCTCCAATCAGGAGGTCTTCTTGCTGAAATGCCTCCTTGCCAAGAGGCACCAAGGCATAGAGTATGATGTGAATGTAGGTAGAAAAATTTTCCCCTACCTTTGTTGCATAGGTCCTCTTTCCTTCTTTGCTCTTTCAAACCTTGAGATAAAGAAGGGTACATTCTCTTCATCTCATGATGCCATTCCTCCTCTCTTCCTCCTCCTATCTTCAAGATCTCATCATTTGGCAATGAAGGTACATGCTGCTCATGTGTTTTGCCAAGAGCTCTATATGTGAGATCTTTTGGAACTCCTTGCAAGAGTGCAAAAGTTTCTTTCCTTGGAGAAAATGCTCCATCCTCTTCTTCATGTGGTGTTTGAGGTGCATTTGTTATGACTGCCTTATCTTGTCCTGCCTCTCCTTTCTCTTCTTCACTAGTTGAAGTTGCCTTACCTTCAACAAGAGACCTTAGATCTTGGTCCTCTTTTGAAGAAAGAATCTTCATGTCTTCCTTTTGAGAAGGAAGCCCTTCTTCCAAAGGATATTTTACCCTTGGAAAAGCATAAAACAAGATCACCTCCTCTTCATTGGTTTTTAGAAATGGATTTGTATAGATAGTCCCTCCCAACTCATGCAAAAGCTTTGTTCGATGTGGTTTGATAGTTGCAATAGAAGATGTTCCACATGAAATATCATCAAACCTCTATACTAATATTTCAATGAACTTTGCATAAGTAGATGTATTTGCATTCTTTAAGGAAAATTATTCAAACAACCACCAAGCATAGGCCTTACCCTCAAAATGCAGCGCTTCTACTTTGATGGCCTTGAATTTTGAAACTTGATGTTGCTGCACAAAGGTGTCTAGCTCCTTCACCAAAGCCCTAGCTTGACATAGAGGTGATCCATCAAAAGTGGATAGAAATAATCTACCCTCACCCTGCTCCTTGCTCCTTGTGCTCTTTTCCTCCTTCATTTGGAAAAACCCTTGGAAGTTCAAGTGATCTTTGAACTCCTCGGATTGATCTTCATATTCCTGCAAATAATCACCAAGAGTATCTCTCTTTGGCACATATCCTTTATTCCTCTTCATGAAGAAATTGCTGATAGAACGTGGTAGATCTGATGATATGGCTAAGTGCTCATATCCAAAAGATGAGGACTTAGAATCTTCCTCTTGTATAGATTTTTTTGAGGGATCTTCATGTGTTTCCCTCCTCATTTCTTTTATGCCCTTGCTTTTTCCCTGCAGATTTGTCAAGAGAAGTTTTGAGAACCTCCTTCCTCTAGAAAACAAGGGTTTTCTTTGATTTCTTCTGCAAATCTCCTCCTCCCCATGAGAAGACTCCATAATTCTTGAGCTCACAGGCTGAGCCAAGATTGTTGCTTCGATACCACTGTAATATCCAAAAACTGGAATTTTATACAACAATAAGAATACCTTAAGGTATTAAAAAGTTGGAGAAAAGAAAGTAATCAAATCATGTAATGTGTTTGAACACATAGCCATCATAATAACAATCACAACAACAAACTATGCCTTTGTATAGTTCACCAAGTGGGGAAAATCAACTATTTTTGCCTCAAAAACACTATTTTCTGAATATTGAGTTAAAAAAGTGGAAAATAACGGTTGTGTACCTTAGAATGGAAAATATAGGACATGCATGCAAAATATTTTCAGAAATAAATTCCTTTAGCCTAGTTAAACAGGCCTCCCATGCTCAAGACAGCTAAAAATTTCCAAAACCCCAAGACTGCAAAATGTCGAAGCAGCTGCACAAGTGACTGCGCAGTCTAAAGAGAGGTTAACTCAGAAAATAGAAAAATATATCTGATAATATTATTAGAATACTCAATGATGTACAAAAACAAAGATCTAATCTCTTTTACACAGATCCAAGAAGACCCGGCAAGGGTTTCTTGTCAGAAAAGATGTACAAGAGAGAGATGCTGCAATTTGTGGCTGAATAATGCTGTATGGCTGTAGCCCTGCATAATAATGGCTAAAAATACAAGAAATGGCTGTAGAATCCTTTTCTAGTTCTCCCAAAGAAAGGCTGATCCTTCTCTTGGGAAAATAGCTCCTCAAAATGGGATTTTCACCCCTTCCACTGCACACCCTAAGAAATAACATAGTTTTCTGAAGGGACTGTGTTTTTTCTGAAGTGCTTGGCCCAATACCAGGTAGTGGAAAATTCAGATCAGAAACCTCCTCTTAGATTTCTCAAGCAAGATCTCCAAGAAAGAGTAAGGAATCCCCACCCGGGCAAACCCTTGCACTAAGTAGTACAACAACTTAGCTAAACAACTAAGTATTCCAAAAGTCTAAATAGACCTCATGAAAATATAATCTCCAATATCTCCATATGCTTGCCATCTCCTTCATTATATAATTGATGAGCTTCCTCACCAAGGGTCCCACCCACTATGAGGTTGCTTCCATGCAAAGGCCCCTCCACAAAAACTGCATTGTCCATCAAGATGATGCAATTTATCTAGACATCTTTGTTGACTTGGTCAACCTTGAATGATTCTTGATGCCCTGTCCCTTTTCACACTCAAGGTGCCTTCATTTGATCTAGCTGGATTGATCTCTGTTCACATTGAGCTGGCTTTATGTAGGATCCACTTCTTTGAGAATAAATCATGTTGACTTGGTCAAACTTTACCTTGCCCATATAGTTTAGACCTTGTTCACCCATGTGGATGCTTGAACTGGTTATTACATGATCCCTTTTCACACTAGGAGGGATTTTTATTCATACTTGAGCAAATTATGAGCCTCCTTGCTCAATTATTCATGCATCTAGATTTCCAAAGGAAAAATTAATATTCCTATTAGTTGAAGCTAAATTAGGAATATTACATTGAACTAAGAACTCCAAGAGTTCTGTATGTTGCCTCATTCCCGACAATTTGAAGTACTTAAGTAGTCCACAATTTCTTAAGGCTCTTACAGTACCTAGATCATTCAAGGAAATCATATCTTGTTCTTCATGTTCTCTTTCCCTCCATGTAATCGTCATTATAATCTGATGGAAACCTGAAAATCAACCATAAGATCCATTAGATTCCAATCATTGCAAAAAACTTGGAAAATTTTGGACACAACATGAAAACCAATAACTTGAACTGTGCCCAACGCACTCCCTGGGCTGAGACAGTGTGTTGCACATGTAGGTACCCTTCACTGTACCTGCTATGCAACGCAGGTTTCAACATTTAGGAGTGCGTTGCCCTCATTTTGTGAAAAATTTACCCTAGGGGCCTCAAAACCCTAAAAATTTGCAAAGAATGGAAATGAAATGAATAATGAAGGAAAGAGGAGGTTCATGGCACTAACCTGGATCAAACGGCGATGAAATCTGTCCACAAAAATGGGCAAAATCAGGTTCAGAGCTCCAAAATGCAAATGGTAACTATGGAATGGTAAAAATGAATAGTGAAACTACTTTTTATAGTCATTTAATTGTTTTCAAGTTAAATTTATTTCTATGACTATAGTTTTATTATGTTTTTATCATGAAATAGGTATTTTTGATCCATTTGATGTTGTTCTGAATAGGAAATACAACTAATGAATAGATTAGTCATGCAGATTTATTCAAAGAATGACTTGACCACAAAGCATACTTTTTCTCCTTATTTTTTGAGCTTTATTAAAAACGAAAAAGGATTTGAAGCACACTTTTATCTCTTTTTAGAGCTTCGATAACAACGAAAAAGGAACCCATGGAGTCTTCTGTTAGCTCTTTTCAGACTCCGATAATGTGAAAATATTGCCGAGCACTTGTCTTTTCGAGCTCATTAAAGTAAATGAATCGATATCTACTCAGTATAAGTTTAACCCTTTTCTGGACTGAGATGGATTATTTATGAAAAAGGAATACCTTGGTTAAACATGACCAAAGAGGTTCTCTTAGATATTATTTTACACTTTTTCGGATCTGAGTGACAAATTTACGAAAAAGCACTTTATGGAGTTCTCTTTCGTCCTCTTTTTCAGGCTCTCTGAATATGAAAAAGGACCGGGTTATCACTGTCGTTAAGCTTGTTAAAACATAAAATAGTGACAGGCTTGTCGATCATGGCAAGAATCAAGTTTCATTCATCGCTAGACTCGTTAAATTATTAAATAGCGATACTTTATTCACCTGAAGGGTTGAATTATAGATCAAGCAAATGTTATCCTCCTCAAGCTTGTTAAAAAATAAACAGGTATTGGTCGACAAATGATCGGGGAAAAATTGGGAAAAGTAAGCAAAGTTTCTTTTTGGTAGCAAGTCGCTCTTGAACATGACACTTCTTTCACTCCATGTCTGTGACTGTTTGGGTTGGGTAATCATATTGACGATTCATTAACACCTATGGTTCATCATACCTTCACTTCGGTTTTGGGTCAATGCTGCCAAATCATCACAGTGTCACCGATATGTTCAAGAGAAGTCATCCAGTGATTAAAAACTCATCCTTCTGCAATACTCATAAACTTTCATTTTCATGACCGTCGTCCCTGAAAATTGCTATATCAAGTCATACCCTTGTCTCCGAAATCAGTAACTCTTGTTTTGCAATAATTGAATTCTTGTCGACAACAAATCAATATCCAGGAAGTTCACTTAGAAACATTAGATTCTAGTACCATGAGGCTTGTTATAGCATTGACAAGATCCCCACTTCCGTACCTTTGACCGAAATATTTTGTTTGGCGTTCGACATCAAATCATTTATTCATGCCTTAAAAAATGTATTAGAGTACCTTGAGGGCCATTGAAATTAATGGTGGTTCTCTCACGTTTTTTAACAAATCACATCATTGGATGGTAATAAAACAATGTCTTTCCATGTTCGACAATAAATCATATATTCGCATGGATAGACTTGTACTCGAATGATCGAGTGAACGAGATAAGAAGACCCCAGATCTAGTTTCATCCATCTGGGTTGTGATTTCAGGATTGTTGTACACATCATATGTACGGTGACCTTACATACAGATTGTCATCCAAACATGGGCCTATATCTGTAGGCATGTCTGCATCTGGGCAACATTCCAATGAAGACGACTTTTTGAATTATGTGCATGTTATTAGATTGTTTTATGTGCTGAACATGGGAATGCCTACCCTCAGTAATTATGATCAAAAGAGGATATATCATGATGTAATTTATTGTAAGATTGATGTAGGTTACCACTCCGCTTCGTTTCAGAACTCATCACAGTGTAAAGCATCTCAATCAAATGTTCTTATTATTTGGATCTCATGCTTTAGGGGGCAATTGTTATATGTCAATTTGGTCACCATTCCCAATGACTTGGTTTACTGGGCATCATCTCCAGGACCAATGATCAAGGGTCTATCATTCCCTATCATTTCATTTGCCACATGCCCTAAGACAAGAAACAAGACAAATCAAGCAAGACTTTCATCAAGCAAAGGTTTCCATGAGTTGAAGCTTATTATATAGCATATGAGAGCTCACCAATGCAGGCTCTAAGGGGCCTAAGTGCGTTGCATATGCATGTAGCCTCATGCAAGGCTGCTCTGCAAAGCACTTCCCGACATTCACAAGTGCATTGGTCACATTGGGAGCGAAATTCTCATTGTTCCGGAATGTACACTTGGCCAGTACCTTCTAGAAGAGTTCACATGTGTCAAGCTTCAGATCCAAGTGTCCATTTGACATCTACATGAATGGAAACATGTCTTGCCTATTTTTGGAAAGTTATTGATTGCAAATCAACCTACAGTTCATCTATACATTGAACACAGATCTAAGTGTTTGAGAGGAAGAATTTGAGTAGAGAAATGCTAGAGGATTTTCAATTGAGAGATAGATTTGTGAAGCCACTGCTGGAGAGATTTATACTGTGATGAGGATTGGGAATGTTGCTGGAAGGTCACTTCAAATCAGTCACTAGGTTTTAACCTCTCCTTCTATCATCAATAACGAGTACTTCTTATTTTTCCCTATATGCATCTGTATTGGCTTTGATTTTCCATATTGTAAGATCTTGGTTGATGTATATGGTTTATGCTTTACTGATTTAGCTAACTAGCTTGAATAGATATCTATATTATTGCATCTTCTGATGTTTAAGTGTGCTTTCTTGCAGGAAGCATTCAACTCACAAATCGCTTGAATTTGAAGCTGCAACAGAAGCGACAAAAGGAGCCATTTGGAAGAGACTAAACAAGTAAGCCTCCAATCCTCTCTGGTGTATCTGTTTTGAGTTAGGAGAAATAGTCGTATAGTATTTCACCTATTTTTATAGACTAGCACCTGTCTAGGGAAGCGTAATTTATCCGTAGATTACAATTATGGCCCAACAACATCATTGGCATTTTTAATCAACTCCTTTTGTTAAAAAATAATCTAGATGCAGGGTCAAATTTCATTAATGGAATTCATAATATCTGCCCAGATGATTTCCTTAACTTGGGCTAAGGCCTGTTCAATGGATGATTCTCTCTTTGATTTATGTAGTCTCTCTATTAATTTCTAAGCTCTCTGTGTTTCTGCTGAATGTGAGGCTTTATTCCTTGATCTCTGGTCTTGCAACACTTTGACTTGATCCTGTAACTTCTTGATTTCCTATGTCTAGATAAACAAATTCTCCACTGCCTTTGTCAATTTCTCTGCACCATCTGTTGTTTGAGTTGTAGAGGCTGTAGTTGTGGGGATGGCTATAAGAGGTACATAATCCAAAGGAACCATGGAAATTTTTGCAGCCTTATCCCTATATTTAATCATCTTTTCCAGTTATGTCTCCATTTGTCTCAACTGTGCATTTTTCTCCATGATGAGCTTCATCATATTGGTCTTTGGAGCCTCTAACTCTTCAATGTCCTTGGTGAGAGGGTCTTCTGTAGATGAAAAATTCAGCTATTTCCTCAATGCTGCTATGTCAACATTCTTCTTCTTTATTATCTCCTCTACAAAATTCATGTTAGAGGGATCATATCCTATCTTAACTACCAATTCTTCTAAGGATTTCATCCTTGTATCCTTAGCAAGAGAGGAGATTTTCTTCATTTTTAGCTGTGACTGAATGTTGGCCAAGGAAACCTGCAAATTAGAGAGACTCATTGCTATGTTAGTTGAAGTAGAGGGGATCATTTAACCTGTTTTCTTGTGCATCTCCATTTTATCAATGGGATGGACGTATTTTATGTCAAACTCAAAAGAAGTCTTCTTGTAATCAGCTGTTGCCTTTGGCTGTGAAATTTGTGCCTCAAGAAAGTCCATTTGCATTTTACCTTTCTCAGAGTCAAATGTTGACAACAACCTACTTTGAGAACTGGAATTATGCTTCTAGAATTGACTATATGTACTGTACTTCAAAATTTCATTCTTCAATTTTATTTCCCTAAATGTATCAAAGGTTGTCTTCTCTTTCTCCCCTAGAACAACATTAGTTGTCTGAATAGCCTGTTGTTGGTATTGTGAAGCTGAAGAAGTTGTAGGAGAAAGGGTTGATTGGCCACCAAATTGAGAATATGTACGTGTCTCCTTAGGGACTATAACAACCTCCTGTTCTGAATCTTTTTCTGTATTGGATTTGGGATTAAACTTGGTCCGTTTTCTATACGTTATCTTGAAATCCATGCTTGTAGTGTCAGTCACTAAAGGTGACTCTTATTCTCTCTACCTTTTCCCTTATTTTTCCTCTGGGACATGATTTTGTGATGTTGATGTGGAGACTAGCTACTCCTCAGCTTCCTGCAAAGTATTGTCAGCCCACTCCAACTGTTTCATGTACTTCTCTCTCTCTGGCCTATGGGTGTGTATGTAAGGAGTAGTCTTTTTTTCTGCCCTTAACTTTGAGATGCTTCCCAAAGGATCACAGGACCAGGTAAAGCTTAGGCTGAAGTTCATTTCTTTCAATATTTTTTCTGCTTCCTCCCCTACTAACCTGCTGTTGCAAATGAATGGCATAATTTGTGTTTTAATCCTAAACTATGATTTCTTATTTGCTGATACAAAGTGGATTTCATTAGCATTAAACATCTGTCTAATATATTCCAGAGCAAAAATCCTCATTGGGAGGAACTTTGGAAGCTTGTAAGGAGCAAGCTCATAGCCATATAATCTCAATTCTGTGTAGTTATGGTATAAATACCAATCCCCTATTTTGGCTTGATCTGATAAGTGCAAAATCATTTTGATGTCTTCATTAATTCTTGGTTCAGTTGTGCTTCTCAGAAGGCTCATTTCTAGATGTAAAAATATTTCAATGAACTGTTTGTATGAATACTCTTTATGCTCTTTCATAACCAATGTGGTATAGAAGATGGCTGACTGCTGATTGCCATCTTAATCCAATTTATGCATAGCAAATTTAAACCTATCTACCTAGTAATAAAAAAACATGTAAAATAAAACAAAGGAGTATTTGAACACCTCTTATGTCTGAAATTTGACAAACTGGTCATGAATACTATCTCCTAGGAATTGGATGAAATTGAATATGATATATGGTTTAGAATATGTGGAAAATATGGAGAGGAAACCTATGATGGGCTCAACTATCCATTGGTTATAATAGTAGCCAAGGAGGTATGCAACCACTATTATGATTTTATTTTATTTTTCTGGGAAGATGGAGGAAGGGTATGGAGGGTTATTCTTAGGCAACTGAGAATCTTCATCTTGGAAAAGGTCAAGGGTTTTAGCCCTTTTTTAAAAATCTAGCTTCTGGTATAATTCATTGAGGGCTTCTATGGAAAAAGAGGTGCTATTTTCCACAAAGGGGCTTCCATCATCTGATCAATGGATTGTGTAGTGATGGTGAAAAGGATTTCACCTGTGGGGTAAATTATGGCTCGTTGACTGGGTATATAGCAGGCTTGAAATTTCTGAATGAACTCAAGGGCACTGAATGTGGGGGAAAATATAATGTAGCAAGTTTGACTCCCAGAGTCCAATATAATCAGTTTTGTCTATGTATTTATCCTCTAACTAGCAATATATCTCGAACAATTTGAATTCATAGAGAGTTTCATTAATCTTATAGTTTGTTTCATCTAGGGGGAGATGGTATAAATCAACAGGAGGATGGATCAAAGGGTTAAATGGATCCTCCTGGTTTTTCTTTTTAGGAGGAATTTTTAACTGTTTCAGAGGAATTGAAAGGATTTAGAAAGGAGTAGGTTTACTGAGATTGTCCAAAGCTCTGAAAATGGTTGAAGGAGGTGTAGTGAACACAATTTCTTTGGTCGGTGATGAAGAAAATAATTGAACTGGAGCTCTGTAAACCTATCAAACCAATGGAATTCACAAAGAAATGAGGAGAGTAAAGGTCAAACTGGTTTATAGTGCATGGTTTAATAAGAAATTGGGTTTTTCCGTTAATAATGGCGTGGATTAGTTATATTAACTGTCATTATTTTAATTGAATGCACTAACGGATCCATTACTGTGGGAATGAATGTGATTGGAAATGGATACGTGAGCTTGCATGATGGGATTGGCATGTATAACAGACATGTAAGTGGTTTTGGTATTGTAGAGAAAGGTATTTTTCGAGTGGGGGGGACGTATCGGGTGGTAAATGGTATGAGCGGAGGGGGGTGTGAACTGCAGAGAAGCCACCACGTTGTCGTGGGCCCAAAACCTAAAACAACTAGAGCCCCCCTCCCCAAGAAGTAAAGCTCAGATGGAGGGGGGGGGGGGGGAAAGTTAATGTGGACCATAGATCTAGATGTGGAGGAGATGGATGACAGATAGATGGGGGAAATTTAAAGTGAAGTGATTTGATGAGTTGTCGGGTAGCGGTAGATTTGGATTAAAGTGAAACTTTGAATATATGGTCAATGTGCCAATATTTTCATTTATGCGCTCAAATGTTTAAAGTTATGATAAAGTATTGTTATCACTTTTCCTTCTTATGTGCATAAATACATTTGAAAACCAAACTTAGGATAACCATTTTAATTCTTTTCAAGCCAAAAAAACACTTCTACCTACCCATTGAATTTGATTTCTTTTGCTAGACTAACATTTTTTCTTCTTTCTTGTAAGGGTACATTTAGGCTAGAAAACCCACATCACTTTTTTTATGAAAAAAATTAATCTACTCTATCACTTATTTCTCCTATTGATTTAGATTAAGTAGTTGAATCAATTTCATTTTCTACCTAACTACTGATTTACCAAGATTAATTTTTTTGGCAAATATTTATTCACTAACCTAATTGACAAAAAAACACAATTGTTTAATCATGATTAAGCTATATTATTTGAAAAAATATCTAGTCATTGTGGCATTTTTAAACAAGCTGCACACAATATTATTTGATGATGATATAAAAAAAATAATCTATCAGTAGTGGCATTTGAATTTGCAGCACTTTCAGTGTTGTTTTTTCTATTTTTTCTTTTGTGGGGTTCTTATTTTATCTTTTATTCTTTTCAACTTTTCTTTATTTTTGATACACCCTCGTTTCATTTTCTTTTATATAAATATTTTTGGAAATCATTTGCATTTTTTTTTTTTTACAATATAATATTACTGAGACAAAATACTTAATCACCTTGAGATCCTATAATTTATAGGACCCTAACAGTTTGGAAAATTAATGTTGGAGTACTCTTGACTGGAAGAGATGAGACTGCAAATGGATGATGAATATTAATTACCCAATTATAAGTCCTAGGAATATAATTTAGATTATTGAATTTATTGTGAATTATGGAATTGGACAATTTATTACTTCCCTAAAAGGCACAATGTTGTCTTTGGGAGTGGGAAGAAAAATCTCATTAATGAGCTAGTAACTGTTTGCCACCTATGGGTGAGGTGGAGGAAGTTATCAACTACCAAAACAAGTGGTATATTGGTAATGGAATATTATCTTTTCATATTCTTGCTTTTGGATCTCACCTTGTCTAAAGGGAGGTTCAAGAGAAGAAAGTGAAAAGGATAAAAAAAAAATAAAAGGAAAATTTCAAACCCGTGCTTGAGGGGATATCTTCTGGAAGAAGTATCAAGGTTGGGAGGGGTCAAGTACTCAACTATTAATTTTCTAGAAAAATTTTCCAAGTCGGTGTTCTTATCTATTGTCTCACTTAGGAAAAAAAGAATAAGAGAAATTACTGTGATTTGTTTATAATTTTGTGCCTTTTATTTTTAAGATGAAATGTTTGAAGTTGTGATAAAAAGAGTAAATTGGTACACCTATTATTTGTTTAATCCATGTTAAAGGACTATGAAAAGTATAAGAATGGAAATTAATATAATGAACAATGATTATTTTGCAAAATAGATGTTTAATTATATTGTTTACTAAACACATTTAAGAATGACAAACTATGAAGGTATTTTTTCAAATAATAGATTGTATTGAGTTATACTGTATTAAGTTATAAACTCTCTATGTGTATAATAGTAAAAGTATCGATACACAAACACACACACACACATGTGTGTGTGTATGTGTGTGTAAATGTGGAGTAAAATTCAAGTATTTATCGATTAGAACAAAAACTAGTTGTAAAGAAGTATCTGATAGTTCATTTTTGAACTGACAACAAACTATGAGATAACACTGTACAAACATAGAACTTCTATAGAGTAATATTACGATAAAAATCTATATAAACAGATATAAATAATTTGAGCCATGTAAGGAAAAATCTCATATTAATAATTTTACATTAATAAAATAGAATTATGAAAAGATAATTTATAAATATGTGGATATTATTCTCCATGAAACACTAGTGTTCAATGACTTGAAGTCATTAACTCGTAAAGTACAAAACGTTTTTTATAGATCCCTAAGAAATTAATTCTAAGTTTGAATTTTTTTTTAGAAAACAAGGAACACATTTTCCCATAAGTTCATTACATTTCAAGTTTAAAGCCTTGAATTATCTCCTCACAGGAGATCAATATTTACATAAAACAAAAACATATAGGGATATCATATGCTCAATAATCGAAAATACTAAAACCATGTTCTTGACCACAGTGACATATCATTCAAGCTCAAGTAGATGACGTAAAGGCCATCCGACCTAGTAAGCTATGGTTGGCCAATTTATGAGAATATGATGAATTCTTTGAGTCTCCTCATCAAGATAATAAGTATGTAAATAATTTGCAGGCCATAAATTACTTGCAAATATATATCAAAAACCAAATACCATATTAAAATCATATAAACTTAAATACAAGGAAATTATTAAGATTCTCAAAGAAATTGTTAAAACATTTTGGAAGTAATATTGAAAGAAAAATAACCTGAATAAAGTTCAGAATATGAAAGCCTTGGACATTCACTGGATTCATAGAAAGAGATAAAATTTGTAAAAATGTAAAAGAAACATGAGAGAATTAATATTACACAACTAAGATAAGTATAAAATCAAATTAGTGAGGTAAGTATGTAAATACAGGTAATACTAAGATGAAAGTGCAAAGCTATAACTGTTAGAAGAAACATGAAGAATAGCTTAAGTATCAGGGGTTTCTTCACCCCTGTGAGCATCACCTGATGCAATGAGTGTTAAGTGGACTATTCAAAAATAATGATGAATTAGTTAGTTACGACTACCTCTCATGGAAATGGTCATACATGAATGACTTACTTAGCGCAGTTGAATCCCAAAATATGATTTCTAATATAATGCACTATGGAAACCCCTGATACTTAAAATACAAAGAGTAAGGGGATCTCTACTTGAATGGTTCATGAGGCACAATAATTTCTAAGGTTTTTCAAATGGGGTAGAAAGCTAAGTGGGCTTGATTGTAGGGAAAACTCCATAGTTAAGCGCACTTGAGCCAAAGGAGTTCTTGGATGGGTGACCTCCTAGGAAGTCCTAGTTACTGGGTGCCAGAGGAGTTCTAGGATGGGTGACCTCCTGGGAAGTGATGATTGACACTATGTGATTCATTTCAATAGTTTCAATCCCACTTCTTCACCCCTATGAGCATCACTTGATGCAATGAGTGTTAAGTGGACTATTAAAAAATGATGAGAAATTAGTTAGTTACGACTACCTCTCATGGAAATGGTCATACATGAATTACTTACTTAACGCAGTTGAATCTAATATGAAGAATATCTTGAAAACCCTAAGGGTTAGGGTATAGATTATAAATTCGAATTTAAATGTTTATTGACAATGTCACACCAAAGAATAAGGGATAGAGCCAAAGCTAGTATGTGGTCATGGTAAGTATAAGGTTAAAGGAAAACCCTAACCCCAAACATATCTTAATATATTAATAGTAATGAAAAAGAAAAAACCCTAATGTTAATATTATTATTTTATTCAATCTTTCACTGCATTATAGTCAAGACAATTTCTAACCTTGAGAGGTTAGACGAGCCAAGAATGATATGGGTAAAAAACATAAAAACAAATCACAAAGAAAAAAATGACCATTAATAAGAGAAACTGTGACACAGAACTATAAATGTCATAATAAATAAATTTGAGAGGAAATTTTACATATTTTACTTGGAAATCGATAAGGCGCTCAAATGAATACTAAAATCATGAAACCATGGAGTTTTGGGGGTGTGTCCAACAAATATACAACCCATGAAAACTATAAATTTATCCAAACAAATAGATATTAAAAACCCAAAAACTTGCATTTGAAAATTATAAAAGAAACCAAGGATTCAAATAGGGTTTTATCTCAAAATATCACTTGAGAGACATGTCTTGACGAGAATAGGAAAGCTAGAGTTTAGAACGAGAAATTGTTCAATATGACATTGATAGATCCCATAATGGTTTTTGCGGTCGAAGGCCAAGGTTATGTAAGAAAACTTTGGCAGAGAAACAAATTAAATGTAATTGCAAAGACCTAACAAAGACAATACCGAAAGTATTAGTTCACAAAGAAACTTAGCCTTAATAATTTATAGCAATAAAACAACTCAAGAACAAAAATAATGGAATAATAGTAGAAATTTCCTCTAATATAACCATTAAAAAATTCAAATAATTAACCTTCCATTTGATAGAATTAATCATACAGTAAATTGCAGAAATGAAAACCTATTTCTCACAAGTCGTTGCTCAGTAGAAATGACTCTCGAAGAATTATTTGCATAACAACAAGTCACAAAGAGAAAATGAAGGAATGGATGAATGTTCAAGAGGTTGTTAGAATAGTCATTACAACCTCATAATAACCCTAATCATCACATACCATTTATCAAGATATAAAAAATTACCATCGTATATTTTAGGGTTTTATTACAACGTTGTGTCATAACAATTGTTCAACACATGGAACAAAATGAATTAAGTCGAAGGTTCAAGAAGAGCCTAGTTAAAGCTAAGTAAATATACCAAATGGTTTCGAGAATTAACATTTGAAACATTAAGTACAATCATTGATGCTATGCGATGATACAATGTGGTTAAGACAAGTTAATACATTGGTGATTGTTGTCATGTATTATATACGAAGTTGTGTAATGTGCTATGCGATGATACAATGTGGTTAAGACAATTTAATACATTGGTGAGTGTTGTCATGTATTATATACGAAGTTGTGTAATGTATTATGATGTCTCTAAGGTCGAAGGTCAGGGTCGAGGTTAAAAAACTTGTGGTCAATCTTATTAAGTGACCCGAATACACAATCAAGGTTGGAGGTAATGGTCGGGATTAAAACACTTTTCACCAAGTTTATTATACGACATGACTACAAAACTAAGGTCAGAGGTCAGAGGTTGGGATTAAGTTGCTCCTTGATAAAATATTCCAAGCACTTACTACGCAACTAAGGTAAATCTTGATTATGATTTCACTTACTTGGTCCCACTGTTGGACTTTATGGAAAATGATATATGTGTGTGTTATTAAAATGATTCATTAGTTGTATAAACACTTGGGAAGGAATAATAAGTTTAAACTAGTGTATATAAATATATATTGATATACTTGATAAAATAATAACTATGCAAGTTTATTCTGAATGGTAAAGGTATAAGGTCTATAATATAAATTAACAAGAGAACCAATATGCAAGTCTTAAAGCCATAATGAAGTTCGAGACCTGGATATTTTCACTTAAAGATATAGAATAAAAGGGTTATGCTAAGTTGTAAATAAATAATATGTTATGAAGGATGTCATTAAAAATATTATAATCGTATAAGAGTGCTAATGTACTCGATCCATTTTTTTTTGGTTGTATTTAGAGATATATTACAAGTAGTATTAGAGCTATAGGTTACAACATTGGGTCTTTTATGGGTCCTAAACTAAAATACTTATTTTTATTTATGTCATGACCAAATAATCAAAAGACTGTTAGAAAACGTTGAAGTATGGCTAAAGAATACAATGGGAAGACTTCCGTAGGATCACCTAGAGGTAGTGAGGAGCTTGATACCAAGATTGGAATGATAGGTGGAGGAACTGGTAATACAAAAAATTAAGAATATAAAATCCTACAAGTAATGCATATCTTGAAGGCATATTTAGATAATATAAAGGCAAATCAAGAAATACTATCTAAAGTTAAAGAAGAACAAGAGGAGATTGATGTTTTTTTTTTGCGAAAACTAGAAGAAGATAGAACCAACAAGAAAACAACAAAAACTCATAAGAAGAGAATCGAGAGTGAATCAACTGATACAACTGATTCCATAACTTATAGTGAAATTAAGACCCATGGATATGACGAGGGAGAAGAAAAAAAATCTGAAAGTAATACTTATGTGTCTAATAAGAAAAGGACTACATCTCAGTTACAAGGAGAATTAAAAAAAAACAGGCCTCCAAATTTTGATGGAGAATCCGAAGGAGCAGAAGCATGGCTTCTTAATATGTCCAATTATTTTGAGGTATACAAGTATCCAAAGCAGCTTGAAGAAAATGTTGGAAACATATCAGTTGAATGGTAAAGTAGACCTATGGCGGGAGGAGAATAAAGCCATAAAAATAATCAAAAGTAAAAATCTAACGTGGAAACCCTTTAAAAAGGAATTTAAAAAGAAATATCTACCTAAAAGGTATTTTGATGAGAAGTATATAGAGTTCCATGAGTTAATATTGGGATAGTTTACGATTGATGAATATGTAAATAAGATTATGAGTTTGTTGAGATACACATCATACATGAAGGAGGAAAAAACCAAAATACAAAGGTTCATTAGATGTTTTCCGCTTTCATATAGAGAGAAGATTGAGCTTGACAATCCAAGGACCATGGATGAGACTATAAGGAAGGAAAAATTACGATTTAATCAAAACCAAAATAAAGGTGACAACTCTATGGGATGGATGGCCAAGAAACATAATAAGTTCAGTACTAAGAAGAAATGGTTTAAGAAACCTTCCTGTCCAAACACTTTTAAAATTAATCAAGGAGGGAATTATAACAAAAGTGTGAACCAACTAAGAAATTTAGGATAGAAAGGTGGACAAGGGGCTGGAGCAGGAAATAATTTTTTGGAGTAACAACAAACTACCAATTAAATGTTGGGGTTGAAGTGAGAACCATTCGTGGAGAGATTGTCCAAAAAATAAAATGAATAAAAGGGGTATAGTAAATAACTTATAATAAGCCTCTACAATCAATGATATTTCCTGCAAAATTCCGAGGATCAGTGCAACATTGGATGGAAGACAAGATGAACACTATTCCACTATGGTGGAAGTTCAAGGTAAAATTTCTGAGAAAAATGTTTCAATATTAATAGGCCTTGGATCTACTTTAAGTTACATTTCCCCTGCTACAATTTAAAAGTGTGAACTTAAAAAAGGAAAAATAAAATAGACCCTTGTTAATAAAACTAGCCATAAGATAAAAAGGAAAGTTACAAAAATAAGTAAAGAGGATATATTAAACTTGAATGGAATGAACTCTAATTTAACTTTGAATGTTATACTTTTGGGGTCATATGATGTTCTCGTTGGGATGGATTGGTTAGAATCTCACATAATACTTTTGAATTTCCCAGAAAAGTATTTTACTTGTGTTAATGATGCGGGGGGAATAGTATGTAATTTGGAGTGTAAAGAGCTATTTTTGTGAGGCATATTTCTGCATTACTATTAAATAAATTCACCCATAAAGGATGCCAAATGTTTGCAGTTAAGGTTGAAGATCTATATGATAGTGAATATAAGTTGTACTAGAAGGCTATCCTACTTTGGGGAAATATAAAGACGTCTTTCCTGAAGAGATATCAGGACTCCCTCTAAGGAGATATATATATTTCACTATTGATATAATTCTTGGAGCAATTATGGTATCAAAAGATCCATATAGAATGAGTATTTCTGAGCTAATGGAGTTGAAAATTCAGTTACAAGAGTTGCTAGATAAGAAATACATAAAGCCTAGTGTATCTCCTGAGGGGTGCACCAATTTTATTTGTTCAGAAGAAAGATGGGACTCTTAGGATTTGTATTGATTATAAACAATTCAACAAAATGAAAATTAAAAATAAATAGTCTTTACCCTGAATCGATGACTTGTTTGACCAAATCCAAGGAGCTTCAATATTTTAAACAATTGACCTAAGGTCTAGGTATCATCAAATTAGGATCAAGGATGAATATATATATAATAACATTCAGAATAAGTTATGGACACTATGAATTTATGGTGCTACCATTTTGACTCACTAATGCACCAACAACCTTCATGTGCTTGATGAATAGTGTGTTGAGTCCATTTCTTGAAAAATTTGTCATTGTATTCATAGATGATATTCTAGATTACTCAAAAAGTAAAGAAGAACATGATCAATACTTAAAAAATTTTCTTCAAATACTTAGAGAGAATGAGCTATATGCTAAGTTTAGTAATGCTCATTTTATTAGGAACAAATCCAATATTTGGGACATTTAGTGTCTAAGGAAGGGGTTGTTGTGGATCTAGAAAAGATTGGACCTATTACTGAGTGGTTGGTACCTAAAAATGTAAGTGATGTCATGTAATTTATGGGGATTACAGGTTATTATATAAGGTTCATATAAGGATTCTCTAAGTTGGAATATCCCATTACTTCCTTGAAAAAGAAGGGGAACAAATTTAAATGGAGTTAGAAGTGTCAGGCTAGTTTTGAGAAACTAAAGCAACTATTGACCACTGCTTCAATCCTGAAACTAGCTGATCCTAATAAAGATTTTGTTGTATGTACAAATGTTTGTAAATAAGGATTAGGAGGTGTTTTAATGCAAGAGGACCATGTAATCAGTTATGAGTCTAGGAAATTAAAAGATCATGAAAAGAACTATGCCACACATGACCTAGAACTAGCAGCTATCATCCATTATTTAAAAATGTGGAGACACTATCTGATAGGAAGGAAATTTCAGCTAAAGATAGACAATGTGAACCTAAAATATATTTTTTACCAACCAGACATGAATGCTAGGCAAGCTAGATGGTTGGCATTCCTTAGAAAGTACGATTTTGAAATCGTACACATTAAAAGAAAAGAAAACAAATTGTTGATGGTTTAAGAATAAAGCTAAATCAGACCTGTAAAATTTTATTAACTAGTTGGCATACTAATTTGATAGAAAATATAAAAACAACATCATATTTTGATGAAGAATACATGGAGATTAAAAGAGAAATGCAGAAAAATGAACTACTATGTGAAGACAAAATTGATTTTTCAGTAAATAATCAATATTTATTGTTGTTCAAAGGAATAATTTAATTGCATTATGATTCATAATTAAAAACATTTTTTTTAGGTTAATTACATAAGAAACCAACATTTGGTCATCCTGGGCATCAAATACTGATACCTATGTTGAGGAAGGATTATTATTGGCCTAAAATGAAAACGAAGACAACAAAATATGTGGCTAGGTGCTTAGAGTGCCAACAAGTGAAGGATTCTCATCAAAACCCAATATCATTGTTGCAACCATTTCCTATTCTAAAATGGAAATGGGAAACCACATCTATGGATTTTAACATTGGATTGCCAAGAACTAGGAGGAAACATGATTCTATCAGGGTAGTGGTAGATAAACTTAGCAATTTGTCATATTTTATTCCTATTAAATCTAACTTTAAGGCTATTAATATAGCATAAATATTCACGAAGGAAATATTTAGACTTAACGGTATGCCCAAAATTGTGATTTCAGTCTGTGATGCCAAATTCACTTCAAAATTTTGGAAGGGATTATTTAAAGGTATGGGGACAAAGTTAAAGTTTAGCACAACCTATCATCCTCAAAACGATGGTCAAATAGAAATAAATAATCAGATCTTAGAATATTTGTTAAGAATGTATGTTACAGAAAAACGAACGAAGTGGGAAGACTATATTTACTTAGTTGAATTTTCCTATAATAATGGGTACCAAAATTATTTGAAGATGAGCCCCTTTGAGGTACTATATGACAGAAAATCCAAAGTACCTCTATGTTGGGACCATCTTGAAGATCAATTAGTATTGGGACCATAAATGTTAAAGGATATGGAAGAAGTAGTGAAATAGGCAAGACATAATTAAAAAACAACCCAATATCAAAAATAGTTATGCAGATTTGAAAAGAGTTCTGAAGGAATTTAATGTGTGATATCATGTGTACTTAAAAGTGAAACCAAAGAAAATCACACTTATACTTGGTAATTGTGCCAAGTTATCACCTAGATGTTGTGGACCTTTTGAAGTTTTAGCTATAATTGGACCAATTTCTTATCGACTCACCCTTCCAACAAACATAAAAGTTCACATTGTTAAATAATCACACACCATTAACACACATAAAACACACAGATTTATACCCAAACACAGTCATTGTGGAAAATGCTTCAGCCTCACGACTTCCTCACATATTTTCTCCTTCTTAAAAGAATGTAATATTACAATTATATATATGAGGAGAATGTGTCTCAAGATAGTGCATTCTATCTTGGACACTTTGGTTGAGACAAGTTCTCAACCATACACCAATCTAGGAGCTACCTAAAATAACTCCTAACTTAGAGGAACAACCCAATCTAGAGGGTTAGGCATAAATTCCTAACTTATAATATTTTATTTTATTTATCTATTTTGGATTTATAATTTTTTTATGAGAGAGGCTAACATTCCCCCCTTCAATGATAAATCCAAAATAAGAACAAGGAACCATTTTCCAAGTTCTCATGTTGATCCTCAAAAACATTGCCTGAAAAAACCGCCAAAGTTGGATGCTGAAAAAACTACAATCTGAAGAGACCATGAGTCAGCTGCAGGTATGGATTATCTCTGAATTTCTCTTGAAAACTCCATCACATTACAAGTTGCAAAAGGATCCCTCTATCCTTTGTGTGAAATCAACATCCTTTGTCCACTGACAAAATTTGTTGAACGCCCACTGGCTGATGATGTAAAAAAAAACTCACTGTTGCTTTTGTTGTGTTGAAAAATACTCATTTCTACTTTGTTGTCTGCTGCCCACTAGCGAATTTGTTGATTCCCACTGGCTATTGATGATTTACCACTCGTTGATTTTGCTATTTTTGTCGAGACTTTTAGTATGACAACCACTGCCAATTTCAATGACATTTGCCCCCCTTTATCGACTAAAAGGAGAGACAATACTCTGGAAATTATTCCTGAACTCCCCCCCTTTAGGTGTAGGAGTGTTGTACTGGTGTACTCCCCCTTTCAACTGCATAAGAGTACCATCTTCTTTTCACTGTCAGATGCACTAGGTGTGATTGTATTCGGTTGTAGAACTGATACAATATTTTGACTGTGGACGACCATTCCCAAGGATCAATCCATTCATAATTTATCTTCAATCTAGATGACTTTTTTTGGTTGCAGCATTAATATGATGAATGATTTGGGTTGCCGCAATGGCGCCAAGGATGGAGATCAAAACGCTGATCTTCCATATGACCGGTTCTTTGACAATGAGGATATTTCGGTTTGACTGCAACTTTGGGTTGTGTGAATTCTGTTTGTCTGCAAATTTCTCAGAATTTTTCGATGTGATTTGTTCAAGAAAGCCTGCACTAATGAAATTGATGGTCTTTTAATAATCTGGGGTATGCAAGTTGGCATCATCTTTGACATATCCTAAGTGTTGAGTGTGGAGCTTGATTATCTTGTTTATTTTGTATCACAACATTGGATCCATGTACTTTAATGAGGCGGCAATGCCGCCCGTAATTAAATGATGCCTGGGGGGTCCGGGGGGGGGGGGAAGCTGTGACTTATGGAGGCCCCCCTTAGCGGGAGGTTTCGGGGGCAGCACCCCTGAAGCTAAAAACATATGTAAAATTGCCTTGTAAAATTATAGTGATTTCTAGTCAATCTGGGCCATTCATTAGGCAGATGATCTGATGGTAGAAGTTATGTTTAGTTTAGGTTATTTTCCCTAGAAGGAAACCCCTCATTTGTATGAGGTTATTGTATTACGGCTGTGTATTGTATGTGTATTCTCAGAGTAAGAAACATATAGGGAGACTATGAGAGAGAACAAAGGATATTACAGCTGATCTGCTGTAGGTTGTGTATCTTCATTTTGTTGGATAATAGAAAGGAAGGACTGGCTGTTCGGGGTGGACATAGCCCAAAATGGGTGAACCACGTATATCTGTGTCTCTTTGGTTTTATGTGTTTTGTGTGCTTGTGTTTTCCACATATTTTATGTGTTGCATTTCTCTGTAATATATAATTTTCAAACAACTGGTATCAGAGCCGAAGGTCTATTTTGGATGATAAAATTGTAGGAAAGAAGGGTTCCTGGTTCGAGTGGGAGCAATGGCGGAAGATGGTAAGTTTAGGGTCGAGAAATTTAACGGCCAAAACTTCCTGCTATGGAAGATGCAAATGGATGATTATCTGTATCAGAAAGATCTGTACCTACCATTGAGTGGAAAAACAAAGAGCCGATGGTTATGACAGACGCAAAATGGGAGATTATCGATAGAAAGGCACTCGGAACTGTACGATTGTGCCTCACGACGTTGGTATCCTTCAATATTTTGAAGGAAATAACAATAGAGGGTTTGATTAAGGCGTTGGCGAAACTATATGAAAAACCCCCAGCCTTAAACAAGGTATTTCTTATGAAAATTTTATTTAAGATGAAGTTGTCAGAAGGTGGATCTGTTGCAGACCATTTAAATGATTTTAATACAGTTACCAATCAGTTAAGTTCTGTAGGGGTAAACTTTGATGATGAATTTAGAGCTCTTTTACTTCTGTGATCATTGCCAGAAAGCTGGAACGGTTTAGTTATGGCCATTAGTAACTCTGTCTCTGGATCTAGTACTTTAAAGTTTGATGATGTTGTCGGTGCTATCCTTAGCGAGGAAATGCGAAAAGCTCTGGTGAGACATCGGGTAATGCTTTGAGGGCAGAGTCTAGGGGAAAAAAAATGGAAAGAGGAAAGAGCTCAGCATATCGTAGTAAAATAAGAAAAGGAAGATCCAAGTCCAGATCAGGGATAGTGTGCTGGAAATACGGAAAGAAAGGACACCTAAAGAAAGACCGTAGATCTCGGAAGGGAAAAGAAGGAGACACACAACAAGAAAACAATTATGAAGCAAATGTGACAGGTGATGTGTTACAAGATGATTTGATTCTCTCTTTCGAAAATGTTATTTATTCCTGGGTGGTAGATTCAGGGGCCTCATTCCATGCCACACCTGATAAGAAATACTTTCATGACTATGTTCACGGAGATTTTGGACAAGTTCGTTTGGGTGATGATAAACCCTGTAAAATTGTTGGAATGGGTAAATTTCTTGTAAAACAGCAGAATGGAAACCAATGGCTATTAAAGGAGGTAAGGCATGTTCCAGATCTGAAGAAAAATTTGATTTCAATAGGGCAATTAGGCGGTGAAGGTTGTGTGACAAATTTCACAGATAAAACTTGGAAGGTCACCAAACGAGCCCTGGTAATAGCAAAAGGTGAAAATGTTGGTAAATTGTATTTATGCAATGGTATTTCTAACTCTGTTAATGCTTTAACTTCCAAAGGAGAAAATGTAGCATTATGGCATCATAGGCTCGGACACATGAGTGAGAAGGGGATGAAGATTCTTCACTCAAGAAATTTGTTGCCAGGTTTGAAGAACGTTGATTTGGATTTCTGTGAGAATTACATTTATGGAAAACAAAAGAGAGTCATATTTCTCAGAGTTGGGAAAAAAAAGAAGAGCGAAAAATTAGATCTTGTGCATACAGATGTATGGGGACCTGCTCAGGTATCATCTCTCGGTGGTTCTTGTTATTATGTTACTTTTATTGATGATGCAACTAGAAAGACTTGGATTTATTTTATTCAGAATAAATCTGATGTATTTGACACTTTCAATAAATGGAAAGATTTGGTTGAGATTGAGATAGGAAAGAAGTTGAAGTGTCTCAGATTAGACAATGGAGGTGAATATTGCAGCAAAGAGTTTGATATGTACTGTTCAGAGTATGGAATTCGCAGAGAGAAGACAATTCCAAGAACACCACAAGAAAATGGTGTGTTAGAAAGGATGACTAGAACAATCATGGAGTGTGCAAGGTGCATGAGATTGCATGCAAGACTTCCTTTACAATTTTGGGTAGATGCTGTAGATACTGTTGTTTATCTAATAAAAAGAGGGCCTTCAAGTTCCTTGGATGGTGGTATTCCAGAGGAAGCATGAACAGGTAAAAATGTAAACTACTATTTTTTAAAGCCTTTTTGCTTTGAGGCCTTTGTCCATATTAATAAAGAAAATAGAGCAAATCTTGAGGCAAAATCAAAGAAATGCACCTTTATTGGATATGGTGTTAATGATTTTGGTTATCGCTTATATGATTATGAAAATCACAAAATCATTAGGAGCAGAGATGTAATATTCAATGAAAAGGTCTTGTATAAGAATCAGTTGCAGGAAAATAAACAGGAAAAAGAAAACAAAGAATACAAAGTTCTTGATGAGATCATAGAAAAAGTAAAGGTGCCTGAAAATAATAATAATCAACAGCAACAACAACAACAACCACCACCACAGCAACAGACACCTCAAACACCTAAAAGTGGCGTCAGAAGATCTAGCAGGATAAGTAGACCCCATGAACGATACTCTCCTTCATTATATTATTTAAATGTGCTCAAAAGAAAATTGGCAAATTCATTTTCAATGAAGGATGTGGGAGCTGAAAAACAAATCCTTGGTATGAGAATAACTAGAGACAGGAAAAATCACAAATTGACACTGTCTCAGAATGAGTACATACAAAAGGTGTTGAAAAGATTTAATATGCAGAATGAAAAACCAATTAGTACACCTTTTTCTAGCCATTTCAAACTTAGTAAGGAGATGTGCCCCAAGACCCAAGAATAAATGGAATATATGTCTAAAGTTACATATGCATCAGAAGTTGGAAGCTTAATGTATGCAATGGTCTGCACAAGGCTTGATATTGCACATGCAGTGGGAGTTGTAAGCAGGCACATGAACAATCTAGGGAAAGAACATTGAATGGTAGTGAAATGGATTCTCAGATATTTGAGAGGTACCACAATTCAAGCATTATAGTTTGGTGGTTCAAACATTGCTCTACAGGGATATGTTGATGCAGATATGGCAGGTGACAGAGATAACAAGAGGAGCACTACATGATATGTATTTACTCTAGGTGGAACAACTGTCAGTTGGGTTTCAAAAATCCAAAGTGTTGTTGCAATTCAACAACAGAAGCAGAGTATGTTGCTACTATAGAGGCTAGTAAAGAAATGATTTGGTTACAAAGGTTTATGGATGAATTGGGTAAGAAGCATGATATGGGAACGTTATACAACGATAGCCAAAGTGCCATTCATCTTGAAAAGAACTCAACATTTTATTCCAGGACTACACATACAACTCGAGTACCATTTCATACGGTCAATATTGGAAGATGGACAGTTGAAGCTGGAAAAGATACAAACTAGCCAGAATCCTGTATATATGCTAAAAAAATTGTAACCAGGGAGAAATTGAGATTATCCTCAGTTTTAATTGGTCTTCAAGGATGACGATGAAGATGAGAAACAGCCAAGTCCAAAGAGGAGTCATTGTCTAGGAAATGAATCAACGGTGGAGTTGCTACAATCAGTCTCCAAGTGGGAGATTGTTGAGTGTGGAGCTTGATTATCTGGTTTTTTTTGTATCACAGCATTGGACCCGTGTACTTTAATGGGGCGGAAATGCCGCCCGTAATTAAAAGCTACCTGGGGGGTCGAGGGGGGGGGGGCTGTGACTTTATGGAGCCCCCCTAGGCGAGGGGTTTTGGGGGTTGTGCCCCTGAAGCTAAAAAAAAATGTAAAATTTCCTTGTAAAAGTATCGTGATTTCTAGTAAATCTGGGCCGTTCATTAGGCGGATGATCTAGCGGTAGAAGTTATTTTTAGTTTAGGGTTTTTTTCCCTAAAAGGCAACCCCTCGCTTGTATGAGGGTATTGTATTGTGGCTGTGTATTTTATGTGTATTCTCAGAGCGAGAAACAAATAGGGAGACTGTGAGAGAGAACAGAGGATATTACAGCGGATCTGCCATAGATTGTGTCTCTTCATTTTATTGGATAATAGAAAGGAAGGACTGGATGTTCGAGGTGGAGGTAGCCCAAACTAGGTGAACCACATATATCTGTGTCTCTCTGGTTTTATGTGTTTTGTGTGCTTATGTTTTCCACATATTTTATGTGTTGCATTTCTTTGTAATATATAATTTTCTAACACTAAGCCTCATCGATTTTTGTTACTTTGGATTTCTTCCCATGGCTTAATGATTGGATTGGAAGAATGTTTAACTGGAACAACTTCGACACTTGAAGTTGTTTGGATGAATGACTTATCATCTCTATCTGTATGAGTCAAAGAATCAGAAGCATCACTCTTCTCTTGCAGCTCATGTCTTTGTAGTTGCAACTCCAGTTGAAGGAAATCAATCGTTTCATTTTTCTGTTGTAGATGCCATGAAAGATTAGCAAGAGTTGCTTTGCTGATTTGCACCATATCTTAAACACTTGAGAGGATCAAATTGTGAAGAATTTGTAACAACTGGATGTGTTTCGCCATGTTAACTCACTCACTTTAATTCAGGCTCACTTGTCTCGAACTGTCTCACTTGATTTTAACTTTGTTGGATTGAATGCGCTTTCTTGATGTTAATGACATGCTCACTTGATTTTTTTCTTGAGGAGAACTTTTGCATGTGTTGGGTCACTTGATTGAGTTTATCACACTCGCTTGCTGCAGAATTTTCTTGATCTCTTAGTGAAACTTGTGTTTTCTTGTTTCACACTCACTGGAACTCATGCTCACTTGCTGTAGATTTCAACTTGCTTGATTGGTGTTGGAGTTGAACTCGCTTGCTTGCTTTGATGGTTGTTGCAATGAACTTCACGCTGGCTCGATTGATGTTGTGAAATTTGTACTGACTTGATCGAACTTGCTTTGAAATAATACTCACGCTCACTTGCAGGAGAGGTGAACTTGTTTTTTTGTTGTTGTTGTTTTCTTTAGAGTGAAAAACTCGCGCACTTGATTGTGCTTTAAAGGAAGGGTGTCAAACACTGCTGAAAATGCACCCAAAAATGCTTAATGATGTTAATGACTCACTAGAATGAATTCACTTTGAATTAATTTGATTTAGTTGAAGAGAATTGACGCTCTTGACTTCTTATCAATTCAAAACTTGGGTATTTGTTTCAACCAAGAGTTCACCCTTGCAATCCAACTCAGATTACAAGCTCTTAAATTTATGTACAATAATGTTGATGTATACTTTGCTTTGAAATGTTGGAGTTTGCAGATTCATTAAATTGATTGTATTGAGTGAATTTTCTTGTTGAGGTAGAATGTTGATGTTGAAATTCTTTGATTATGTGTTGTAGTGGCACAAATGCATGTGTTGAGTTTAATTATCCTTCCTTGTAGCTACTTCGTTATTGGTGTTGTGCTTGCTTGCATTGAACTTTATGTGTGTGTTAAATTAGATCATTTATGTGTCAAAACTAGTCACAAAGCATAAGAAAAAATATGAAGCATGAACCATCATCAGCACACTCTTTGTGTACCTAAGATCCCCTTATTCAATTTTAGGCGGATCTAGGACACAATCACCACAAAAAAATATATGCTTTATTAAAATTTGGAGTACATAATCATTCAACTTCACAACATCTTCATGGAATCAAAGTTCCAGAAATTCTTGGAAGAAAAATGTCTTAAAAAATTGACTCAACCTCCTACAACAATGAGCTTTCCTTTGAAAAACTACTCACTCAAAACTTACAAAAAAAATCAGTCCTGTATCACTCCACAAAATTTCTTCAACATTCAACTTATCACTCCAAGCATTACAAAATTTTTAATACATATCACTCCAAAAATAAAAAAAAATCATCACCCTTATTACAAAGTTAATTACAATCTTCACCCTTATAACTCTCAAAATATTTTATCCACTCCTCTCTCCTAATTCACTCACCACTAAGAAAATACCATGATTCTACTAAGTCTCTCTTTAAATAAAAAATTAAGAATTCACTTTTAAAAAGTGAATCAAGACTTAATAAATCACTTTAGGCTCCTTATTTTGACTTAAAAAAAGTCTTTACAAAATTTACATGGCCTTCTTAAAAGCTTTCCACTCTTCTAATAAATTTATGACATATATATATTGCATCCAAAAGATATATATATTTCATACATTAACTTTATGATCACTCCCTTTTAAATTTGCTTGTCACTTTAAAAAAAGTGAAATAGTGTTTATGAAGTCATTTTAAAAGTGAATTGACTTTTACGAAGTCACTTGAAAAGAAGTGAGCGAAAACTCCTTAAAAAAATTCAAACCATACTTTAAACAAAAAATTTGAGCTAACGGCAAAGATTAATTTCACCGTGCTTTGAACTTTTGGAAGTAACACCGCACCATGCTTGCCAGAGCGTGAAAGTTGTTCACACCGCTGCTACAATATTCAAATCAATGTGGGACTTTGCATACTCTGCAGCCATGAAATAAGGAAACAAAATAGAGAAATTTTCATTCAACAAAGAACAATGGCTATCACCTAGCCATTCGCACAACACTGTGTCCTCGCCCTTCCATAATTGTACTACAAAACTTGGAAATTTTCTACTGTCCTTGGAATAAAGATATATGTGATAGTAACCATGAAAAAGACAACCTAAATATGATATTTCTAAGGGTGTCGCAGAGTAGCAGAGGGACCGACTTCATTTTCTCAACCCTTTTTTAAACAAGCCTATTCAACATTACTTGTAGGTTCACGTTGAAGGCTTTGAATGCAACATCCTTCGTAGCAATAGATTTCACGCGGTTCTCATGCAAAAATAAGAACACAGATTTAGCAGACGTCTTAATGCTCTCTAAATCAATACATAACACATCGAAATCCATGCTTAAAACTGGCTCGATATCTCTTTCACACAGGATGCTTCTAAATATCGATTTCATTGCTCCAGTTGTTGTATATGTTCATTCAGCCAAATCACATAGTATTTCATTTGAAGAAGAATTTTAGCTCTCCCTGCCTTCTATATCATACAACAGTTAGCAATTAATTGAATTTAAATTTTTATCTAGCCAATATCCTCACAAATATATCAATGAAGCGACATATTTGGGATGTTGGGTTTGAGTTGAAAATGACATACACCAGACCGATTCGGAGCTGTTAGCTCATTTGACACCGAATCAGAAACACGATGCTATCCACCTCCCAGAGAGTTTCCTCACAAACAAAATATATCAATCTGCTATGAAGTTTACTAAAAAGAAAACACACTTCGGCTAGTCATGTATTCTTCATCCTACAGATCCAAATTTGTTCGACATATTCCCTCTTGTTCTTATGTTTTTTATTGTTCCAAGTCTGGTTCAACATTTGATAAAAAGAGCCATAAGGGAGTCAGGGGCATAAAGAGAATAAAAGCCAAAACTGTGTTAAAAGTAAAGTCGAAGGAGAAAATTTGGAGCAGAACGACTTAGGAATATTAAAAAACGGGTCAAAGCCTGAAACTGATTTGAAAAACGGAGAGAAGATTTTTAATGAACAAGTTATGAAATATATATAGCCAAAGAGAAATCCCCATAGGAAGTGACAACCTAGCCCAGATAGAGCCAAAATGTTTTTGACTTTCAAGTCTTGAGAAAAATGAAAACTTAATTCTAAATTAAAATTTTGACATCCCTGAAATCAAATCCATTTAGCTACAACACATAGATTTCACAACCAGGTCTCCGATACCACATGTTAAATAATCATGTTATTACCAAAATCGTACCTGATTGGTTGCTAATCAGACAACTTCCGTGTAAATATTTCAAACCAATCTTGTGACTGAGGCTTAGCCTCCTCAATCTGAGAGGGCTCTCTCAAGGGTTAATGATATGGAATAAAGATATAGATGGCTAGCTCTATTTAGGAAATAAACTAGTTATGACGAATGTACGTTGAAAATAATATCAGTATGCCATTGGGCTTATGGAGTCAACACTTTCAATAATTCAGTGAGTTCACTTGACATGGAAGTTGAGGCAGGTCTGAGTCTTTAGTAGTAGGACACACACACACATGAAACATGAAAATACACAACCAATTCACTTATAAAGGAAGTCAGAGCATCACATGGATGAATTTTTAGTAATATAAATGAAAACCACTATAAGTGAGATACATGAAAGGAACATACACAGCCAATTCACTTATAAAGTGATGCAGGGGCATTAGATACTAGCCAGCAATGTAGGAGTTTTGTCCACATGTTGTGGCTAGGAGGGTTTGAAAACAGTCGAATTGTTACAGCTAGGTGTCAATACCTTAGCTGATTGTATTATTAGATTAGTTAGAGTCATAGAAGTTGAATAGCTCAGTTAGTTTAGCTGTCATATTCCAGTTATTTGAATTGTTTTAATTAGACTGTTGATTTCCTGAAATGGTCCTCTCAGAGGAATCGAAGAGTCATAGGTTTATGTATATAATTGTAACCCTCGGATGTATGAGGGAGGATAAGAAGAGGGGAGGAGATTTCTGCAATAAACTCTGTGTGTTGCAATTTCTTCCAGTTGAATAATTTCAATTTTCATTGGCCATCAAATTGTCTTGAATTCTTATTAATGAAGAAATTGTTTGATTGAGAAACGATTGTATACTGGTTCGGTGCAAAATCGTTGCGAAGGGTGATCGTGTGAATGCCATATATCTTTGTCCGGTGTTTCCTAAATTTATTCAAGCAAACCCTGTGAAGTTATCACCACCACAGGCATGGTCTGTATAGAAAAGTCGTCGGAATAGAATCTCGTCATTATTAATTGAAACCTGCTGAGGATTGACCTGAGGTTAGACGTGAATTAATAAACAAAGAAGAACGCAACCCGGCAAGGAACCCTGTTTAGACACTGTGCACAAACCACGAGTGGTTTGGGTGAACAATAAAGGTTGGAAGCGGTATTCATCGCACCACTCTTACACGGAACGCGGTATTGAAGAATTTGTAGCGATTCCATAGAGTGCCTGACGCGTGTCCCCGAGCAAAATCGGGAAACCACCTTCCCGTAAGCGCCATCGCGCGTTATCATTTGCGCATGTTGACCAAGCGATATACGTTGGATCGGGCAACACGATAACAACCATCAGATAAGGAAGCAATATTAACGAAGTTATATGAGCCGGGAGATATAAAATAAAGTATGGAAAGCTATAACCATCAGTTATAAGGTCGGGCAACGTGAAAGATATATTTAAAATTGCAACGGTTTTCAAATGATATTTGTTTATCAAATTCCCCGAATTTGATAAATAAGATTCTGAGAAAAAGAAATAGACCACGTGGAAAAAAAATGAAAGGAGTACATAGAGAACGACGACAGTTGACCGCCCCTCTTCAGGGCTGACTTTCAGCGGTTGTTGCGTCATTTTTGGTATCATAGCTGTTGTCTGAAGTTGTTTTTGCTGACATGGAAATCCGAGTTGGTAGAGGTGCTGGCAGAAGAAGCCTTGTTGCCAACACAGAAGTGTTGGGGATGTTGCAGAGGGTCGAAGCCAGAATGGATGCCATGGAATGAAGACAGACCATAGATCTTGAAGACATCAGTGAACCTGAGACAGAAGAAGCAGAAGAAAATGTTGAAATTCCTCTTGACATGAGGCTCCTTAGAACAGTTATGGGGTCTGTAGTTAAGCCCAGAATTAAAGTGTCCAGTTATGCAGGGGGACTGAATCCAGAGGAGCTTGTGGACTGGATTAATGAATTGAACAAGTGCTTCGATTATGAGGAAATAAGCGAAGATAAGAAGGTCAAGCTTGCAGTAAAAAAGCTGAAAGGGCATGCTGCACTTTGGTGGGATGGAGTGCAGGAAGAAAGGAGGAGAGTTGGAAAGCAACCTGTCAAGAGCTGGACCAGAATGATGGCTAAGTTAAAAGTTAAATTCTTGCCTAGTGATTGCTAGCTAACATTATATAAGCAAATGCAGAACTTGAGACAGAGGTTGCTAACAGTAAAGGAATACACAGAGGAATTCTACAGAGTAAGCATAAGGGCTGGGCAATTCCAAGACATGCCAGGGAAGACTGCCAGATATGTGAATGGTCTCAAGCTGGAGATCTAGGATGAGATTGGTCTCCTGTCTCCTAAGACAGTGGAAGAGGCCTATCATATTACCTTGAAAGAAGAGGAGAAAATCCTGAGGAAAAAGTCTGCCAAGAAGAGAGGTACTTCCTGAGGAAAGGGAAGTCAGGGTGGTAGAGGAAAGCCTGCTACACCCAGGGATGGAGCTAACAATAGCTCACCTCAGAATGCATCTACAGTGGATGATGCAAGGGGCAGAAGGGGTTCTTATAGAGGAAAAGGAAGAGGAGGCAGAGGTAGAGAATTGAGGTGTTATAGATGTCAACAAGTGGGACATAAGCACTATGAATGTCCAGAGAATGTGGGTGCTGGTCCAAGGAATGTCGTTGTTGCCCAGACTGGAGAAGAAGCAAAGATTGAAGAAGAAATTATTCCAAAGAGGGGAGAATCCTTGGTGGTGAATAAGGTCCTGTTGAAGCAAGCTAAGGAAGTCACTGAGCCTGCACAAAGGAAAACTTTGTTTAGGAGCATATGCAAAGTCCAAGGGAAATGCTGCCAGCTAGTCATTGATAGTGGCAGCACAGAAAATATAGTTTCCACTGAGGTAATAGAAAAGTTGAAGCTGAAGACAGGGGAGCATCCAACTCCCTACAGGGTGTCCTGCCTGCACAACGGGCACCAGCTGGTTGTGAAAGAACAGTGTGAGATAGAGCTGCAAATGGGAAAATACAAAGATAAGGTCCTGTGTGATGTAATGCCCATGGATGTGTGTCATATACTGCTGGGTAGAACTTGGCAGTTTGACAGAGCAGCAGTGCATGATGGCAAGAAGAACACTTACAAGTTCTTCAAGGATGGGGTACATCATACATTGATTCCCATGGAGGAAGGAGAGCCATCCAGCAGAGTGATTGATCCAAAGACCTTGTTGCTGAGCGGGAAGGAATATCTGCAGCAGATAGAAGAAGAAGAGGTAAGCTTTGCTTTAGTTTGCAAGCCTAAAGTAGTTCTTACTTCTACAAATATTTCTGATTTACCAGTAGAGATACAAGAGATGTTAGAT
Source organism: Pinus albicaulis (assembly GCA_034641835.2). Lineage (NCBI taxonomy): Eukaryota > Viridiplantae > Streptophyta > Pinopsida > Pinales > Pinaceae > Pinus > Pinus albicaulis. The sequence continues at coordinate 1,028,137,235 of CM076578.1, forward strand.
GATTACTGTGACATTGTTGTGGATGATTTACCTGATGAGCTGCCACCTGTGAGGAATATCAGCCATCATATAGATTTTATCCCTGGTTCAAATCTTCCAAATAAGGCAGCCTACAGAATGAATCCCAAGGAAAATGAGGAAATCATGAGACAAGTACAGGAGTTGGTGGACAAAGGACTGATTAGAGAAAGTCCGAGTCCATGTGCAGTACCAACAGTTTTGAGCCCAAAGAAAGATGGGGGCTGGAGGATGTGTACTGATTCAAGAGCAATTAATAAAATCACAATCAGGTACAGATTCCCTTTGCCCAGAGTTGAGGACTTAATGGATTGTTTGAGTGGTGCCAAATATTTCTCAAAGATAGATTTGAAGAGTGGATATCATCAGATTAGAATAAGAGAGGGTGATGAGTGGAAAATTGCCTTTAAAACAAATGAAGGATTGTATGAATGGATGGTAATGCCTTTTGGGTTGTCAAATGCACCTAGCACTTTTATGAGACTTATGAATTAAGTGTTGAAAGAATTCATTGGTAAATTTTGGATAGTATATCTGGATGATATATTAGTTTTCAGCAGAACTAGAGAAGAACATTTAAGGGATCTTAATCATGTCTTGAATAAGTTGCACCAAGAGAAACTGCTGATAAATTTGAATAAATGCTCATTCATGAAGGAAGAGTTGGTGTATTTGGGGTTTGTTGTTTCTGCAGAAGGATTGAAGATGGACCCAGAAAAGGTTAAGGAAATTGTGGAGTGGCATTCACCCAGGAATGTTTTTGAGGTAAGAAGTTTCCATGAACTTGCTAGTTTTTACAGAAAGTTTATAAGAAACTTTAGTAAGATTAATGCACCCATAATTGAGACAATAAAGAGGAGAAAACAACCGTTTAAGTGGACTGCTGAAGCAGAAAGAAATTTTAAAATTTTGAAGTAAAAGATAATAGAGAAGCTTGTTTTGATTCCGCCTGAATTTACAAAACCATTTCAAGTAAAATGTGATGCCAGTGGAGAGGCCATTGGAGCTGTGTTGAGTCAGGATGATAGGCCCGTGGCATATTTCAATGAAAATCTGAATGAAACCAGAAGAAAGTATTCCTCTTATGAGAAGGAATTCTATGCAATTGTTCAGGCACTGAAGAAGTGGAGACATTATTTGATGTCCAGGGAATTTCTATTGTATTTTGACAATCATGCTTTGCAGTATATTCTAGAGCAGCCCAAGTTGAAACATAAGCATGCTAAATGGGTTGAGTATCTCCAAGGTTTTAATTTTGTTCTGAAACAAATAAGTGGCCAAGCCAATAAAGTAGTTGATGCTTTGAGTAGGAGGCACATGCTTGTTCAAGAAACTAATTTTGAAGTTGTAGGGTTTGATTTTCTGAAAGAATTGTATAAAACAGATCTAGATTTTAAAGAAGCATTTGAGGCATGTAGTAACCCTATTTTAATATATAGAAGCCAGTGGCTGGATTATTTCTTGTAGGAGGACTTACTATTCAGAAGAAGCCAACTGTGTGTACCAAAATGTTCCATGAGGGAAAATTTGATCAAAGAAAAGCATAGTGGTGGACTTGCTGGACACTTTGGTACTGATAAGACTTATGAGCAGCTGAGTCACTTTTATTTCTGGCCCAAGATGAGAACAAAAGTGGACAAGTTTGTGAAGAACTACAAGATTTGTCAATATGCTAAAGGAAGGAGCCAGAATGCAGGATTGTACACTCCCTTGCCTATTCCAGACAGGCCTTGGGACATGGTGAGTATGGATTTTGTTCTAGGATTGCCCAAGACTCAGAGAGGGAATGATGTATTCTTTGTTGTGGTGGACATATTCTCCAAAATGGCACATTTTATTCCATTCTATAAAACTAGTGATGCCACCCATGTTGCTAACTTGTTCTTCAAAGAAGTTGTTAGATTGCATGGGTTGCCCAAGAGAATTGTTTCAGACAGAGATACCAGATTTGTGGGCCATTTTTGGAGGACACTGTGGAAGAAACTTGGTACCAAACTAAGTTTCAGCTCAGCTTATCATCCTCAGACTGATGGACAAACTGAGGTAGTGAATAGGAGTCTGGGAAATTTGTTGAGAAGTCTTGCAGGAGAGCATCCCAAGCAGTGGGATCATATTTTTCCCCAGGCAGAATATGCATATAATGACTCACCGAACAGGAGCACAGGGCAGAGTCCATTTCATATTGTTTATGGAATGCACCCCAGAGGAATATCAGAGTTAAGAAATCTAGGAAGGGCAGAGCTAAGGAGTGCAGATGGTGAGGAATTTGCTTAAGAGATCTAGGCCATACATGAACAAGTGAAACAACAACTACAAGGCAGCAGCATCAAATACAAAACCAGAGCAGACTTGAGCAGAAAAGAAGTTCATTTTGAAGTAGGAGATCAAGTTTTGGCACACTTGAGAAAGGAGAGATTCCCAAAGAAGCAGTACAACAAATTGAAGTTCAAGAAGATTGGGCCATGCAAGATACTTAGGAAGTTTTCTGCAAATGATTATGAGACTGAATTACCCCCTGATGTTGGAATATATCCCATTTTTAATGTTGCATATTTATACAAGTATGAAGGTGATGGTGCAGAAGAAGGATCGCAGACAAGGAACAGATTGAGTGGAGAGAACAGCTACCTCCAGCACAGCCATTGCAACCAGAGAGAATATTGGATAAAAGACCATTCAGAAGGACCAGAGGACGAGAGTACTTTCAGTACTTGATCAAATGGAAGGATAAGCCAGAAGAAGATGCCACTTGGATGACCGAAGAAGTGTTGCAGAAGATAGACAGATCAGTGGAAGAGCTCATGGATAGGAGCCCATGAAGAAAATTGCCCTCGGAAGTCTGATGCAGGGGCATTAGATACTAGCCAGCAATGTAGGAGTTTTGTCCACATGTTGTGGCTAGGAGGGTTTGAAAACAGTCGAATTGTTACAGCTAGGTGTCAATACCTTAGCTGATTGTATTATTAGATCAGTTAGAGTCGTAGAAGTTGAATATCTCAGTTAGTTTAGCTATCATATTCAAGTTAGTTGAATTGTTTTAATTAGACTGTTGATTTCCTGAAACGGTCCTCTCAGAGGAACCGAAGAGTCATAGGTTTATGTATATAATTGTAACCCTCGGATGTATGAGGGAGGACAAGAAGAGGGGAGGAGATTTCTGCAATAAACTCTGTGTGTTGCAATTGCTTCTAGTTGAATAATTTCAATTTTCATTGGCCATCGAATTGTCTTGAATTCTTATTAATGAAGAAATTGTTTGATTGAGAAACGATTGTATACTGGTTCGGTGCGAAATCATTGCGAAGGGTGATCATGTGAATGCCATATATCTCTGTCCGGTGTTTCCTAAATTTATTCGAGAAAACCCTGCGAAGTTATCACCACTGCAGGCATGGTCTATATAGAAAAGCCGTTAGAATAGAATCTTGTCATTATTAATGGAAACCTACCGAGGATTGACCCGAGGTTAGACGTGAGTTAATAAACAAAGAAGAACGCAACCCGGCGAGGAACCCTGGTTAGACACTGTGCACAAACCGCGAGTGGTTTGGATGAACAGTAAAGGTTGGAAGCGGTATTCATCGCACCACTCTTACACGGAACGTGGTATTGAAGAATTTGTAGCGATTCCATAGAGTGTCTGACGCGTGTCCCCGAGCGAAATCAGAAAAACACCTTCCCGTACGCGCCATCACGCATTATCATTTGCACATGTTTACCAAGCGATATACGTTGGATCGGGAAACACGATAACAGCCGTCGGATAAGGAAGCAATATTAACGAAGTTATATGAGCCGGGAGATATAAAATAAAGTATGGAAAGCTATAACCATCGGTTATAAGGTCGGGCAACGCGAAAGATATATTTAAAATTGCAATGGTTTTCAAATGATATTTGTTTATCAAATTACCCGAATTTGATAAATAATATTCCGATAAAAAGAAATAGACCACGTGGAAAAAAAATGAAAGGAGTACACAGAGAATGACGACGGTTGACCACCCCTCCTCAGGGCTGAATTTCAGCGGTTGTTGCGTCATTTTTGGTATCAGAGCTATTGTCTAAAGTTGTTTTTGCTGACATGGAAATCCGAGTTGGTAGAGGTGCTGGCAGAAGAAGACCTGTTGCCAACGCAGAAGTGTTGGGGATGTTGCAGAGGGTCGAAGCCAAAATGGATGCCATGGAACGAAGACAGACCAAAGATCTTGAAGACATCAGCGAACCTGAGACAGAAGAAGTAGAAGAAAATGTTGAAATTCCTCCTAACATGAGGCTCCTTAGAACTATTCTGGGCTCTGCAGTTAAGCCTAGAATTGAAGTGTCGAGTTATGCAGGGGGACTGAATCCAGAGGAGCTGGTGGACTGGATTAATGAATTGAACAAGTGCTTCGATTATGAAGAAATAAGCGAAGATAAGAAGGTCAAGTTTGCAGTAACAAAGCTGAAAGGGCATGCTGCACTTTGGTGGGATTGAGTGTAGGAAGAAAGGAGGAGAGCTGGCAAGCAACCTATCAAGAGATGGACCAGAATGATGGCTAAGTTAAAAGGTAAATTCTTTCCTAGTGATTACCAGCTAACATTATATAAGCAAATCCAGAACCGGAGACAGAGGTTGCTGACAGTAAAGGAATACACAAAGGAATTCTACAAAGTAAGCATAAGGGCTGGGCAATTCCAAGACATGCCAGAGAAGACTGCCAGATATGTGAATGGTCTCAAGCTGGAGATCTAGGATGAAATTGGTCTCCTGTCTCCTAAGACAATGGAAGAGGCCTATCAGATGGCCTTGAAAGCAAAGGAGAAAATCCCGAGGAAACATATGTCAGGGTGGTAGAGGAAAGCCTGCTACACCCAGGGATGGAGCTAACAATAGCTCACCTCAGAATGCATCTACAGAGGATGATGCAAGGGGCAGAAGGGGTTCTTACAGAGGAAAAGGAAGAGGAGGCAGAGACATAGGCAGAGGTAGAGAATTGAGGTGTTATAGATGTTAGCAAGTGGGACATAAGAACTATGAATGTCTAGAGAATGTGGGTGCTGGTCCAAGGAATGCCATTGTTGCCCAGACTGGAGAAGAAGCAGAGATTGAAGAAGAAATTCTTCCAAAGAGGGGAGAATACTTGTTGGTGAATAAGGTCCTGTTGAAGCAAGCTAAGGAAGTCACTGAGCTTGCACAAAGAAAGACTTTGTTTAGGAGCATATGCAAAGTCCAAGGGAAATGCTGCGAGCTAGTCATTGATAGTGGCAGCACAGACAATCTGGTTTCCACTGAAGTAATAGAAAATTTGAAGCTGAAGACAAGGGAGCATCCAACTCCCTACAGGGTGTCCTGGCTGCACAAAGGGAACCAGATGGTTGTGAAAGAACAGTGTGAGATAGAGCTGCAAATGGGAAAATACAAAGATAAGGTCCTATGTGATGTAATTCCCATGGATGTGTGTCATATACTACTGGGTAGACCTTGGCAGTTTGATAGAGCAGCAATGCATGATGGAAAGAAGAACACTTACAAGTTCTTCAAGGATGGGGTTCATCATACATTGATTCCCATGGAGGAAGGAGAGCCATCCAGCAGAGTGGTTGATCCAAAGACCTTGTTGCTGAGTGGGAAGGAATATCTGCAGCACATAAAAGGAGAATAGGTAAGCTTTGCTTTATTTTGCAAGCCTAAAGTGTTGGCAATATGATGCATTGTGTTGTCCTTGATGGCAACCTACTTGATAAAGATGATGGCAACACTTGAAGAAGATGATGGCAACCTTCTTGATGAAGTTGTACTTGATGGAACTTGACTTGATGAGCTTGTTAATGATGTACATATGATGTATATACAATCATTACAGAAGTTGCAGAAGAAAGAATTTCCAGAATGGGCCAGAACAATGATGAAAAGTGTATGTCACAAGTAATACGCGAGTTTAGTAAAGGGAAGTCGCATATGTACGCGGAAAAGTACGTGCCAAGTCGCGTATGTTAAATTTCACTCTAAATGTATAAAAACAGGGGTTACTACCATGGTATTGACCCATTGTATTGAGCGCTGGGTTGTCTATTTGATCCCATCCAGGAATACCATCGGAAGTGATGTGGTTTTGGCTCATGGTATTGAAAAAGGGTAAACCTATATAAGGAGAAGAAAATCATTGTGCAAAGTGTGTGCATGAGTCTGGGTTTGAATGAGTACTTCACTCTGAAGTATGTCTAAATGGAAAGGGTAACAGTTTGATGATAGATCTGAATCTGTGATGCACCTATGAAGAAAATGATGAAGAAGGTTATCTAGATCTGAAATGTATCTGTATCTTCTAGATCTGTTTGTGGAATGTTTAAATCTGAGATGAGGTGAACATCTATCTGAAGTGAAGAGTTAAATCTGAACTGAATATCTGATCTAAAGAAGTATGCTGCTCTATAATGTCTGAAGATCTATACGCTAGTTTGTCGTAGCGGAAGCGCGTATATACACGGGTTTGATGAAGAGAAAGCGCGTATGTGGTGTTCGGTAATGTGCAGATGTATACGCGTGTTGATGTGAATGGAAGTGTGTATATACGCGGTATCAGTGAAAGGAAAGCGCGTATAAAATCTAGGGTTTGCTAAAGAATGAAGTATGAAATGTCTGATCTGTTCTGCTGTGTTACTGCTATCTGATCTGGGTTGTCTGATTTGATAAGTTTCAGTTTTAATGTATTATTGAGCTTAAGTGTGTGGAGTGGGTCCAGTCTGAAAATATGATGAAAAGTGGCCTGCAAGTTGTGCTCTAAAGAAAGCTTTTGGATCTAGTGTGAAAATTGATGAAACGTGGTCCATGGTGGTGCTGAGGGTTGTAGCCTTCAGTCAGGGGGTTGTAGCTCCCTTCCAGGTGAGGCTGGTAAACGAGAGCAGGGGGTCGTAGCTCCCTTCCAGGAGAGGTTGGTAAACGAGAGCAGGGGGTCGTAGCTCCCTTCGAGGAGAGGTTGGTAAACGAGCGCAGGTGGTTGCCTGCGTACTAGTATGAGTCTGCGCCAGTACATAGTTGTAAGATGTTTTATTTATAATAAAATATTGAAGGCTGAGACAACGGCAGCGGTGGTTTTCTCCCGACTTGGGTTTCCACCTAAAATCATGGTGTTCATGTGTGATGATTTATTCTGTTATTACTGCACATGTCTACTACTATATAAACATTTGATGAATGAATAAATGCAAGGATCAAAGTAAAGAATTAATTGCATATTAAAATCTCTGTACATACGCGAGTTTTGTGAAGGGTATCCGCGTATATACGCGAGTCTGGTTAAGTAAAGTAGCGTATGAGTTTTAGAGAGTGGAAAAGTAAAAAGTTTTGAGTGTCATAACATCGATTCACCCCCTCTCGCATTTTTCCAACATAAAGTAGTTCTTACTTCTACAAAGATTTCTAATTTACTAGTAGAGATACAAGAGATGTTAGATGATTAATGTGACATTGTTGTGGATGCTTTACCTGATGAGCTGCCACCTGTATCAGCCATCAGATAGATTTTATCCCTAGTTCAAATCTGCCAAATAAGGCAGCCTACAGAATGAATCCCAGGGAAGATGAGGAAATCAGGAGAAAAGTACAGGAGTTGGTGGACATGGGGCTGATCAGAGAAAGTCTGAGTCCATGTGCAGTACCAGCAGTTTTGAGCCCAAAGAAAGATGGTGGCCACTACAGGAATAACCGTATTCCAGAGCAATCTATAAGATCACAATCGTGCATGTATCCCTTTGCCCAGAGTTGAGGACTTAATGGATTGTTTGAGTGGTGCTAAATATTTCTCCAAGATAGATTTGAAGAGTGGATATCATCAGATTAGAATTAGAGAGGGCGATGAGTGGAAAACTTCCTTCAAAACAAATGAAGGATGGTATGAATGGATGGTAATGCCTTTTGGGTTATCAAATGCACCTATCACTTTTATGAGACTTATGAATGAAGTGTTGAGAGAATTCATTGGTAAATTTGTGATAGTATATCTGGATGATATATTGGTTTTCAGCAGAACTAGAGAAGAACATTTAAGGCATATTAATCATGTCTTGAAGAAGTTGCACCAAGAGAAACTACTGATAAATTTGAAGAAAATGCTCATTCATGAAGGAAGAGTTGGTGTAGCCTGGGGTTTGTTGTTTCCACAGTATGATCAGCACCTAAAAGGTTAAAGCAATTGTGGAGTGGCCTTCACCCAGGAATGTCTTTGAGGTAAGAAGTTTCCATGGAATTTCTAGTTTTTACAGGAAGTTTATAAGGAACTTCAGTAAGATTAATGCACCCATAATTGAGACAATAAAGAAGATCAAACAGCCATTTAAGTGGACTACTGAAGCGGAAAGAAATTTTAAAATTTTGAAGCAAAAGATAACAGAGAAGCATGTTTTGATTGTGCCTGATTTTACAAAACCATTTCAAGTAAAATGTGATGCCAATGGAGAGGCCATTGGAGCTGTGTTGAGTTAGGATGATAGGCCTGTGGCATATTTCAGTGAGAATCTGAATGACACCAGAAGAAAGTATTCCTCTTATGAGAAGGAATTCTATGCAATTGTTCAGGCACTGAAGAAATGGAGACATTACTTGATGTCCAGGGAATTTGTATTATATTCTGGCAATCATGCTTTGCAGTATATTGTATAGCAGCCCAAGTTGAAACATAAGCATGCTAAATGGGTTGAGTATGTCCAAAGTTTTAATTTTGTTTTGAAACATATAAGTGGCCAAGCCAATAAAGTAGTTTATGCTTTGAGTAGGAGGCACATGCTTGTTCAAGAGACAAATTTTGAAGTTGTAGCCCGGTTTGATTTTATGAAAGAATTGTATAAAACAGATCCAAATTTTAAAGAAGCATTTGAGGCATGTAGTAACCCTTTTTTAATAGATAGAAGCCAGTGGCTGGATTATTTCTTGCAGGAGGACTTACTATTCAGAAGAAGCCGACTGTGTGTACCAAAATGTTCCATGAGGGAAAATTTGATCAAAGAGAAGCATAGTGGTGGACTTGCTGGACACTTTGATACTGATAAGACTTATGAGCAGCTGAGTCACTTTTATTTCTGGCCCAAGATGAGAGCAGAAGTGGACAAGTTTGTGAATAATTGCAAGATTTGTCAATATGCCAAAGGAAGGAGCCAGAATGCAGGATTGTACACTCCCTTACCTATTCTACACAGGCCTTGGGACATGGTGAGTATGGATTTTGTTCTAGGATTTCCCAAGACTTAGAGAGAGAATGATGCAGTCTTTGTTGTGGTGGACAGATTCTCCAAAATGGCACATTTTATTCCATGTTATAAAACTCAGTGATGCCACCCATGTTGCTAACTTGTTCTTCAAAGAAGTTGTTAGATTGCATGGGTTTCCCAAGAGTATTGTTTCAGACAGAGATACCAGATTTGTGGGCCATTTTTGGAGGAAAATGTGGATGAAACTTGGTACCAAACTAAGTTTCAGCTCAGCTTATCATCCTCAGACTAATGGGCAAACCGAGGTAGTGAATAGGAGTCTGGGGAATTTATTGAGAAGTCTTGCAGGAGAGCATCCCAAGCAGTGGGATCATATTTTTCCCCAGGAAAAATATGCATATAATGACTCACCAAACAGAAGCACAGGGCAGAGTCCATTTCATATTATTTATGGAATGCACCCCAGAGGGATATCAGAGTTAAGAAATCTGGGAAGAGCAGAGCTAAGGAGTGCAGATGGTGAGGAATTTGCTTCAGAGATCCAAGCCATACACGAACAAGTGAAACAACAACTACAAGGCAGCAGCATCAAATATAAAAGCAGAGTAGACTTGAGCAGAAAATAAGTTCATTTTGAAGTAGGAGATCAGGTTTTGGCACACTTGAGAAAGGGGAGATTCCCAAAGAAGCAGTACAACAAATTGAAGTTCAAAAAGATTGGGCAATGCAAGATACTTAGGAAGTTTTCTGCAAATGCTTATGAGATTGAATTACCTCCTGATGTTGGAGTATCTCCTATTTTTAATGTTGTATATTTGTACAAGTATGAAGATGATGGTGCAGGAGAAAGAGCAGCAGACAAGGAATAGATTGATTGGAGAGAGCAGCTACCACCGGCACAGCCATTGCAACCAGAGAAGATATTGGAGAAAAGGGTGTTCAGAAGGACAATAGGACAAGAGTACTTTCAGTACTTAATCAAATGGAAGGATAAGCCAGAGGAAGATGCCACTTGGATGACTGAAGAAATGTTGCAGAAGATAGGCAGATCAGTGGAAGAGCTCATGGACAAAAGCCCATGAAGAAAATTTCCCTCGGGAGTCTGATGCAGGGGCATTAGGCATTAGCCAGCAATGTAGGAGTTTTGTCCACATGTTGTGGCTAGTAGGGTTTGAAAACAGTCGAATTGTCACAGCTAGGTGTCAATACCTTAGCTGATTGTATTATTAGATCAGTTAGAGTCGTAGAAGTTGAATAGCTCAATTAGTCTAGCTGTCATATTCCAGTTAGTTGAATTGTTTTAATTAGACTGTTGATTTCCTGAAACGGTCCTCTCAGAGGAACTGAATATTCGTAGGTTTATGTATATAATTGTAAACCCTCGGATGTATGGAGGAGGACAAGAAGAGGAGAGGAGATTTCTGCAATAAACTCTATGTGTTACAATTTCTTCCAGTTGAATAATTTCAAATTTCATTGGCCATCGAATTGTCTTGAATCCTTATTAATGAAGAAATTGTTTGATTGAGAAACGATTGTATACTGGTTCGGTGCGAAATCGTTGCAAATGGTGATTGTATGAATGCCATATATCTCTGTCTGGTGTTTCCTAAAATTTATTCGAGAAAACCCTGCGAAGTTATCACCACTGCAGGCATGGTCTATATAGAAAAGCCGTTAGAATAGAATCTTGACATTATTAATGGAAACCTACCGAGGATTGACCCGAGGTTAGACGTGAGTTAATAAACAAAGAAGAACGCAACCCGGCGAGGAACCCTGGTTAGACACTGTGCACAAACCGCGAGTGGTTTGGATGAACAGTAAAGGTTGGAAGCGGTATTCATCGCACCACTCTTACACGGAACGTGGTATTGAGGAATTTGTAGCGATTCCATAGAGTGTCTGATGCGTGTCCCTGAGCGAAATCAGAAAAACACCTTCCCGTACGCGCCATCAGGCATTATCATTTGCACATGTTTACCAAGCGATATACGTTGGATCGGGCAACACGATAACAGCCGTCGGATAAGGAAGAAATATTAACGAAGTTATATGAGCCGGGAGATATAAAATAAAGTATGGAAAGCTATAACCATCGGTTATAAGGTCGGGCAGCGCGAAAGATATATTTAAAATTGCAATGGTTTTCAAATGATATTTGTTTATCAAATTCCCCGAATTTGATAAATAATATTCCGAGAAAAAGAAATAGACCACGTGGAAAAAAAATGAAAGGAGTACACAGAGAATGACGACGGTTGACCACCCCTCCTCAGGGCTGACTTTCAGCGGTTGTTGCGTCATTTTTGGTATCAGAGCTATTGTCTGAAGTTGTTTTTGCTGACATGGCAATCCGAGTTGGTAGAGGTGCTGGCAGAAGAAGACCTGTTGCCAACGCAGAAGTGTTGGGGATGTTGCAGAGGGTCGAAGCCAAAATGGATGCCATGGAACGAAGACAGACCAAAGATCTTGAAGACATCAGCGAACCTGAGACAGAAGAAGCAGAAGAAAATGTTGAAATTCCTCCTAACATGAGGCTCCTTAGAACTATTCTGGGCTCTGCAGTTAAGCCTAGAATTGAAGTGTCGAGTTATGCAGGGGGACTGAATCCAGAGGAGCTGGTGGACTGGATTAATGAATTGAACAAGTGCTTCGATTATGAAGAAATAAGCGAAGATAAGAAGTTCAAGTTTGCAGTAACAAAGATGAAAGGGCATGCTGCACTTTGGTGGGATGGAGTGCAGGAAGAAAGGAGGAGAGTTGGCAAGCAACCTATCAAGAGATGGACCAGAATGATGGCTAAGTTAAAAGGTAAATTCTTGCCTAGTGATTACCAGCTAACATTATATAAGCAAATCCAGAACCTGAGACAGAGGTTGCTGACAGTAAAGGAATACACAGAGGAATTCTACAAAGTAAGCATAAGGGCTGGGCAATTCCAAGACATGCCAGAGAAGACTGCCAGATATGTGAATGGTCTCAAGCTGGAGATCTAGGATGAAATTGGTCTCCTGTCTCCTAAGACAATGGAAGAGGCCTATCAGATGGCCTTGAAAGCAGAGGAGAAAATCCCGAGGAAACATATGTCAGGGTGGTAGAGGAAAGCCTGCTACACCCAGGGATGGAGCTAACAATAGCTCACCTCAGAATGCATCTACAGAGGATAATGCAAGGGGCAGAAGGGGTTCTTACAGAGGAAAAGGAAGAGGAGGCAGAGACATAGGCAGAGGTAGAGAATTGAGGTGTTATAGATGTTAGCAAGTGGGACATAAGAACTATGAATGTCTAGAGAATGTGGGTGCTGGTCCAAGGAATGCCATTGTTGCCCAGACTGGAGAAGAAGCAGAGATTGAAGAAGAAATTCTTCCAAAGAGGGGAGAATACTTGTTGGTGAATAAGGTCCTGTTGAAGCAATCCAAAGAGGTCACTGAGCCTGCACAAAGAAAGACTTTTTTTAGGAGCATATGCAAAGTCCAAGGGAAATGTTGCCAGCTAGTCATTGATAGTGGCAGCACAAAAAATCTAGTTTCCACTGAGGTAATATAAAAGTTGAAGTTAAGGACAAGGGAGCATCCAAATCCCTACAGGGTGTCCTGGCTGCATAAAGGGCACCAGCTGGTTGTGAAAGAACAGTGTGAGATAGAGCTACAAATGGGCAAATACAAAGATAAGATCCTGTGTGATGTAATGCCCATAGATGTGTGTCATATACTACTGGGTAGACCTTGGCAGTTTGACAGAGAAGAAGTGCATGATGGCAAGAAGAACACTTAAAAGTTCTTCAAGGATGGGGTACATCATACATTGATTCCCATGGAGGAAGGAGAGCCATCCAAATAGAAAGTGAAGGATCCAATTACCTGTTGGCCGAGCTGAAGGAATATGAATCATATCTCAGGAAGACATAAAAGGAGAATAGGTAAGCTTTTCTTTATTTTGCAAGCCTAAAGTGTTGGCAATATGATGCATTGTGTTGTCCTTGATGGCAACCTACTTGATAAAGATGATGGCAACACTTGAAGAAGATGATGGCAACCTTCTTGATGAAGTTGTACTTGATGAAAACTAATTTGATATTCTAATTAATGATGTAAATATGATGTGTCTACAGAGTAGCTCAGATGTAATGATGAAAGAAATATCAGTATGTGCAATAGTAATGATGAAAAGTGTATGTCACAAGTAACACGCGAAGTTTAGTAAAGGAAGTCGCATATGTACGTTTTAAAAGTATCGCCAAGTCGCGTATGTTAAATTTCACTTCTCTTCACTTAAATGTATAAAAACATGGGTTACTATCATGGTATTTAATTCCATTGTATTGAGCGCCGGGTTGTCTATTTGATCCCATCTCGTGAATACCATATCGAAGTGATGGGTTTTGGCTCATGGTATTGAAAAAGGGTAAACCTATATAAGGAGAAGAATATCATTGTGCATGTGCATGAGTCTGGAGTTTGATTGAGTATCAATTAAGTATGTCTAAATGGAAAGGGTAACAGACCTTGATGATAGATCTCGAACTGCGGATGCACCTATGAAGAAAATGATGAAGAAGTTTATCTAGATCTGAAATGTATTTGTATCTTCTAGATCTGTTTGTGGAATGTTTAAATCTGAGATGAGGCGAACATCTGTCTGAAGTGAAGAGTTAAATCTGAACTGAATATCTGATCTGAAGAAGTATGCTGCTCTATAATGTCTGAAGATCTATACGCTAGTTTGTCGCATTGGAAGCGCGTATATACGCGGGTTTGATGAAGAGAAAGCGCGTATGGGGTGTTCTGTAATGTGCAGATGTATACGCGTGTTGATGTGAATGGAAGTGCGTATATACGCGGTATCAGTGAAAGGAAAGCGCGTATGAAATCTAGGGTTTGCTGAAGAATGAAGTATGAAATGTCTGATCTATTCTGCTGTGTTACTACTATCTGTATTCTACAGTTCTGGGTTGATAAGTATCAGTTTTGATGTATGATTGAGCTTAAATGTGTGGAGTGGGTCCAGTCTGAAAATATGATGAAAAGTGGCCTGCAAGTTGTGTTCTAAAGGAAGCTCTTGGATCCAGTGTGAAAATTGATGAAACATGGTCCATGGTGGTGCTGAGGGTTGTAGCCTTCAGTCAGGGGGTTGTAGCTCCCTTCCAGGTGAGGCTGGTAAACGAGAGCAGGGGGTCGTAGCTCCCTTCCAGGAGAGGCTGGTAAACGAGTCAGGGGGTTGGAGCTCCCTTCCAGGAGAGTCTGGTAAACGAGCGCAGGTGGGTGCCTGCGTGCTGGTAGGAGTCTGCACCAGCACATATGTTGTAAGATGTTTTCTCTATAATAAAATATTGAAGGCTGAGCAACTGCAGCGGTGGTTTTCTCCCGACTTGGGTTTCCACCTAAAATCCCGGTGTTCATGTGTGATGCTTATGTGTGATGATTTATTCTGTTATTACTGCACATGTCTACTGCTATATAAACATCTGATGAATGAATAAATGCAAGGATCAAAGTAAAGAATTAGTTGCATATTAAGATCTCTGTACATATGTTTGGTCAATTTAGTGTGTCCTA